>JAVJGI010000001.1:86250671-86295086 GCA_035590275.1 Ibycter americanus
CAAATAGTTGCTGTGCAGCCAGTGGAATTACCAACTGGCTAATTTGGAAGTGTACTTGGGCACCATGTGGTTTATTGTCAAGTTTCATTATAATTTCACAAAATCTTAATAAGGAAATTTGGAAAGGGGAAATAAAGCCCCACACTCAGGAATGATGAATGTTCTCCAAAGTAATATTATTAAATCTATTTTTAATTTAATTTTTCTTTAAATTTGTATATGCTTGTAGACGTTGATGCTTCTGACTCTAGGGAGGTTCTTGTTAACAGCCCTGCAGCCCTGTTCATGGCAATTGCAGTAAATGAATTTTAATAAATACGAAATTATGATTCTGTTGCACTTCCCCTACCCTATTGAAATACAACTGTGATTTGGCCTGAAACACACCTTTTTACTTTTGTTCTATGGAATAATGAGGCTTACGGAGCTGTGTGGTTTTTTTCTCTTTTTCTTTTCCTTGAGAAATCAATTATGTATTTTATGTGGTGCCAGAGTAAACAGTGCATTCCAGAGCAGAGTAAAGAGCACAGCAGCTTGACTCCGATTCCAGTGTTGCATCTTGTCTACCTTAAATCTCTAGCCATTTTAAAACCACTTAGAATTAATTATCTAGGCTTTAAAGCTCCCCTTCTCTGGCTCCTGCCTACAGTAGCCAGCCACAGAAAAGAGGACTTGGATATAAATAAATGGTGTTGCATTGCATTCTCTGGTTTGAAGACATCTTTTTTTCCCTTCATTTATAGCCTTTCAAGTGGAATTGCCTATTGAAATGTGACTATTGGTGTTGAATCAAGTGGCAGGGCTCCACGAGGTTTCAGAGAGCTGTGCAGTGACAGTGCAGAGGAAATTAGGTGTTTCAAAGAACTGAAAAATTAGAAGGCAGAGTGTGCTTCTTATGGCATATTAAAATAGCACAGTTTTAAATGGTCTTTGAACTTATTTTTCAGTGGCTGGGTCAGAAACGTGCTGTTTAGCTTGACAAAACTACTCTTTCCTCTTTTGTTTGCTTGCATTGCTGAGTCAAGGGGAAGCAAGAAAGGAGATTTTCTATAAGCAAGCTGACCTAAAAGCTTCAATCAGTTGGGTTTGTTGTTGGGGTTTCCTAAATACTCTGTAGCACTGTTACCACTGGTCATGTATTTCTTAATTCTTGCTTTGCTATGGTGGTTATTAAATCCTTTTGCCAGCCACAACTCAAAACAGTTTTGCTCCAGTGTGTGCTGTTGGCCACTGCAGTGTCTTCCAGCAGGTAAATGTATTTGCATAACACTTTTAGAGCATCTTCATCACCTTTAGCAGTTTGCAGTTCTGTTTGTTATTACTATAAGGTGATTTTGTTCACAAATCATGGCTCAGTTACCCAGTTCTGCCTCTGTCCACCGGTATCTATTTTTAATTTAAAAAGTGTAGAGCAAGAGCTTTATAAGGAGGGTGTTAGTTCCCTGTCTTGCTTGTACATGGAAATGTGCTAGGGGAAAAAATAAAAACCAGCCAGCCCAGGAGAAGGACTTGTTCGTAGTTGGAGGAGCTGGCTGTGCCGGCTCCTCGTGCGATGCTGTGGTCCAGCTGAACCCTAGCAGCAGGCAAGACGAGCCTCCCCTGCTTCACCTTGCCAGTACAGCTGGCTTTGGGGGCCTTGCAAGGAGGTGTTGTACCAGAACTGGGGAGATGCTGTTGTCAGCACGGGGAGCTGGGGAGAAGGTGGTTTATGCAGAGCTAAAGGAGATAAGGGGATCAGGACAGTATCGGTGGGAGTGATGCCTGGCAGTCTGCAAAGGAAATAGGTGGATATTCCTTAATTTGCAGGACCTGAGTCTCTGCAGGCGGTCAAGTGTAGCTGTTGGTATCTGTAGGCTGGAGGTGAGTTGAGGTTCACCTGTGTTTGCATGGATTGTATAATAAAATAAAAAGCGATGTGCCCCCACAACCCAAAAAATCCCAAACCAAACCAAACTAAAACCCTCACCAGTGCCTGATGAAGATGGGCAGCTTGAATATTTTGGCCCATATTAAAAGTAGCTGACAATATTGTTTGTAAATAGGTGATTCCCCAGTAAAAAGGGGAGAATCAGAGGGAGAGTAATGGTGCCAATGGCAGGGGAAATGCTTGCAGCAGGATGGTGCTGTGTACCTGTTTTGACCTCTCTTATCTCTCCTCTTATCTTTCTACTAAAATGCGAGCCTGCTGTGGCCATCTTTGATCAAACAGCTTTTATTTTCATTCTTTACGGTGAGAAACTGCTCCAGTTTTAGTAATGTGGTGGGTAGAAACAAACTAAGAAACTACTTGGTTGGAGGAAACGTAGCATATCCCAATTAGCCAGAAGAGGCAAGAAGAAAAACATTGAGAGCAAACCCCAGCAAGCAGCCAGGAAAGCCGGCACTGTTTATTTTTGGCAGGAGCTGCTGAATGGAAGCTGCTTGTAGTTAATGCTGTGGTGGCAAGGCGCAGGCAGGGTCAGGTTACAGCTCTGATTCAGTAACCAGTAAATGGTTTTTCTCTTTCTCTCTCCTCTTTTCTTCCCCTTCTGCTCCTTTTGCATAGACCTTTGGAGGATTTCTCTTTTCCTTCCTGGCCCTGGGTGCCCCGGGAGGAAGATGCTGGGGGGATGAAATAATTCCCAGCAAACCCAGCAGCTTAGTAGCTATCGCACACTGGAGAGGAGTCAAAGTATGCCTGTTGTACTGATCCCGACACCGAGCTGCTTGTATTTCTAAGCATTGCAGCAGCAAGCTTTACAGGGAGAGCCACACTGGGCCAGTACAGTGAACTGGGCCAGTACAGCTTTGGCAGAGGGGGCAGGAGCCGCTGAAATGGCTTCTAGCAGCGGCTTTATGATGTTGGATGGCCACTGAGATCCAGAGTCTATACACAGATCCAGGCCAGGCAGGTATGAAATCAGCATGCGTACCGTGTATTAAATAGGTCATGCATGTCTTGTGATGCCAGAGTTTGATCACAGGAATGTGTAGAAATGAAGGCTTTTGATAGGAATGAAATACCCTGTTGAAAGATAGAGGAATTCCTTAGAAAACAATTGGGAGATCTGCTGGAAGACAGAAAATACAATTGCAGGTGGGTGGAAAAAGCCCTTTCCCTGTGGATGTCCTTCACCACCAGTGTCTCAGCCCTCTGTTGTCTGTGGCAGCTGGGTGGTCATTGCTTTCCATGGGGCAAAATTAAACCAGGAAAGGTGAGAGAGCTTCCATTGCCTGCCAGAGCTGACAAGGGGTCTGGGAAGCTCAGGCTTCCTTTGTCGCATCGAAAGTGAGGGTTAGATACCTCTTCTGCACCAGGTGTAATCCCCCCCACTTCTGCAGGTGGCCTGAAGGCACTGAGTTCAGGCTGTGGTATTAAGCTCTTTTCCACCCAAGTTTGCAGTTGTCTGTCCGTTTTTAAAGCGTGTCGGTGCAGAAAGAGGGTATCCCAGGGTGCCTAGGGCAGCATGACGCCAGAAAAAGCTCTCAGTAGCTCTTACTGTAGTTGTACAACTGGCTGAATCTTGGGTAGCCTTTTAGGACGTACAGCCAGAAGCATGTGCAAGTATAAATCCTACAGTAAGTAGTAAGCATCTCATCACATTGGGAGAAGGGCTATTTTCCTGTGCAGCTGCCTGAAGATGGCTTTGTTTATGGTGGCAAAGTTTCACTTTCCAGAATGCTGTGTGTGGGGTTGCATGGGGGGTCCCTTATCCCAGTTGCGTGGGGCATGTGTGGCTGGCCTGGGTGTGCCGTGGGGCCAGGTGAGCTTGTGGACCCTGTGGGTCTGGCCAGGGGAGTCCTTGATATCACGGTGTGTTGCCAGAAGGACTTGACCTCCAGGACAAGGTCTCGAAAATTGCCACAGGATGGAGCAATGTCAAAGTTACTTTGTTTGCTCTTCTGTGGAATCTGATAAAGAGATAAAGGTCAAACTAAAAAACCAGCTCAACGACAAAACCCAACCAACTCCCCTCCCAAACCCAGGCAAACAAAAACACCCAGCCAACCACAAAAAACAAAAAAAAACCCCAAACAATTTGAAACTATCACTTTGTTTCTTTTGAGGAGGAAAAAAAGTGTAACTTGTCTACATTTATAGATTAGAAGAGACTTACTCCTCTCAAGACAGAGTATGGAGTAGAAGTTTAAATATAATTTTGCAAGGTAAATAGCTTCCCTTGGTCTTCCAGTGCAACCACTTTAGATACTCATATTCCTCCTTTTGCAGTTCCTGGATTGAAGCAGCAAAGAAAAATCCCCCACCAGCTTCCACTGAAATGTGAGCAGAGATCTATTATCTAGCCCACAGTCTGGTGTTTTTATTAATACCTTTTGCTGCAGTGTTACAGTTCATTAACACCAAGTTGGGAAGTTTTAAATCCAGACAACAAATACTTGCTAATTAGAGTTAATGGATAGCTTGTTGCAGCTGTAATCTTCTGTTTTCCTTTAATGGCTTTAAAAAAACCCAACACACCCACATGTTAAGAAGTTGCTTTTTGTGTGGCAAAACTGTTGGAAAATTGGTCATCTCCTGGCAAGAAATGTCACTGTTGGTTTTTTTTTCTTTTCTCTCCTTTCTCTTTCTCTTCTCCCTACAAATTGGTGACTGTAACTAGTTTTCTCTGTAAGGTTCCCTTTTTGGCAACTGCATGAGAGTTCAGAAACAAAATACAGCATTTACATTTCTGTATGTAAGTGCAAAATTGAGATGCATTGGTTGTAGTGCTGGAGAGCCCCGCTGCATTTTCATATTCCCATTTAGTGAGAAGCAAAGATTAGCTGCAGCTCAGTCATCCTGCAACATTTCTGGAAGTAACTGAAAATCCATCTAATTGCTAAGCCAAAAACTAATAAAAAGCACATATGTGCAACCCTCACAAAGGAGAGCAGCTAAAGATTGGAAGGCTATTGTAATCTTATCTCAGTGGGGAAAAAATTAAGGATTTATTTGGCTCAAGTTATTCTCTTTGTCTGCTTAGCTGTGTCTGATGAGAATCAATAATGGCCATCTCTGTACAAAACTGGTGTTTGATTAAATTCTCTCCCCTTTCTCTTTGGACGCTCGCTTGCGTTGCTGGGATGGACTCTCCATAGCTGGTATGGGTGTACTCCGTAGCCTGGCGGGCTGGCAGAGCCCTGCGACATGGCGCTGAAGCTGAAACTTGAGGACGGCTGTGCTTGGGTTTCAGCAGCCTGAAGGAAGCCGAGGTTTGCCTGGAGGTTTGCCTGGGTGCTCCAGGTTTGCCTGGAGGGTGGCTGGGCGCTCGCCCTGCGGCGCTGCTGGCAGCGCTCCCCCGGTGCCTGCAGGCAGGCAGCAGCAGGGCTCAGCTCCTGCGGCCGTGGGCTGCACCCAACCCACCTTTTGTTAGGGCTGCTGAAAGATTCGAGTTTTCCATAAAGGGACTAACTTTCCTATATGCTTGTGTAGCATCCCCTTCATATTAGTACTGGGATAATGAAGTGCCCATTGCGTAAGATTAGGAACTCTGGCCTTTTGAATGATACCCTTTAAACACCAGAGGCTCTTGTGTTTTGAGGTCAACCTGACTTGACTACGGTCATGTAGATATCGATAGTTACACCTGTTTAACACATGCATTGCTGACTTTAACTGCTTTGGTTGTAAACTAAGGGAAGGAAGGTTAGAGAGTAAATAAGTACATTGGTATGTCTCCTTCAGTGCGCATACCTGAGCCAGAGCTGAGTTTCCAATAGTGGCAGCTCACTGAGTTGATTCACTTGATTTAAACCCATTGGCAGTGCTCCCCATAAGTGGTGGGGCTAAACACTAACTTGAGTATTTAAAAACTGAAACAATTGGTCTTTACTACTGGAAAAAACCTTGAATTATATCCTTTTTTAAAGGAAACAAGTTGAAGCTGTGGATGGAAATGGTTGGTGTCTGTTTCTGGAAAAACCAATGCACTGAGCAGTAACCAGCAGCTACATTTGTTCCTTTCGAAGCATCTGCTGGAAGAGCTGACCGGGAAGAACCGTGTCGGAAATACTTGTGTGAGGGAATCTGATGCTTCTAGCTGGGCACACAAATATTCACATATTTAAGAACTGAATTTAAAGTTTAATAAGAAAGCATAACTGTTGGGAAAGCAGATGTACTACTTTTAGTTCAGTCGAGCAGAGACTTCTCGCATGTTTACGGTTAAGGAAACGGGAAGTCCCATGGGAGGTTGGGGGAAGTACTTGGAAACATGCTGTGGCTCTCTGCTGGACCAAGGCTAATGCTAAATTCCTTTTTTTTTTTCTTTTTTTTTCTTTCGCTTCTACTAATATTTTGTTAGCCAAAACCCTAAATATTGCACGAAAACTGTCCAGCAGTGCTTCTAGTTGATTTCTTATTCACAAAGTTCTGGAGCGATTCCTAGGTTTTCTGGTAAGCTGTTGAAATTACTCTCATTTTACTGCTGCTAATATAAATGTTGCTAGTGAGACAAAAGAAGAATTTGCTTTACCTGGAGCTTGGATGGAGCACCATGGTGTCCCTGAAACACCTAACCCCAAACGCTGGTGGTGTGGTCCATGTTCTCCCCATGCACGTGTTGTCCTGGGTCTCATCTCTGCGCTTGGCTGCAGCTTCCATCTAAGCTGAGTCAGGAGTTACCCCATCCTACCGCCTCCAGCCCTCAGGACGTGCCATATTTAAAAAAAAAAAAAAAGTCAATTTGCCATATATTGCATTTATTTTATGAAGAGGAATAAACCGCGATACAATGCTATGTCCTCTAAATGAGCCTGTATAATCTTTTCATTCCCTTTAGTGAGCTTCTCCTACGCTTTGGAGCAGATGGGAGATTGGCTAGCAAGGCTCAGGGAGAGGGGTTGTGCTGGCCACTGCTCAAAGCACTTTTGGGCCTTTTGAAAGTGGAATTAAGACTTTAAGAAATGGTGTAGTTTGTTGGCAGAAAACGCCATGACGTGCTGCGTTTTCTGTGATCACCTTACCTCATTTCTTTAGCAGAGATTCCAGTTCTAGAGCAGTGAACCCTAATGAATTTGAGCTTTCTCTGGTCTCTTGGTTGTAGGGTTACATGCCGTAACTGGAGAGACGGAGATGCCTGACAGCTGCTCTAGGAGCAAAACACAAACTTCATCATCAGGCATTAAATTGAAAACAGCGTGTGTTACGCTGAAATACTGCTTTGTCTGGGCACGGCTCGGAGTCAAAAGTAGATTGAAAGTGAGCTTTGGACCTGAAATAAGCAGGAGCAGTGATTTTTTTTTTTTTTTCTTTTTTTTTTTCTTTTTATTTGCAACAGGTGAAGTAGAGCTTCGCAACTCTCACTAGTTTCTTGTGGGTTTTGAGTTTGGTTTTTGGGGGGGATTTCTTTTGGTGGCAGTGGCACACGTTTTGGAGAAGCAATAGGCAGCTTTAATAATTGGGACCTTGGCTAGTTTTGCTTGCAAGTAAGCTGTTTATGAAGGTCATCATACTACATGCAGATGATACAACATGTTTGGGAAAACAGAGGGTGTTGAACTGAGGCAGCGAAATGCAGCTCTTATTTGAACTACTTCAGGAGAGCCTTGCTGTGCTTGCTTTGCTGTTGACAGGGGACAGCTTCTCCCCCAGGGAGCTTGCAGTCCATGTGGGTGAGCTGGTGTTCTGCCCTTGCTTCCAGAAGGAGAACAAAGGCACAGGCTCATTGAAGTGAGTTACCTGCCATTGCACGTTGAACTTGGTGGTGTGATTTCCCTGCCCACCTGCTCCATGGAGACTTCCCTGTACAGCTAGAGGTGGCTCAGACTTTTGAATATATTTTTTTTTACCAATTGCATTACTTTTGCAGCAAAATATTATGGCAGAGGCTTGGTGGCTGAGGTTTGCCATGTGTGTGACTCCTTCAGACTTGCTTTTGGAAGTGTGTCTGAGGTGGAAGGCAGCAAAACGTGCCTCGCAGCGAGGATTATTTCCCTCCCGCTTGCCTTTGAACAGGTTGGGCTTGATGGCTGAGGAAATGACAGTCTGACTTGTCTGTAAGGTCAGTGGGATCCAAGCGCTTTCTGTTAAATCTCTGTTTCTAATATTTTCTGAAGTTTTTGAATTCGGTCCAATGCTCATTTCCTAGTTTGTCAGGAAATTGTTTTGCTGCTTTATTGAATGAACTGCAAAATAATTCCGAGGAGGGGAAAATGTCTTAGGGAGAGTCTCAGCAGTGCGTTAGCTGCTGGTGCCTGGTAAAACTGCGTAGATCAGAGGTATCCATCTAGCTGCTTTTATCCTTATTGCTTTCAGCAATGATATTAAATTGATTCTCAGGCAACTGGAAAATGCTAGGTTGAAGTTAATCAATAGATGCACAGCAATATCTCTCCATCCACAGCAGCGGGACCCTGGTTGATGGAGGAGCTGCTTTTGGTTCATGGAACTCTCGAGTGCAGCAGAGGAAAAACTACTGTGAAGTTGTTCATCCTCAAAAAAATTGGTGGAAGGTTTGTGAGCTGGGTTGATGATCTTTTCCTTAAGCCTCCTGGGCTGTGGTTTTAATGTTGGGTTATGGCTGGTTTTGGTGTTGGCCTTTTGGATGTGAGTCTGGCCTTCCAGCTCTATGGCCAAAGGATGAAAAACAGCCCATAAGGAACTTCACATCTTACATCAGTGTAAGTGACTTTTAATTTACACTATTATGGAAACAAGATCTCTTAGTTTTCCTCTCCTTGGTATTTACTTTATTATGTGTTCCCTGATAGTGTCCCACCCTCTTGCTGCATAACTTGTTTTCCTGGAGGCTGGACCTGCCTCTTGTTCAAAATATCGCCAAGCCAAAACTAAATAGCTTAGCTCAGATTAACTGCTAGAAAATGTTTCTACTAAATGTGTGTAGGAGGACAGAAAGGGAGAGGCTATATCCTGGCTGCAGGAATAATGCAGAAATCATAAGGTAAGTAACTTCCAGTAAGTAGTAAACTTTTTCACTAAGTTGATATTAAGAAATGTGAAAAAGTGACAAAATAATAGCGCACTTTCAGTATTGTCCTCCTTCTCTGCACTGGCCAGACTTCTGCTGCGCCTGCCAAAGCCCAAGCTTCATATAATAGATGCTTTCTTAAAATAAAGCTGTATTGAAAACCAGTGAGAGGCTTTAGTGATACTAAACCCCCACCCAGATATGAAATGCTCAAAGAGGTTTTTGTTTGTTTTGGGTTTTTTTTCCCCTTGTTGTGGTAAAACTGTTGATGTGACTGGAAAAATTAGGAAAGGGGATAGAACTTGAAAATTTCTTTTAGAAACACCCAGACTTTTGATGTTTTATTGCTGAGGTGAAAGTGGTACTTCTGAAGTGCTGCTGAGGAGCTGGGTCCGGGTCCGTCCCCGGCTGGGCTGTGTACCAGTCCAGAACAATACGCAGGGCTGGTGCCAGCAGCCTTTGCCAGCAGCCTTTTAAGGCAAACCCTGGCTGAGGACAGCCTGGGTGTCCTGCACTGAAGCCCCTCCAAAGGGTTAAGTAGTCCCCAAAGAAATGTTCCCTTTAAGGTGCCCATGTGTGGTCTGAGCCACAAGCAGCTGTGTAAAAACCCAGTGAAATTTACCCAGTTCCTGCTGCAGGGAGGCTTTTGTTTTTGCTGCAGGGCTTGGTGGATGGGCGCCTTGGGGAGGGTGTGAAATTCCCTCCTGATACCACTTTTGGAGCCTGAGGGAATGAACTTTGCATGGAGGCTCATGGCCCGTGCAGTGAAGTTACTTCCCTAGAGGCAGTGAAAACAATCCTGAAATAGAAGCTCGATTAGATAATATATTGCAAGAATTTTTGCCACAAATGTACCTCATTCTGGGCTTGTTGGTGTTTAGCATCTCCCTCCTCTCTGCAGCTCCCACTTTCCCCTCTTGACTTGCAGCTTGCTGCAGCCTCGGATGGGAGCTGATGCAGCACGTCAGCTGGGAGAGTCAGCAAAGCTGGTCTCCATCATTGGCACGCTGCCATGGGTGATGTTGGGAAGGAACATCTATGTGACAGTGAGGTGGCACCGGCTTTCATCCCAGTGTCAGTCTGAATGATGCAGGTCTCTGGGCAAACACCTGGGGAGCAAGGTGTGGCTCTGCAGGAGAGCCCTGCTGTGTGTCCATACCAGGCAGTCCTGCTTACATTACATATTCCTGTTTGTAAAGCGCTACAGCAATCCAAAAAGTGTGTGCGGTAGCTTTTCCTGTTGTATTGCTGTAGGTAAGAGTTCTCTCTAGGCTTATCTCTATCCCCTTTAAGCGGGGACGTGTCAGACCTTAATTCCCTTCGGTCTGTGTCATTGAACTGCAGCATCTCATTTTATCCCGTTATACAGAGACTTAAGGAAGATATAGCCATCCGAATGCTGCAGGAGTGCTGGGGCTGGACTTCAGTGGTGCTCTGGGAGGATCTGCGTGAGCCTCTGATGTGGATTTTTGGCACTTCTTATCAGTCAAATGGGTTTCTGCTCCATCTGCTCACAGACTCCTCTGTGAGCTGAGCCCCAGTGCTCATGCTCCATGAATAAAGAGCTGCTGTGTTGCTTCTGGGATCCTTAATGCAATGCTGGGACAGCTGTCTAATTTGTCTTTTGCTCTTCAAATAAGTTCTCAAAATTGAAGAAGTCTGAGCACAAATTTCACGACGAAGGAACCTCGTATATTACACAGAGGCTGTTTTGCAGGAACATTTCGTTGCTTTAGCTTCTGCAAGACGTTGCAAAGCAGAGGAAAGGGGTGTGTGTGTATATATATCTGTGTGTATATATGTATATCAATATATATATACATAGCTATGTGTCTGGTGGGGAGTGGATGCCCCAGGTGCCTCGGGATGCTGCAGAATTGACCACGGTCCGGTGCTGGTGAAGGTGCAGGAGGAGGTTTATTAAGCTGTGGCCTGAGCTGGTGTGCAAAGTGTCTCGGATAAGTGGGTCTGTGGGCTGTGATCAAAAGAAATATCTTACTTTCTCACCTTTTTTTAACTTTTAAATCAGGTGAGCTGGGTTTCACAGAGAGCTCTGGATTTTGGAGCTGGCTTGGACATCTCTTTAATTGTGCGAGGTTCTGTATTCCTCTTGCTGCAAGGGGAGGGAAACCACCAGTATAAGGGTTAATTATTTGATAGGGTTAATGGCTTTAACTATCAGCTCACTTGACCTGGTGGTCCGAGTGGCTGCTGGTCATGGTGTAAATGAACTTCTCACCTGCAAAGAATCATCACATTAATTCTTCCAGAAAATAAATGGATCCTGTCTCATTCTGCCCAGAAGATGTGCCATTAGCTGATGAGGAAGGGGTTGCGCTGTTTCAACATTGTGCCCTTTCATCAGCCCAGGGGTCACAAATTTTAATTCAACCTCCAAGCATGTTGGAGGAATTTCGCAATCTTTTGTTGCTGATACAAAGCCCAGAAAAAGTTCAGTGAGAAGGCATGCTTGGTTGTCCTCCAACGAGACATGAGTTAGGTCCCGCTGTTGCTGCTTGTGGTCTGTAAACATCTACAGAAGGCAGGCAAGTTGAGTTGTAATAGGAGCTAGGCTTTCCTAGGCATGTTCAATAAATAGAAAATACGACTTCCTTCTCCCTTTTCTCTTTGGTGGCTTGGATATCCAACTTATACATATTTGATGAAAATAAGTATGTTTATTCTGAATAAGTATATCAGGCTTTTTTCTTTGCTTGAACTCTGCAGCAGGAAAGACGGGCCCATATCCTACTCTCCTGCCTCTTCTTCCTGATGGGGAAAACAGCGTGTGAACTAACCAAAGACAGAAGTGCTCTTTTCTCAGAGTGAGACGCTAGGTCACCACAGATAATAATATTATAATATAATATTTTTTATTTTTTTTTTAAAAAAAGCCCTACTATTGGAATTACAGTGGAAGGTCTGGCACAGTCTGAATTACAGCTTGCTTAGTAAAGGGCACTGCAGCGGGAGAGGCTTTAAAGATCAAGCCCAGTTCCAGGTGAGAGATGTACCTTCTGGGTTTCCTCTGACCCATGGAGCAGTTTGTAATAGCGGCTTTCCTTCATCTGACTTGCCCTCGCTGTGCATGTGCTGTACAGTACGCTGCCGGATTGTAATTCTCTCAGTAACACAATACTGTGCCACAGGAATCTTCACACAAGCACTGGTGCAGCACTGCTGTGGAGCTGGCAGATGTGGGCTGTCTTGACTGGTGACTTCTTGGGTTTTTATTTAGTGTTATCAGAAGGCTGAAAGAGAAAAGAACCACTAATATCTCTTGAAGCAATGGCCAAAGCCCGAGGGAGGGAGACTAGAGACACACACAAATGTCATAGTTAAACACTTAATAGGATTTCGGGGATTTTTTTATTTTTTTTTTCCTCCCCTCCAGATGGATTCTCTTAATTTTTCTGGGGTCTCTATAGAGCTGTGCCATTCTTCAGTGAAGTTAAAACCAATTAGGACAAAAGTTCTGACTTAGACTTTGAATTTTCAAGTTTAAACTAAGTTACAGATAGCTTTCAAGGTCAATAAGTGGTTGCATGCTATGAAATTTAATTGATATTTTTCTTCCCTAAAGCATCGACATATTAGCAGGCAGCTCATCACTTGCATAGAATTCCCCTGGACATCATTAGATTTAACCTGGGATGCTCTGTCTCTGAAGGACTTGTATTCAAATTTTAAACGCTTTCTTTTTCTAGAAATAAGTGATAAATTCTACTTAATGTTTCCAAAGTGAAGTATGCACAGTGAGCAATAGAGGAGGAAGAGGGATTTAAGTGTGGGAGTGCACACACGTAATACAGAGCAGAATGTTTTAGAAGGAAAAAGATAGGGGAGCTGAAATGAAAGCTTTTAAGAGAAAAACAAAGCGGAGAGTTTGAATGCATAAATATCACCAAGTTATAAGCAGTTTTATGGTAAAATATTTTAATGTAAAATATCAGCATTGTCATTATTGTGCTTGATAGATGGACAGAATGCTTTGAGATCAGTCCCAAGAGTATTAGCAAATGTATGGAGAACGAGCACCGTTTGTCCTCAGAAGAGAATGTTTTGGGGGATCATTTAAATCACATGAAGTTGATATGCAAAAAGTGCTTACCCTCTTCAGAGATTTGGACTCTTCTCAAGTTTTGCATGGAGCATCTCAGCAAGACATTTCGGATTATTAATCACCTTATACTTAAGTCCAAGTTTTTCATAGCTAATGAGATTTTTCCAGAGTGGACAGTACCTGGACAGTGCATTTGGTATAATAACATACAATAACAGAAAAATGATGTGCAAGCCAAACGCTATGTGATTCCGATGCTGGACTCTGTCCTATTTATTCCTGGCAAGAGATCACGTACCATAAGGGAGCGGTGATGCTTCCAGAAATCTGTGGCACGTGATGTGTTTTTCTTCACTGAGGCACGAGGCGATGTGCCATGAAATGTCAGCTCCCTCTCCGTTTCATAAGTGAGTTTGTTCGTTCAAGGGAGACAGCAGCATTTGTAATTAGGCAGGTGAAACTGCTAGGAGGAGCATCCTGTGCCCCTCTCTGAACGCAGCTCAAGGTTTTGTGTGCGTAATCAGATATATAATGTAATCCGTATTTACGGTGTAAGTTAAGAGTGAGCAAAGCTCTGGCCTGTGAGAAGCTGGAGAGCAGAGGGTTTTTATTTTCTTACATAGCGAAGTGAAAGGAACAATATCTCTTTTATGTTGATAGCCAGGATTAAATTATTCTTGGACTCATTATTAAATGAAGCATATGATTAAATATTGAAATGAAGACTATTATTTTTCATATCTGCATTGGAATGAGGAAAAGAGTTAAAAAAAACCCCCATATGGATGAGTCAGTTCCTGTATCCAAAGCAGTGGGGGAGAAGGGAGCTGTTTCCATACAGATGCCGAATCCTAGATTTGGAGCCTGGTGTGCAGGAGATGTTTACATGTGATTGAGGGGGGGAACGTGCATTAGTTACTCTGCATCGCAGCTGTGCGGGTGGAGCGATGCACCTGTTGTAGGTGCATCACGAAGACCATCAGTGCTTGGCATCATGCTGTAGGAGCTGGTGCTGCTCTCAGAGGGATCCTGTCCCTGCGAGCACCAGGAGGTAATGATCTCCCAGAAGACTCAGTTTCCTGCTGCTGACTTACCTACGTGTATACCTCTTAAAGCAGATGCTGGCTCAAAACGTACATGTAAGTGGATAAATAAATACAGTAATATTTTGTTGCTGCTGTGGTAGCTTGTAGAGATCCCGGTGAGGTTAGTGCTGTGCTAAATCCTGCTTGACAGGGTTGTGTTTAACTCAGCTGTCCAGGACAAAAAAGAAAGCAAGCTGATTAACCCTGAACCGCAGGAGCTGTGCTGCAGGTCCTCACGGCGCAGGTCCAGTTTTCTAAAGCCCTGTGAAAGGCTGTGCAGAGATTTGAACCTGTTGTTTTGTTCGTGGCATGGTTACGTGTGTGCACGTAAACCAGGCAAACACCCCCCACCCCACCCCCCCCTCAAATATATCTTGCAGTATATTTCTGCTTTCGGGTGGGAGTGAATGTACTTTGCTTGCAGTTTATGGCGAGGAAGCTAAATTGGTAGAAGTACACTTGAGGGAGAGGCATGGTATTTCTAGAGAATTAAGAACATCATAAGGGATAGAGATTGGGAGAGCAAGTGAAATTGTCAGGCGTGATTCTCAGTCTGCTTAGGTTTATTGTATATGAATCAGTCTGACTGAGAAACTTGGGAACCCCAGACTGACATACACACACAAATTCATATGGGCCCAGAAAGTGATGTTCTGGTGACTTGTGTGCTACCAAACATCCTTATAAAACTTGCATGTTTCTGAGATAGTAGTTATACAAGAAAATAAAATGCTGTTAGGAGTGCCTTGGGTGGCAGCTGTGTTACGTTATCAGCACTTCATAATGGCAGGGGTCTGTCCTGCTTGGTTTGGTTTCTGCATTCACTCTTGCAATAAGGTGGTTAAAGCAGAATGACCCTTTTTCCCTAAACGTAACCAGAAATTTTTAATTGATTTCCCTGACATGCTCGCAGTTTGTGAGGAGTTTGCCTTGTGCAATTACTGGTCTTTTTGATGTGATTGAAAAATAAGAATTGGAAACGGCAGAGGAAATCTGTGGCTCAGAAATTGTCTGATTTGAAATTCCTGCCGCGTTGTGTTACGCGTGACAGTCCGCGATGTGAGCCGAGTGAACAGGAAAACTCCGCGCTGGTGCGGTGTCCCGTGCTCAGCCCCCACGTCTCCGCCTCGCATCGCTCCCGCTTCCCAGCAGCCAGCTTAGAGGCCAGAGCATGTGGGAAACTGGTCTGTTTTTTCAAAGGTTAGAAAAGTCAAGCTCTCTTGACTCCAGCCATAGTAAAGCTTATGAAAGTTTACTTCTTATGAAGGACACCCTTGGTGTCTCTGTTGCTGCCAGATCTCAGAGGTGTCTTTCGGCGGCTGCTGCTGCAATCCCGTGATGGACTGGTGGCTCAGAGCTTTTGATTTTACTCAAGCCATCGCTGTCCCCTCCCGTGCCTTAGTCCGCTCTGTCTTTCTGGAGTCTTCATACTTGTGCTTTTCCCTGAAATGAGGAGAAGGAGCTTACCAAATGGTCACAGGAGGATTTCAGTAATGAATGAAGCCGTATTAATTGCAAGACAAACACAAGAGTGAGTAGCACGGCAATACATGTGTTTCGTAAGGCTTCTTTTTGCAGCTATGGTGTATTACAATGTACTGCTGCTCTTGCACAGTTTGTTGCTTGTTTGCTGAACTTTCTAGTACAGCTATTAAAAGTATTTAGTTTATTGCTGCATTGATGGTGCTATTAATAGTCTAACTTGGTAGGAATGAGTGGAAGTTGATGCAGAAGTACAGATAGGCCTTACCCAGGCTCCATTTTGTTATTTTTATTAGTGACAGATGTATTCTGTTGGCATGCTATCCCACACAGCTGAATTGCATCAAACTCCTCATGGTCTTGGAACTATACTTTAAAAAAAAATAAAATAAGAAATTGTTCGGACTGTAAAGCTGAATTTTAGATTGAGTCTGCCGGGTTGTTTGTGTAATTATTTAAAGGTTTATCCCCAACTTGCTGAACAGTGTTTATAAATCAGATTTCAGTAAAGTGCAGTGTCAATAAACCTCACGAATGACTTGGCAGTCGGCTTTTGAACTGTTGGTGGGCACAGTACATCCCTGGGAGGGCGGCGAGGCGCTGGCACGGGCTGCCCGGAGCAGCTGTGGGTGCCCCATCCCTGGCAGTGCTCAGGGCCAGGCTGGACGGGGCTGGGAGCCACCTGGGCTAGTGGGAGGTGTCCCAGCCCAGGGCAGGGGGTGGGAACTGGGTGATCTTCAAGGTCCCTTCCAACCCGAACCACTCTATGATTCTGTGCAAGCGCAGTTGGTGTCGCGTCACGGCCATTACCGAAATGTCCTGTGAGACAAGTGTGCAGAGTTGCAGTTTTCTGTGTGTTTTCCTGCGCCTGGGACCTCTGAGTTTGTGTAGCTATCTGAGGACCATGCGCTGCTGTGTTGATTCACATCTTTAAATAATGAAACCTGCCATGGGCTGATAGCATCGGTTCCAAACTGGCAACTAATGGAGCAGATCAAATACACCAGGGATCTTCTGGTCTTCCAGAAATTAAAATTTTTGTTATAGAAATGTGGAAATGGGAGACTATTAATTTTGTTCTCTTGACAGTTGTTATTAAATCCTACTTATTTCTTGTGGTCTCAATTCTTTTCAGTTTTGACATTTCAGTGCACAGGAGATCTGTAGAAAAAAAGCCCAGCCACTCTGGAAGTTACTGACAGATCTGAAAGCATTTTAAGTGGGGAGACTTGGGTTTGTTTCTGCTGCATCTGATGCTAAAATGTCTGTAACGAAACTGCCATTAACAGTGTTGAAACGTGCACCTTTGCAGCTTGCCTGCACTCGGTCAGACAGCAGTGTGCTGTTTATACTGGAGCTTCCCCTTCTGAAGTTTTCATAGCTGTAAGTAGAAGCAGAATGTTTTTGCTTAGGTGCTAGCACCATTTCTAGGTGGAAAATGGTGTGAAGAGGAGACCTTTTATCCAAGTCCGCGGCAGGGATTTCCTAAGCGTGTGTAAGCCTGAGTTAGGAAGCCATAAAGGGGAAGGTCTGGAAGATAAGATCCTTTTGCTCCTATTAATGCTTATAGGAGGCTTCCCAAGATGCTTGCAGCAAAGAGCATTATGGATTTTGTTTTAAACCTATGTCACATTTAACTTCATTGCTCAACTGAAAATATCCCAGTGCTAAATCAAACTAAACTTAATTTTTTTCCCCTCCTGTTTCTGCATTGCTGGTTTGATCCCTAGATATAGAAGATCAGCAGAAATCCCCCACCATTTAAAAGGATTAGAACTGGCTGGTGAGATTTTGGCTGTAGAATTAACTGGTGGGAGCAGTTTTACAGTAATAATGCATAGGTCAAACACGGGGATGAGTTGTGTGCTTCTATATCGAACAGAAAGTGAGGTGTGGTGGTCCTTCTGTAGTCTTGCCTGCTCAAAGTGTGCTTTTATACTTTATGTTGGGCTTCGCGTTTTTGTTTTTGTTACATTTTCCTTCTCACATGGCACTTGTATTTCAATTACTTATATTGCCTTGTACCTCCTTACCTTTCTCAGTCCAAGCAGTCCCTTTCTTTCCAAGTGTAATTCCCCATCTGCTTTGCTGGTTGTCCCTCTGGTGTGGAACCTGTTCAGCGGGTGATAGTGATTAATGACCGCACCAAGCGTGCTTGTCTAAACTCTTATTTTTTCTGGCACGTATGCACAGATGGAAAGGCTGAGGGGTCTGGCAGGCCTCACGAGGGCAGCTTTTCAGTTTGCTACGTTGCCTGCCACCACCCTCATACTTGCAAAACTTTCTTGTGTTTCTTGGAGCAGTAACGCGGTGCTTATCTGAACTGGTGTGGCAGTGCGGGAGGGGAGAGTGTGAGCTGCTCGGGGTGCAGGTGGCTCTGGCCAGGAGAGCAGAGGTGCTCAGTGTGGGGAGAAGGATCCCCACTGCTGCTTTGCTCTTCCGAAAGTCTGTTTTCTGTGTGACCCTGCAGCTTTCCTGTTGCCCAGGCAGTCAGTGGAAGGAGAGGTTCAAAATCTTGTGCTACTAGATCCCGCTTTCAAAACTGGCTGAATCTGATTCCTTAGTCCTCACGGCTAGGTTTGGGAAGTTGATGGGTCTTGACTGTACTTGAGTACTCCTTATCCTGCTAAGTCTGGACCTTACATTATTTTGTTAGAAATGGAAATGAATCTTCTGGGTTTGATTTATTTCCTGGAAGTTTATCTTTTTATTTGCGGCTCGTCTTCCCAGTGACTTTTTCAGTACCATCAGTAGACCTGACCAAACAGTTCTGTTTATTAATCCAGGCTATTTTTGACATCGGTATTAAGCCAGGATTTTTAAAGAGAATGTCAGTCAAACTGACTCTGGACAACCTTTGTCCTCCTATGACTGACTGACTGTAATCTTTGCTCTGAAGAGGCCTGTGACCACTTCAGCAGGTGACCTGTCAGTCTGTCCTGCACTGGCGTTATCTGGATCCCTGTATTGGCTGCCCATGGCAGTAATTAATTCATGTGCAGCATCCTTCATTTTGAAGGGCTACAAGGATGTTTTCTGTAATACAGTTCTGGATGTCAGAGAAACTCCTGGGAACTATCTGAAGGAAGCCAGAGAAAACTGAAGTGGAATGAGTTTAGTAAAGTAAGTGTAGCCTTAGGTCTCTGTGCAAGGTGGTGGAGACCATCTTATGCTGCAAGGGTGAGGGCACTTGTCTTGCTGTCCCTGCAGGTAGCATGTCAGCTCTTTGGAAAAAATTCAAATTGGGAACCCATCCAAATTTCCACCTTTCAGAAAGTATCTTGCAAAAATGGCTCCAGTAACAGTCTTTGGGTGTTGGCTTCTTGTTACTGTTGGGGAATGGGGAGTGGTTTGGTTTTTAGTTTAGGTTTTAATTGCTAGTCATCTGAAATAGGGCTCCAGACCTGCTCTGGCTTGGGTTAAAAAAGACCTGTCCTCAAAAGTGAGTAATTTTCTGGCTGTACTTTGCTTACTATATGTATGAGCCAGAAAGAGCTCTTCACTCGCAGAAATCCGACAAGCCATCTGAAGAGTGAACTTTCTGGTGATTTGAGTGTCTGTCTCTTGATGTGTATATTGAGCCAAATCTAGAACTGCAGCTTTTTCTGTATAATGGCAGATTGATGTACACTGGTTTTGTCATAGATGCTGCTGTGTTTAGGGACTGGGGAAGGTACACGCGGTTCATATGCAATATTAAATACCACTTCTAAAACAAGATACTAATTTGGGTTAATATGTCCAGTTTCGTAATTAGTTTTAGGGAGAAAATCCTTCTAACGAAACACTGTTTTACATTTCAAGAATTATCCTGAAGTGACTAGATCAGCAGAGATTTTCATATCCAAAAATATGAATAATAATTCGTCTTACTTGACTGCAACATTATTTTTTAGGAATGGAGTGTATTGGCTAAGGCACGGAGCTTGAGAGCTCTGAATACAGCTAATATTATCAGTTAGATTTCACAGATATGAAACTGAGGCAAAAAGTAAACAATTTGCCTGAGGTCAAATAAGAAATATATGACAGTTACTGGTGTCTCCTTATTCTTTGCTTGCCTTGTCTGCTTAGAACTTGTCAGAAGCTGTTTTTCTTTTCCCCAACCTTTTTACAGCACCTGGCACTCTGATTTTGATTTAAGCCTTTATTTAGCCTTTGATTTAGGAGTACAGGAGCTGCTGCAACATGGTAATGCTGAGCCCTTGGAGTCTCTCAGCATGTAATAATCATCATTTGGACAGAAGTAGCAAAAGGATTGAAAATATTCTAAATCCTTTCTCATGCTGTCTGCTGCCTTGCTAGTAAATTCACAAAGCCGCTATGATTAAAAACTTGAGAACTGGTGCACTCTAATTAAAAACGGTAGAAAACTTGAAGCTTTCTTTGAAGGGCCACACAAATCCGAAGGTGGCTTTGGAAGCGGGTTGCCGGCAGCAGAGGTGGGGGCCGCGGCGCCGTGGTGGGGTTTGCTGCCGGGGCAGGATGTGGCTCTGCGCTGGTTGTACCTGGCCGCTGCCGCTCCAACCGTCGTGTTCAGATTTCTCGGCACAATAGATATCTTACTGAGTCAGAAGCATCGCAGTTTGACCGCATATTTTTGCACGGCGCTGCAGTGGGTCACTGACTGTGGTGTGGTTGAGTTACTGAAGTGAACAAGGAAGCGTTAGTAAAAATAAAGTGCTTTTTGCTAGCGTCTGGTCCATGGCGGTGGTACACTTGTATGGTGAGAGTCTGTGTTTAGTGGTTCCAGATTTAAAAATAGTTTATCCTTTGCCTCCAGGCCCAAGGATGGCACTTCCATCTTCCCTCTGTAAACTGACGTGGTGCAGGAGATGCGCTGCTCCTCTGTTTGCTCCTGCCATCGGGCTGGTGGCTCAGCGCAGCCTGCTGCGCTGCGGGCTCGGTGTCACTGACAGGACGGGGGGAAAAGTCTCCGTATTAAGTTTTAATGAAATAGGACCAGTGTTTCATTAGGAGCAATGGGTAGCTGGATCTGTGCCCAGAAGCTGGACGATGCTGCAGCTGTGGGTGAGGTGATGGGGAAGGCTGGAGACCGCCGTAGTGCTCCGTGTTGGCCATCGCCACTCAGTGAAAGCCATTGCTGCCCTCCTTGTTGAAGGAAATCAAGGTAAACCAATGCCAAGCTGTCCCCAGCCCTCCAAATGTCACTGCACAGCTTTAACCACAGTGCTGTGGTCTCTCTTAATTGGGTCTACTTTTGATTTACTGAAAGAAACATGATTTCAGCTTGGAGTTGGTGCATAGCCTCCTGGCTGGGAAGGACTGTGTTGAGGAAATTCCCCGATAAACTCTGGCTTCTTGGCCGTTAACCTGAGCTGACTAGTGCTGAATGAGTGGTCTCCGTCCAGCAGCAGCCTGGGGAAGGCTCTCCTTCCCGGACCAATCCTCTGGTTTGCTTAGTAGCGTGGAGCGCAGCGGCTGCGGCAGGTCCGTGGGTGGCTCGGGGCACGATAGGGTGACTCTCTGTTAGGGTGCAACACGCTGTACTTACGGAACATGAGAGCCAGCTGTGAGGACTGGTGCTTAGCCATGCCCTGGATCCCAGGGAAGCACGAGACAAGTACCCTGATCTTCTGGAAGCTTGATTTTATTAAACAGTAATCAGCAGCGGATATGTGAGCATAATTTACTGGGTATCAAAAGGTCTCTTTAAACATTGCACTGAATTAAAAAAGAAAAACTGCTATGCACGGTTTTATTGTTTCTTTATGAAATACAGCTGTTGAATTCGTATTTTCCCTTATTATATTCACTGTCCCCCAGCCATTCATCATTACAGTTCTCTGGAGTCATGATTGCTCCCTAGTCTCCAGTATTAAAAACCCATCAGAAGAGTCCAGTTGGAATTTTTCAAGCATGGATGGCATCTCAGCATCACAGTTCTCATTAATTTTTGTGACATTAAGGGTTGGGATCCCACAGGCAGTCTTTTGGAAACATTTAGTTTCCATGAGGAAAAAAGCAGTGAGGAAATTTTTGCCTCCAAACTTTTTTTTTATTTATTATTATTGAGTGAGTAGAAACAAGCACTTCTGTTGTGTGAAGCCACTTGTGGAAGCTCCCCTCCAGCAGTAAATGGGAGCTGGTGGTGTGGTTGGGAGCCCGTAGCTGGCACACTGAGTGCTCGAATTAAAGCAGCATCTCTGCAGGTACATATTTAAAACTAAAATATTACAGCAAGTTAAAACAACTTTGGCAGCATGTGCAAATTACTTGGCAAAAGTGTTAATTTCCTTGTTAAACGTCGTAGCAGAAAGGGCCTTTGATCCCAGCAGCCTGTTGGGAGTCCTTCCTAATTGTTATCAAACTATCCTGTAGCTTTAAACAGATAAGACCTAATTAGCTAAAGTGGTGTTGCGATTTTCAAAATAAAGAGTGCCCTCTCAATGTTAGGCACCTGTGTTTCTGCTCTTTCAGCTAAAATTACATATTTGGTGCTCTGCCCAACATATGACTTCAAGCGAGGGCTGGTATCCTGTGGCAGTCAGTGGCTTCCAGCCGCGGAGGGGGCTGGGGCTTGCGTTCCCCCGTGGCCCAAACGCAACGTACAAATAAATCCCTTCAGGTGGGAGTTAGAATTTTAAATCTTTTTAAAGACAGGAATATGATTTATTTTTTTAAAATCCTTTGCACTTGTGAAAAGGAAGAGGGGAAAATTGCACCGAATTGCATCGATGGAGTGAGGTCTGGCTTCCTTGCCTCAATATAGAGTCTTCTCCACATGGACAGATCACTTTAATGACTAATCTGAAATCTCCTTTACTACTTTTACCCCCAGGCTGTTAGTGAGGCCACCACAGAGGAGGAGGAAGGAGAGAGATATGTTGGAAATGCAATATTCTTCTGTCTCCTTCACCCATCTGCTTCCAATGGGAAAGCCGAAGCATTAAGGATTTGGTTCAACACCTGTTAGGTTACTCAAGGAAATACAAAGACTTTACCAGATGTTTAAGAAGAAACATATGGCAGGCAGGGAAGGCGAAACTGTGCCAATTTGTCTGTTTAATCAATCAAACTTGTAACAATCAATGCTATTGTCCATACCCTTAATAAATAATTGTTCCCATGGAATACTGTTTAATGCAATATAGAACTTCACTAATTGCCCATTACAGTGGGCAGAATGAAGGATGCAGTAGGCTCCCCTTCCTTCCCTTGCTGATGGTACAGAGCTTTTTGGATTTTTCTTGCCCCATGTTTGTAAGCCTCAAACAAAAAAAAAATCGATTCTAGGAATAGATCGAAGCAGGATTCACGACCACCTGCACAGTTTTCAGAGGTCACTTTAAATTTAATTACAAGGGGTATCAGGGAAAGTAAAGAATATAGGTTTAGTTTTGCAAGGTATTTTGTGAAGATGGGTGTTGGTTCCTTGAAGTTCTGAAGCTTAGGTTCCTTCTTGATTTTTTTTTTTAAATTTATTTTTTAAAAATATATATATAACACATATATAATATCAACTTTGTTTTCACCACAGGCTACCACCACCGATTATGGTTTATCTAGAAAAGTATTGTTGTTGTAAATCCAGAGGAGCTCCTCTGGTGTGTGATCTGGGTGTAAAAGATGATGGTTTTAAGTGGTTTTCTGGAGAAACACTTCACACCAGCTCCCGTCAAAGATGCTTTTAGTTTGGGTACCTTCAAGGATCGAACCCTGAGCGTTTCACCTGTCCAGTGGTACCCTGGCTGCTGCATCCTTCAGACTTGGGCCATCGGCTGGAAGGAAATAAACAAGTTGAGGATGCTTTCTCAGCCATACAAATGCGGAGCATGTTAGGATAAGCAACTTGTCATTAGAGGCAGGGCACAGTTCGGTTCCTGACGTTATCTCGCAGTAGTATGCCTTCTGTCGCATCGTAATGATTAATCACAGCCTTGTACCATGTGTTACCAGGCAGCCTGCATTTGCTTAACAGTCAGTAACTACTATACATACTCTGCTGGCTTAATCCCTAGTGACTGTTTTCTAATGCTAACAGTGCTGAACAATGGGATATCATGACAGCTTGTGATTGATTCTTCTTCCCCCCCCCCCCTCCCTTGCAAAGAATTGGGAATTTCCCTGTTCAAGATGCTTACTTAAGCTGCCCTTTACTATCAGTGCTTAAGCACTGCACTGGTTGCTGCCATTATTGAATAACTTTCAACTTTTCTCTAATTTAGTATTTGGTCAAGTTGAAAATAGGGGTATCTCCTCTCTGTAAGTTTGCTGCGTCCTTGTGAATTGGTTGGTAACTAAGTACTAGGTCAAGCAGGGGGGAACGTGTGGAGCTCAGGTTGCTCAGCTTTGCTTCGACTTCCCTGTACAGCTTGTCCCTCTTCAGGCACTGGAAAGGGTGAGGGAGGCTGAAGGACCTTGTATCTTTAAAAAGTCTCCATTAACATCCTTGGATAACAGCTCTGCAGTCTTTTGTTCATTAAAATGCAGATGGAACTAGTTTTGTTCTGTGTGGGAAACAAAAAGCAACTGTCGCAGTGGATATACAGTTTGTAAAAGGGGAGTCAGGGTTTGTCTTGGTTTCCACCATGGGAGTTGGATAGGAGAGCTCTTCTCTACAGGATGTAGGAACAACATGATTTTTAAGGCACTAAGTCAGCTGAAGACAATATTTTTCTTAATTCATACCTTTTTGCTGGTGTTGTGCAAAATGCTACAGTAAAAAACTTGTTTAGACCCGGGTCAGTGTACACTTTACCTGTCAAGCTCTTTGTGAACACGGTGATTATTGTTAGGTGAAGCATGTGCTGATCCAGGTCTAAATACTTTTTTCCTCTGTTGCCTGATACTGCATTAATTCAAACGTCCCTTTGCTGCAGGAGCTGATAGAGGCAAGTGCTGTCTCTGCTGCCGGCAGAGGGGTGCGGAGGGTGCGCGGAGCCTGGCTGTCCTGCTCAGCTGCCTTAGCACTTTGTACCTTGGACCAGAACACAATTATTAGTGGAGGAGTTAGTTAAAAGCAGCTTTGGAGAAAAGCTGAAGTTTTTGGTGGAGTGCTCCAGTCTGAATGACTTAAGGCCATTTCTCCTCTACCCTCTGCACTGCTGTGGCTTGATTTTCTGGGAATGAAAGACGCCAGGAGGTGGAAGGAGAAAGAACTGTGTGGCCTCTCCTTTTTCCCCAACCTCATGTAATCACCTTAATTTTCTTTTGATAAACTGATTCTCTTTTCCTGGTCTTTCCAAACTGCTGGAGGCATTATGTCCACTGAATTCCATTCTGGAATAACGAAACTTTATGCTTTGCTTTAGGGGCTAAATTATACCCTATAGAATATTGAATTGTTTCTTCCCCTGCCTCCCACACACACTTTCTGGGTGTCTGAAGTAGTCTGAAGCAGGCTTTCCTGCTTTAATCCAGATCACTGGGATTTGCTTATATATCAGATGCAAATCTCTTTGCATCCGTAATCCTTCTTTATGAACTGTAGTTGACTTCTCTGTTGAATTTTTTTTATTTTATGCCCTATCTCAATGGGTACATATGTTCCAAGGTTTGAATTTTTGAAAAGTGCATCCTGAGCGAGTTATGAGACAGATCTGTGCTAATATGGTTTGACAGTCTGCTGCGAGGTTTGGAGGAGGATTGTGCTAAAATACAGGATCTACCCTGTCTAAGCTCTTGCATTTTCTCAGAGATACAAGGATGAGGAGTTTGTCCCTGCTCTGAAGACTGTTTTTATTTCTTCACCAGGCTTTATGTGAGACCCAGAAAGTGCTGTGGTCTGACATGATAAAAACTTGCTCTGTATTCACTTGTTGGAGAAAGTATAAGGTGTCTACAGGGCTTGAAAAGATGTTGAGGGTGGGGGTGAGGATGGGGGTAAGGAGGGGCTCCGCGCTGGAGCGGGCAGCTGAATTGTGGTTACTGCAGCAGCTTGTGCATCGCTTCCCTTGATGGGTGGTCCCTCATGTTTATGAGGCTCGCCTGCAGATCCAGGCGGAAGAAGCAAAGTTGAGGCTGTGGCTTGTCCGGTAAATGGGATCTGAAGGTGTTGCATCTCTGTGTTTTCAAGGGGAATACAACATGTTTAAATCGGTAATGGTCATAATGGAGAAAAGAGGAATTCTGTAATTGAAATTATTCTGAAGACAGCTGGATTTAAAGTAAGTGTATTAAGTAATTTGCAAGATAGTGGAAAACATCACTTCCATGCTTGAAAGAAGAGCAAAGATGAAGATGTCTTGGAGTCTGATTAATTTGTGATCTGATGCCTTGCTGCCCTTTGCTATGGAGGAAAAAAAAATATCCCTGGAATGACTTATTAAATGATTAGTTCTGTCTTTGTGTAGTCGGCTGACTGCAGTACAGTAAGTAATTTTGTTGCTATTGCTGTTTAAAATTACAGTATGATCTGGAGTAGAACAGACATATAACAGAAATAAGGTAAAACTTAATAGCACCAAATGCCATGATTAGAGACTGAAAACAGAAACAAACTGAGGAGCTATGAGATGCGGAGAGACAGAATAAGGTGATTGTGGTAATTGATCAGGGATGACTAGTGCTCTGGGATGGGATGGGTATGGGAAGGACAGCAAGTACCACCAGGCAGTATCTCCACTGGGGCTGCTCCTCTTTGTTGTATTATGGGTCAAAAAAGTGAATGTAAGTTAGAATAGGCCCCCTGAAGCGTGTGCAGGTAATGGGTGGTGGAGGTGGTAGAAGAGGCAAGCATGGTGATTCCAGAGTGTGGGCCAGAGAGGAGATACCATTGAGGGAGGGGATTTCAGGAGCCAGAGATGATCCTGAAGAACAGGCTGGAATTACAGTCTGTAAGTTAAGTTTTGGTTGGAAAATAGACATTTTAATCTGAAGAGGAAAGTTGAGCAACAGCAATGTGATGGGAGCGGTGGCAGCAAGAAGCGGCTGATGGAGCTGTGGAGGTGGCTGTGGGTAAGGTGGTGGTGGGATCGCGGTCCGGTGTGTGCTCCCGGCGGGGGTGGGTGCCCTCCCTGGGTCCGGTGTGTGCTCCCAGGGGGGGTGGATGCCCCCCCTGACTCAGGGGTAAGGTGATACACAGTGTGGTGCCTGGCTCTTGGCGCAGCAGTGTGCCAGGCGGCAGGAGGAGGGCTCTCCCACTGCTTTAAGATTCAGTGAAATGCTTCTTGCTGTCAGGTGCCTTCTAGTGTTGCCTCCTTGAAAGGTTTCCCTTAGGGTGCTTCAATCCTTTTCCCTCCCTTTTCATTAGGGTGTATCAAAAATTGCTTTTTATTATCAAAGCATTTCTTGGGGCTCGGGGTAGACCCTGATTAAAAAAAAATAAAAATCTTCCTACTGCTATAGAAAGTTTTAGCTGCTACCTTCTCCACCTTTTGCTGGCCGTTCCCTTGTGTTGTGGTGCAAATAGTGTAGTTCGTCTCAGTCTTTTAGAAGAGGTGACTTAAGACTTTTGGTTTAAAAAAGCAAATCACGGGTTTAGTATCTTCCATGTGTAAAAATCTGTCTTGCAGATGGATCTGTTAGGACTAAGGACGGACATCACCAGCATCTGTCATAAAACATGTAGACAGAAATGGCTCAAAACCATTATTCTTGCTGTGGTAACTGTCTGTGATTGTGTGGATGATGTAGCACTAAATAATCTGTGGATTTGGGAAACTGAGAAGTCCCACTTTCCCTAGCAACTGATCTGCAAAGGTTGGTGGAGGATAAACCTGCGCCCAAATCCCTGCAGTTCCCTTGTCTGCCCGGGGCTAGGGGCAGAGGCACGTAGACCTGGGGAGGTGGGTGCTGCCGGAGACCTGCTGCAGCCTGGCAGAGGTGACGGGAGGGGTGTCACCCCCCTTTCTCTGTGGCTGGTGGCTTCCAAGTTGGGGTGTAAGCAGAGACTTCTGCCACAGGCAGCCTCTGTGCAGGGAGGCTCACCTGGCGTCCAGGGTGAGCTTCTGCGAGGTGGACTTCTGTTAATCAAATGGTGCTTGGGACTGGATTCAGCGTGGGGCAGTCCCTCCTGTTCTGCTGTGTTTGTGAAGGTGCAGTTTGATTACTTTGTCTAATAATCTGCATTTAATTACTTGTGAGGAAAAAAAGCTCTTCTAACCCCAAGTATCAGTGATCCTCATGACTGGTTGTTTTTTGAAGTAGGTACAGCAATATGGAACAGATCTATCCACAGCTGTGCTTAACAGCCTCTTCTGTGTTTGGTGCTTTAATAATAGGAAAAGAAAGATAAAAAAATTAATGTATTTTTATCTTAGCTAGAATGCACCTAATTAAAAACAAACAAAAAAGACAACCAGATTGTAGTAGCAAAATACGCTTTACTCACAGTGTGACCCTTTTATAATGGTTTTCCCGTCATAAGTGTAATTGCTGATGCTTTGATACATCCACCACTGTGGCTTACAAAAGTCACAATGTGAATATAGAAAGGATGTGTAATAAGTTTTTCTGTTTTAAAACCATCAAATCTATGACACTGATTTTTATTCTTCTACTGTTCCTATGCATATTCTTGCATCTATAGGGAAAGCAGGTAGTGACAACAGCTTGTGAATACGTACAAGGGTGGTTGGGGTTAGTACAGGGTGAAAACACGAAGCAGTTACCTGAGATCTATTATACGTTTACATGCAGCTGCTTACCTTTTAAGGTATATAAGTTGTTATAATATTTAAAAGCCAACTTTTGCTGTCACGTTGTTGTAGGACAATTTCCTTGTGTTGTGACGACAGCAGAGACACCGATGGTTTGCCAGTGGATTTTCATTGCTCGAGACCCTTTTGCGAAGTTAGGGACTGCTGTGCCATTTCCCTCTGACACGCGGTTTTATCTCTTTCTACCTGGTGGGGGGTCCAGCCTCCTTCCTTTATATACATCCTGCAAGATGCTGTACGAATTGAAGGAGGTTTGGTGGCAATAAGCTTGCTAGGCTTTTTTGCCGGGATGGTAGGAATTTATCATAAACGTAATGAGAAGCTGCTCCTTGATGGCACTGTCCAGGAGCAACCGCAGACATAAAGCTTTGTAGCCCAGTAATGCGCTTGGGGCGAGACAGCAGCATTTATCCCATCTCCTTGGTGAAGTGCTTAAATGACGTTGTTGCTAATTCCTTTTCTAGAAAGTGTGACTCTTCCCGCATATTTATCCCTGTTTGCGGAGGGAGCGGCTTCCCACCGCCGGGGAGCTGCAGCGAGCAGGCTGTCAGTTTGCGAGGCAGACAATTGAATCAAGGCACTAAAACATGCCACTCCAAAGCTGTTTAAATCATCGTAATGCGAATTATGAATTTATTACAATACATATTACCTCAGGGGACAGAGAGGGAAGGGAGATCTGAAGGGGCTGTTTGTAAACATGTAAAACAATAAGCGTTTCCTGCATTGCCGCCGCGACAGGGAGCTTGCCTGCTGAAATAAAACCGAAAGACGTGTGTGCGCAGGCAGCGGCTCACCTGGGGCCAGATGGCTCTCGGTGGGTCAGGCAACAGGCTGCTTAACAAAGCCAAACAAAACCCAAAAACAAACCGACAGTGAAAAACAAACAAAAAAAGAAACCAACAATCAACAGTGAAAAAAACTGTCTGTAGATTTGAAGATCACGGATTTTTATTTTTACATCCTATCCTCAGTTTGTCAACGTTGGCCATCTCCATCTCCCCCTTCCCATCTCTACCCCCGCCCAACCCAGCATTTCTTCTCCCCTGCAGGCAGCCCCAGAGCTGCTGGTCTCGGGGTGTCCCCGAGTTCCCACGGAGCTTTTTCAGCCGGGTGCTGCAGAGCGAGGGGCAGCAGCGTGCCCGGGAAGGTGCCGCAGCTGGGAGGCAGCGGGTCCCCTGCAGACCATGCGGTGCCGGGTTCGCAGTCTTCGTTTTCTCCCCAGCTGCGGGTAGGTGGCCTAAGCCCAGCGGGATGCTGGCAGCCCTGGGCACTGTGTGCCTGCTGCCGCTGCCTGAGCTGGTGCGGGGTCAGTTAGTGCCGGCTGGGGTATGGTTTGGAAACCTTGGTGAGCCCAGGCTCCTCGCTGCACCTCTGGGCTTCGCTGCGAACATGCGAGGGGCAGCTCACACCGCAGGTCTCCGCCAAGTGCCCGGTTAGCCCGAACAGTGCATCTTTCTTCTGTGTGCTGGCTCTCCTGCTGAGGGTAGTGCATCATGTAGCCTGTGCAGCAGTGGGCGTATAAAGTGCAGTGAGTTTTGCTAAGAGATTTCCTGGAAAACATTGATAGGGCTTTCACTGGCCCAGATTTCTTCCCTAGGAAAGGGATTTTTGGTGCTGGGAGAGCCAGTTATGGCCGTGCGCTCTGATGTTCTCCACTGCACGGCTGGTGGAGCCTGAACACGAGCTCCTGCTGGGAGCCCTGCGCCCCGCCAAGGGGGCCAGGTCTCTGAACGTCACAGGGTGCTGTTTGTGGAGCAGAAGCACCGTGCCATTGGAAGTCGTAACGTGTCCTGTGCTTTGGACAAACAGAAGAGGTGGCTGAGGCTGGAAACCCACAAATTCACTGGTGCTTCCTAAGGCTGGAGAGAAGAAGCACGCACCTCTCAGGGAGCATCGCAAAAAGTGTGTGGACACTCAGCATTTCCCTAAACAATGTTTTTGAGTGTAGGTAGTGGTTGTTTTGGTGGTGTTTGTTTTTAGCAGCAGTGCTGGTCTTTGGTGTCTGGCAGCGGTAGCTGCAGCTGTGACTTCTCAGATGCTTTGAAAGGTGAGAAGAAAAGCAGCTGCCTTCCCACCTTCAGGTCTTCGCTCCATCGGTGGGCTGCCTGCTCAAAAGAAGGTGGTCACCCCCAATGGTGTAGAGTCCTGCTAGCCGTTCCATACAGTTTGTTGAAGAGCAGTGGTGTGATAATGAATTTCAGTCATTACTGACCAAGAGAACGTAACAGAGGAACCAACAGCTTACAGAGGGGTGGCTCTGTATCCCGTAACTTTTGCAGGCTGGGAAGCAGCATGCTTCAAGCAAGCTCAGAAGGGGATGGCGCTGATGGATGTGGAGGTAATGATTTATAAAGTGGAGAACCTAAACTTAGTGCAGGCTGCATTGCCAGCATGCTGGCTGTCCTTAAAGGACTCCTGAATATGCTGCATTGCAAGACTGCAGCGATTTGGCTGCAAGCTATATTTAGCCTATTTATTCTTTGTTGGTGTATAATGTGCAGTTCAGTGGAAAACTTGGTCTCTCCAAAAAGGAGATTTGAACTGCAGTCAAGACAGGGAAAACACCATCTGTCTAGAAAACATTTTTCTGAAGTGATTTGAAAGGGAAAGCTGTATGTGTGAGATACACGTGTGTGTTCCTTGGTTTGCTGTTTGGGTCTTTTTGTTTGAAGTATTCTTTTCTTCAGTGGTCTTCCACCCTTTAGTTAAGTTGTTAAATTCTTTTTAAAAATCTCAGAAAAATGCACTTTACAGTTCAGTTTTTTAGACAAACGTTATAGTAAGACAGTGTGATTTTCTTTTTTTTCTACTTACAATGAGCAACTCCGGTGTTGGGGTAAAAATCAACTGTGTTTGAGTCGATTATTCATGTCGGAAGCACCTTTAATCGTTGAACAAGGATTAGCCCTGTTGTGTTAAGGAAGAGAAAAGAGCCACAAATACTGTCTCTGTTTTAAAGTGCTTACACTTGGATTAAAGGTTTGTAAACTTAATTGGTCATCATGAGCAGCAACAGGCTCTCCGGTGGCTCCTAGCATCATGAGTGCAAGGAATACTTGTACTCTGCCTTGCCAAGAAATGTGTGCCATCGCTTTGAAATTGGTTCAGGAATTCCCTCTGGGAAGTGTCTGTAGCCGGAGATGTACTCTCTCGGGATTTCCTGCTTTTAAGAGACGTAATCTGGCCGAATGGATCAGCCCCCAGCCTGTGGACTTGCTTTCCCCTTTTTGTCTGAGCAGGGCTCTGCGCTGACCTTCAGGGCATGGTGTGAGGCTTTGTCCTGGAAGTTTTGATCTGGAAAGAGCTAAGTCCATGATTTTTTTAGGTGAAGAAAGTTGGAGGGGAAGGGCTTTTTTGGAGGGCTTTTGGTTGATGAATGGTTGATATCAGTTGGGGAAAATGAATTGAAAAAAGGGCACTGTGTGAATGAGGTAGGGTAGAGGCAAGGCAGCATCTTCTCATGCATTAGCTCTAGAAATACAAAGACTTTAAATGCCACTTGATCTTAAAAACCAGATCTTACTTATTGTCAGATTCTTGAGCATCATTTGACTAATTGGGCGACACAGCTGTGTGTCGCTTGAATGGCCCATCACGTTAACCCGACTGGACGTGGTCCTGAGCAGCCTGCTCAGGCTTCCCTGCGTTGTGCCCGGTTGGGACTAGCTGGTCTCCAGAGGTCCTGTCCAGCCTCCGCTCTTTGGTCATTAATGCAGATACTTAGTGTTGGGAATTCGAGCCTGATCACCTTCTCAAACAGGTAATACAGAAGATGTTCTGATATTGGCTGGTGGGGAAAAGATAAATTGCTAGCTTTATTGCGTATTGTATTTGCTGAGTTCATACATAAGTGCCTACATAATGATACAGGTATCTTAAAATACTGCTGTCACATGACTGCACACATAAATTCTGGGTAGACCATACATGGAACAAAATCCCACCTATTCCTTATGGGTTTAAATAAGCAAAGAGCCTTATGCAGATAACGTTTTCTTAGATAACATTTTCTTAGTTTTAATAATGTTATATATTAAATATTGCTTTTTATGGCTATGCAGTATCTTTTTATTCTGTTTCTTGGGTGTCTATTCATCTGTCTCCGTAATTATATTTTACTTCCTGGAATTATGCAATCCATCACTGTCGGGAAGGGCAGGGTGGTTAAGGGTTGCTCTGAGACTCATCAGACAAATGCAATGCATTCTGGCAGTTAAAATTGTATCCTTATTAAAATTGAGAAATTTCTTCTCCTTTCCCCTCCCCAACTTCCGTGATTTTAGAAAACCCTCATACAATGGAAATCTGTTTCTTACCATGGTTTTATAAATTTCAAATCTAATTTCAAATGGCCTGTGGTGAATAATTTTAAATGAATTGTTCTTTGGCTTTGATACAGCATGCAAATATCAAAGAGTCTGGCCATAATGATGTTTGATCGCTGCCTGCTTTTCTTGCTCTGGAGACTTTCCGTGGGAGAACTTAGGTCGTGCTTGGGGGCCGTTCCAGCAGCGCTGACGGCAGTGTGCTCGGGAAGCCATCGGCCCCTGGAACGCGCGTGTGGGTAAGTGCTGCAGGAAATGCCTCTGCACTTAGAGGTGAAAAGCAGAAACCAGAGCATGGTACGCTTTTTAAACAGCCTAAGTTACACATGATGGCTGTTAGTGACCCGTTTTAAAAAATGAAAATACAAATAAAAATCCAGAAAGATTTCTTAAGTTTCTTAAAAAAAAAGAAAAAAGAAATATAGTGTGTACCTTACTTAACATATGCTAGGAAGGACTGCAGTAAACATTTGGGGGATTTAAGATGGGAAGTGCAAGGGGCTGGAGTTTTGGGATGTGCTTTGGCATTTCATGGCCTGTATCGACCTCTGTTTTCTACCAAAGTGAGTCTGTATCCGTGTTGGCCTGGCAGGTATTGGGAGATGATGTAATTTGATTTTGATGCAAGAGATGCTTTTTGGAAGTCAGTGTCTATTTAATGCTGCTGTAGAACCACAGTTCATTCACGCAATCTTACAAATACGTTCTTGTGAACAGCAGGAATGCTACGATGCTGGTTTTAGTGTAGATCTGCTCTGGTGAGCTGTAGTGCTTTGGAAGCCCGTTTCAAGATCTGTAATCTAGACGAGGCAGTGTTTTGCCCCAGAGTTCAGTGTTCTGGGAGTCTGATGCATATTATTCTACTGGGGGGAAAAATAATCCTGAGTTTTGAATTTGTGATGCAATGGTGGCTTTTTTTCCCCAGCTCTCTTTTCTCAGGGTGGTGAATACTGGGCAAGCAGGTGTTCTTTTCTGGCTGTCCTTCAGCTTTTGCCATGCACAGATCCTCACGCGTCAGGCTGGGTATCAGCATAAAAGTGCAAAACTATAAATCACAGAGGCGCGGGGATAAATGGGAGAGGCTGCAGGTGCACTTCACCACTGAAATCTGTTCAGTCCTTGTAGCTGAGGATTTTCTCCTCTTCCCTTTTCTTCCTCAACAGTTAAGCATAAAGGCCTTGGGCTTTGCTTCCACCTCCTTGAATTCTTCAGAGTGCACATCAGTGTCTTTAAACAGTGTGAGACGTGTTGGGGAACTGAAGGCATTAGCAGAGCTCTGGGATTTATTGGCAGATTGACAACCTGATAGGCAAGCTCCCTTTCTTCTCTGTTTGTCACTCTTTGATACTTTCCTTTTCACCCTCCAAGGGGAGGGAGTGAGTCCCACTGTAACACTAAAGGTCTTCAGCATTTCTACTCTGTGAAACGCTTTATCTTGGTTTAAGAGTTGGTTTTGTGTTTGTTTTTTTTTTAAGTCTGAAGTTCATCTTATCCTTAAAGGTGCATAATTTACCAGGCCTCTTGTGATAGCTTTGTGTCTTGCAGAGAAACTGAAATGGGAACTGAGCTCATTAAAACTAAATTAGTTTAAAAAAGGAAAAAGTTTCTCCTTTGTGGGAATGCTTGCAACTAATATGAAAGCCTAAAATGCTGCTGCTTGGTTGGTGTGAGGCTAGAAAATAAGGTGATGTCTCGGGAAACCGTCAATCTCTCCTGACCTGCGTTGAGCGGTGCTTAGTTTCAGGCTGGATAGACTAGAGAGAGGTTGGTTATATGCGTAAGGTTGGGGCTGAAATCCAGTTCTTGGCTCTGATGATTCACGGGTTATCTTAACCTCCCTGTGTCTCCTTTCCCGAGGCTTTCAAGAAGGATAACAAAAACTTTTTCTGCCTTTTTGATTTAAAAGCTATTTACATTCAGGAGTGCTGTGTGTATGTTTATATGTATGTTTTTACTGATTGCATCCACACACCGCTGCTGTGCAACTAGCCTCATAGCCGTGCCAAAGTTTTCATCCCTGAAACTGGGGCGCTTACCAATCGCAGCAATTTATTTTAACCTGTGTAAGATGGCACAAAGCGTTGACCCTCCGTGTTAGTTTACTCTTTCTCCAGCTGTTGCCAGCCCTGGCCTCCTGCACGCTGCAGCAGGGAGCTGAGCAGCGCCAGCCAGTATTGCTTACCCCAGATCCGCTGTGTGCAGCAGATAATGCCTCAAAGCTCCTTCCACCTGTGCATTTAAAGTACACAGCCGTATTAGAAGATTAAGTTACTTTGAACGCAACAGCTCCCCGTATTGTAACTCGCGCTGTTTTTCACTTTGTTCCACTTAAGATATTGCCAAGACTCGCTGTCACTTTTTTTTCCCCCCATGAAGTAGTTCAAGAGCATGAAATTGTTCGGTGCTGGATAATACCGTAACCGTGGGGCTATTGCTGTTATCTTTAATGTATTAGGCAGATATAATTTTTCTTGACATTTTGGAGTTCAGGTGGGTTGGTTACTGTGGGTTTGTTTGTTTGTTTGTGGGTTTTTTTGGGTGTGTTATTTCTGCTACTTATTTCTTTTTTTGTAGAGCTGCTTTGCTGCCTGGCTTTGTACCTCACCAAACTGTCAGATGAGGAATGAATACATTTGCTAGAGAAATTAGACCATTAATTCCTCAAGATGTTTTTAGTGATACTTCAAGATCTCAATTTGATAGGAAAGACTGGTTAGAGAAGGAAACCATCTGATCATTTCAGATTGAGCAATTAACTACTTAACAGCTGGAAAAAAGGTTGCAAGTGATGTGATTCTTCACACCAGCAGCACTTAGCTGTTCCATGCACAGTTTTAAAATGCTTTGAACAGGAGATTAGTATCTTGCTCATTTTGCAGATGAGCAAACAGAAGTACAGAGGGGAGATGAATAGGCTCAAGCAGCAGGTCAACAGCAGAGCCAAAAGAATGAATCCTGGCTGTCTAAATCCGATCCGTTAGAGCAGAGGCAATAATGTTTCCCCTAGGATTATTTCGGCTGCCAGTACTGACAAGGCCAAAATTTTCAAGGGTGTTTGTTTGTTTGTTTGTTTGTTTGTTTGTTTTCCTGGGTTTTCTTAATTTTTTTTTTCCTTAATGTGCGGGTGTCTGTGAATGAGATCCTCAGAGAGAGAACCAATGCTTCCCAAAACCACGAGGCCCTGTGGTTCAGGCTAGATTGCAGCACGTGTCATCTTTGCGCAATAATAAAGAGCAAAACCAAAATGCTGCTTTGCACACTTACTTTAAGAGAACTAGTTCATTGAGCCTTGGACCATTACTGAAGCCCAGCTCAGCGTGCCAGTTGGCTTTTCCATACCCTGGGTGATACTTTGCGGCGGCTCTGGCAGGGGGAGCAGTGGGAGCGGGGCTGGGTTGCTTTATGGCAGAGGCAGCCAGCTGCGCATCCTGCACGGCGCTGAGTGCCAGGAAACTTCCCATTCTCCTCCTGGCTCTCCTGCTGCTTGCTGGGGCAGATTGGCTCGGTTTGCCCTGCCTCCGTGTTCCTGCGGCTCTGATCTGATGTAGCTATTGCAGGGCACCGATTCACCGTTAATCATGAACTTGCAGCTAATTTTGTGTTTGAGTTTGTCTGTGGGAGTTCATCCAGGCTCTGCTTCTCAGTCAAGAAGTCTTGCTGTTCCCCTGGCTGTGTTGTTCTTCAGCTAGGTTTAAAATATATATTGTCACTGGCATTCGAATCCATATCTGCTCCCAACATATGCTATTGGCACAATACCAACAGATGCTGTTAAGCGGTATCAAATCTTAAAGTGCAGCTATATTCTGAAGTGTGACTCTGTGAAAATGGCACTGTAGGGTTCCTCCTGTGTATCTCGGTGATTTACACATTAAGTTCTCTTAAAAAGTAAAAGATGTTGGTTGTTTGTTTTTAACAGTCGTCTTGATAAACTAAACCTGTAATTGGAATTAATTTTGAGGGAAATCTTGGCGCGGCTGGAGTGGAGCTGGTGGGCATCGCTTGCTCCTGTCCTCGCTCACAGCTCCTGTCCTCCCGCCCTCTCGCTGTCTCGGCTCTGCGGTACGGGGGGCTCTGGGGGCTGGGAAGGGGGGCGTTCGTCAGTGCCGGAGCATTCAGCCTGCTCTTCTCTTGCAGGTTATAAATATTTCCATTTTGCTATTTAATAACAAGTTGGTCACGCTCCATTTGAAACTCTTAAAAATGCAAAATCGATTTGGGGGGAATAGAAATTTCATCAATGTCAACAAACAATTAGTGTTGTCAAGAGGAGTTTTATTAAAAAAAAGTGAATGAACACTGAGTTAATATTCTTCCTTCCCTCTTTCCATCCTTACTCTCCTTTTGTTTGTTTGAGATTGAATGATTATAACCAAACTTACTGCACAACTGACTCTTTGCTTATTGTTCCTCCTCCTATGAAGTGCAGTGCCATCTGGCACATGGACAAGTGGGGAAGATCGATGGCTAACAAAGAGCACCATTCATTTTCTCCTACCAGATTTGGACAGAAAGCAAATGTTTTTAATCAAATCTATATGTTTCTAAGGAATATTGGCTGCTGAAAATTTGCCAGCAGCTGAATTTTCCCCCCTTCCCTGCCCCATGAGGATTGTATCCTGCCAGGCTGATTCATGGATGGGACAGTATGGATGTTTTTCCTCTTGTGTATCGTTGTCCTTTGGGTTATTGAGAGAGCAGGAAGGTAAAGGGTGGTTGGTGCTGGGGAGGGAGAAACGTGGGAATGGTTATGTGCTGTAGTGCAAGTAATCTTAAAATGTAGGAGTATAGTTCTTTTAATGGCCTCGCAATGAATCATGCAAGACAACTGTCTGAACAAAACACACAGTTGCTTTCAGTGAAGCAACCAAAACATCAGCGGAAAGTTTGCCTGCAGTGGTTTTTCATTTTTCAAAGAAAAATGAATGATATATGGATTCTCTCTACCGTCCCATCCTCTCTGAATAATTATGCAGTCACGGGATAATACAGGAATTCAGGATCCGTGGGTCAGAGGGAATTCAGCCATGGTGCTCAACTGGGAGAGGGAGATTCAGCTTTTCCTGGAGGGGAGGGAGGGCTGGCTTGTGGTATGGAGCAGCTGAGCCGCAGAGTGCCGCGAAAACCTAGACCTCTCAGGTTAGGGAGCTTAGGGGAGGTTCTGGGAAGTAGTTTGGCTTCACTGGAAGGGAAGGTCATTAACTGCATGACTCCAGAAAGGAGGCAGTTAAGGAAGAGATGATGAACATCTTTAGGGTTCAAGGAATATTGTCTCTGTGTTCAAATATTACTGCAGGTGCTAGCTGGATGCTGGCCTTAGCTGTGTTTCTTCGCTAGGCACACATACTGAGAGGGGCTTTTGCTTTATACTAAGATACAAAAAGAAAAAAAAAAAAAAAGACTTGGCCATTTGAATATTAAATTCAGATGCCTTTAATAATACCTATAAATTAATAGGATTTCATGCACAGCATTGAAAAGCATTGTAAAGAGGATGTGGGAAATGTAAAGATAAAATGGATTTTGTAGCACTTTATAGCTGTGGAAAGAAAATGATTTTCATTTTGATTTTTTTTTAAAAAAACCTTTTTCCCTTTGAAGTCTAATAATGGAGTTAATTAACTCTAAGCACCTGGATTTGAAGCTTTGAAAACGATCCTTTCATTGCAGTGTTACTGAATTTTCTGGAAAGTTGCATGCACAAGTACACAGCCGTACCATGGCGTACACAGCCGTATCCAACACACAGAGGTGTGCCTGCGGAGGTGGCGGCTGTAGCTCAGACCGCAAGACTTGAAGAAGGACCTCTATCTCTCTCTTTTTTTTTTTTTTTTTTTTTTTTTTTTAAATATTGGAAGGTTCCTCCTGTTATAAAATATGATGTCTCTGATAAGTCTCTTTATGTCCTAGTTTCCAGGTTGGGAAGTCTTGGCAGTGCTTTCCCCTGCTAGCTCTTGTCTGTGACTTGAGTGAATAGATGATGATGATGATGATGCAGTGTGGAAGTGCTGGCCCTGAAACTGCTGAATGGATGCTCAGAACCTCCGGGTAGCGGGAACCTTTCCTTGGTGTTCCCTCTGCGGTGAGAGCCCTGCTGCCTCCTGCGGGGTGAGGACGCTGGTGTAACCTCGCTTCGGATGGTGCTAGTTTCAGTGTTTACTGTATTTTGCGTGGTTATATTTTTCTTAAATGACATTGCTCCTTCGCTCCTCTGGATCGAACACAGAGCTACGGATACTTGGCTGTAATGTGCCTAAGGGTTATCGAGGGCAGTGCTGGGACTACCCTGTCCTTCCTGCTTTGCTGTGGTGCTGGTAGGAGGCACAGCTTGAAACTGTGCTGTAGGTCTGAGCCCGGGGTGTCCTGGGTGGGAGCTGGGGTCCCCTGTCCAGGCGAGAGCGTTGCAGGGGCTGAGGCTGCTGTGCCAGAGGGGAGGAGAGATGGCTCTGCTACATGGCGTTTGAAGGAGAAATAAAACCAACTGAGAGAAGGGAGTGACTGTGTTGACACAGAAAGTTTCCAACTGTTATATTTATATAACAGCTCAGAGCTTAAATTGCTCTTGAAGCAGGCAGATTTATATCCCTTCCAAGCCTTGCTGCATACTGTTCCCCTCTTTTCTTCTTGCCACTATAAATCTGGATGCTCTTGTTGATAAAAATATTCAGTCTTCTAAAGAATTTTCCTAAACTTTGTGGGCACTGAATCAAGTCTCATGGGCTTTGCATTGGATGATTAAGTTTTTTCTTTATCAGTCTTTAATTTGCTGCCTTTTAAATATTTCCTTGCTCCTTTTTTACATAATAGGAAAATGTCAGGAGGAAGTGTATTATTGCAGATATAGGGACATCTGGCATTTGTGTTTGAAAGAGTAAGCTTGAGTTTCTCTGCTGTTTAAGACTGTTGGTAGAACAAAAGTGACTCTGAAGAGAGGGGTATAGCCACAAAAGGGTTCCCCGTGGCAATGCATATATTCCTTTCTCCCTTAAAACACGCTGATGCGGCCTTTTAGCTGGAGGAAAGTGCGAAGCAGTGGCAAAACTTGGAAGGCTTTATTTTTGCTCTCCTGTGAATCTCCACAAAGACTTTAATAAATGAAGGCAGTGGTGCTGCTAAATGCCCATGGTGCTCCTCTGGGGACACCCCGAGCCATTCGGTCCCCAGGAAGGTGCATGTCCTCACTCCTCGGGTCTGACAGTGCTGTGCCAGGCTGGGGACAGCCCCCACAAGTGCTCCGTGGGGTAACCTGCAGGACTTGAGTTTGTTGAGGGCCTTGGTGTGATGTACGAGAGCTGAAAACGTTAAAATATTAGTGCTGTGAAGAGAGGGCTCTGGTAATCTTTGTGCCCTATGGAACCTGTGGATGGGCTGGGGAACTAACGCAGGCTGGGTGCTCGGGTGTCCGTCTGCCCTCTCCAGACTGGCAGTGGTGGTGGTTTTCATGTCTTAAATGTGTACTTAACTGGCAGCGTGGCGAAGTGAGATGATGTGCAGCCTGTAGAAGTGTGTGTGTGTGGGGAGGCTTTCCATTGTCTTCAGTGGGTTGTGGATTAAGTCTCAGGAGAATAATAATATCATGGATTACTTGGCAGTAACAATGCTAGCAGTGCTGTCTGACTGCAGACAATAAACTGAGCAAGTTATGGAAAACATGATACCCCTCTGCTGAACAGGAGGAGAGTCACTCAGATGTGAAAGCAATCCATTTTGCATACTGTTTCTGTGGGGAACTTTCAACAGGGTATTTTGACATATGGCTTATATGCAGATGAAGTGCCAGGCCTTAACAAGATAAAGGTATAGTTAAATTTTAAGTGAAATCACTCAGAATGAAGCATGGAATCTTTTGAAAGTTCCCAGATAGGTACCTGTCTGCACCTTGGAGGTGCAGAGATCTGGCCCCGAGTTGCTTGTTGCGTGTGAGGTGCGTTAGCTGGGAATCGTGAGTGTGCTGCAGTGTGCAGGGCTGGGCACCAGAAACCTTCCTGCTGTTCAGATTCCCTCTTTCACAGTCTTGCTCGGAAGCGGGTGGTGTGGTTTGTCAAGTCTGGGGAAGGGCGTTCTGTGATTTTTAAGTTGGTTTTTACACATGTACTGCACTGTGTCACTGTTATGGGTGTGCTCCTGCTGATTAGACCTCCTGTCATCAGAAATCCAAGTATTGGTTGAGGAAATGCTCTGGGTTTGCTGCTGAGTTAATGAAGTGGACTCTCAAGCATCGGCATGCTTCCTGCAGAGGGGTGGAAGTGGAGCAGTGTTTGAATATTCATACAGGTTTAGTTTCCAGCATAGCCCCCTCCTTGCCCATATGATGGGGGAAGTCTCCTTCCTCTGTCTGTTGAATCTGCTTTTTTATAAAACTTGGGTAGCTTTCTGCAGGAATCAGAAACGTGAGGGGCGTAGGGCAAAGCAGCAGCGCTTAAATAATACGTATCTTCCTTAACCAGGACAGCTACATGTGAATAGCATGGATAACAACTACTTTTATTGCACACCACAACATAGTCTCTCTGGCATCTTGTCTTGATATCACTGATCAAAGCTGTCTGATACAGCAGAGATGGAGTTTCTGATTGCTGACCTTTCCAGCACGGGCCAGCTGGCAGGGGAGACCTCGGACCGGCACAGGTATGTCAGGGTTGCCAAAGGAGGAATGCACAGCAGGGGGGTTTCGGGGGCATGGAGGAGAAGGCAGGGAGTCAAGTCGTTTGCTTTATATCCTCTGGCAGAATTGCATATTGATTCTTTAAAAGCGAAAAGGAAGAGAGGAAAAAAAACCACAGGAAAATAGTACTTGCTGCTGTGGCTTACAGCTAACCAGCGTTTTCCTGGATATTGTGCAGTTCCCAAGGCAAATGACTGGGGATGAGCAAAAGGCTGATTCCGTGCCGTGGATGCAGGTCTTAGCGTCGCCTCTTGTTCACTGTAATTCGGTGTTAGTTGAACAGTCTGAGGCAGGAGCAGGAGCTCCCGAGCTGTCTGTCCGGTGGCCCGCTGACCACCAGCCTTCAGCGGAGCCCCTCACGGGCGGGCTGGCCTTGGTCTCTGCAGCGAAGCACGTGCGACGGGTGGCTGCACGGAGCTGACGCCTGCGGCGCGGCAATGGGAGCTGCCTGAGCAGCCGCTTCCCACAGCTCAGGAGGCAGCTGGGGGCAGGACGATGAGTGCACATCCCCATCATCCAGGCCCTCGCATTGCCTGTTCTTCCTTCATGGCAGCAAGTCTTATACCCAGTAACACAATTTTTTTTATTGTTTTTTTTTGAGCTCAAAACAGTGGAAGAATTCTGCTAAGCCTATGCAATTGTGCAAAGGGCGTAACTTTTGTTATTTAAGTGGGAGTGCTTGATATATTCAGCAAGAAGAGTTCTTGTGAGGCAGCGCTCTTGGGCCTTCGATGTAACAACGTTGATCTCTGCACGAGACATCAGCATGCGGGTGGCTGTGGCCGGCTCGCTGATCGGGTGTTTGTCCACCTAGCGTATTTGTGAGCCTCTGTGTTGGTTTCTTTCTGTTGTGGATGGCAATCTGAAATACATAGCTGTTCTTAAAAAGGGAGGGCACAAAAAGGCCATTATGCTGCATGCTTATTTAAAATAAGGCAAGGAAGACTGAACAGAGATTAAGCCAGTGTTTTTAAACAGGAGGAGTGCAAATCCTCAAGGAACCCAGTGGTCTGATCCTCAGAGGTAATTAGTAGGTAGCCCTATTAATTTTAATGGCATCTCTGAGCCGTTAAAGCCTGGCTATTGCCTCTATATTTTAAATATTATTAAATGCTACATACTTTAAGTACTTCATTGCTCTCATTTAAGAAAAAAGTCATCTTGTTCATTGGGTGCCTCATTTAAAATTATTTTTATTTTTAGTGCCTGTTGGAAAACGGGTACGCTCTTCTGGGAGGAAAGTTGCTATTAGGATAATTGCACTCAAGCTCACAGCTCCCAGGAAATCCCTTCAGTCTGTACTTGGTAAGAGGCACCAGGTGATAAAGATGCATGTTGATAATCCTTGGCTTTGAACGCTTCTCCAAAAACAAAGCTGTACCACAACACAGCACTCGAGTGATGGATGCTGGAAGTGTCATGCGGTGTCACAAGAAGTGATTTGGCACTGGAGCAGGGATGAGTGGTCCTGCCTAGTTTTAACAGCCTTTTAGTTCTCTGGCTGGTAGGTCCAGTTCTGGGGTGGCAGAGGCTGGTTCGAAAGGATCTCCCTTGGCATTTCCCAAAGCTCTTCCTGCGTGTCCTGTGTCTCCTCTTACTCCCTGGCTCCCCCAAAGCAGGAACCTGGGATCTAAATCGAGTTTGTGATACATGTTTTTAAAAAACCTTGGAAAATACAGCTGTTCTGAAGATCTGATTCTGCGTGGGGTTGTACCAGCAGCTGAAGAGGTCTGTGTGCGGAGGCGACGATGGCTTTCTGCAAGAGGGGAGCGTGGTGTGGCCGGCTGCCCTTGGGCTGGCGATGTCCTGCGTGGGGATGTGACCCCTGTCTGGGTGTGGGAGTGGAAGTGAGGAGCATCTGACCTTCCCCTGGCACACAGTGGCATGCGAGGTGAGATGAGTTAGAAACCCAGGTCTAGCGCTTTCTTTGAGGAGGCCCTACAGCCTGTCAGATCCCAAAGCTATTTGACATCCACGGTGCAACATTAATTGCATCTTGCGTGGAAGAGATTAGAACATTTCCTGGGCTTTTATTTATTTTACTCCTAGTTTATCCTGGGTGGTGGTGTGAATGGAGCTACCTGGGGCCATGCCCCAGAAATACCTGGCTGCCTTCCAGCTTGCCCCTGTGTGCAGTGGGGTTGGCTTTGCCACGGGACCCTGCGTGAGGAGCTGGTTGGTATTTCCAGGTGTTTTTAGGGCGTGGGGTGGGCCCGAGCACTCCCGGTGTGATGGATGAGAAATGTTTGAGAGCGTTGCCGTGTTAAAGGCAGACGGGCATGGCATGAGCAAACATCCTCGTGGGAGGGAGGAACAATGAATCGTGGTGGCAGCCTGCATGGTGCCCAGAAATCTCTTGCAGAGGGAAACTGCTCAAGTGTTGATCCTTTTGTACTTGCTTCAGGTGTGTGTCCTGCAGCTTCTCCCCCAGTACCAATGTCCTTCCACATCTCCCTTTTATTGCAGCGTGTGTAAACTGTTTCAAAACTTGCCTATTCTTTCTACAGTGAAGGTTGGGAGAGAGGGTAGTAAAACTAACCCACTGCCATTTCCAAGCAGCCTATTTGTTTGGCACTGAAACTTAATGTTGCTTGCAGTTTCCTGCCTTTACAAATGGCTATTAAAGCAAGAAGTGAGCCATCTCGTATGCGGCTCGGAGTGTGTGTCTCCCTTCGCCTCCCACCCTTGGGAAGCAGGCTCCCAATGCAGTTTACATGCATTATGCCAGCTGGTTTTGTTTCAGTGTAAAACCCCACCCGTGCTGTTACCTTCTGAGGGATGCATTTTGAAGGTAGCTAATACTGGAGCATCTTTACAGGCTCACAGCAGGGTGCCGAGTTACTCCAAGATGCTGCGCTCAGTGTTTAGCAAGCGCTCCACCGAACATGTCGATTTTAGTCGAGCAGGTGTCTGCTAATCTGTGTGAGGGTGGAGGGCTGACCCTGGCTGCAGGTGCCCGCCGAAGCTGCTGTCACTGCCCACCTCGGCTGGGCAGGGGAGAGAGAATACAACAGAAAGCTCGTGGGACGAGTCAAGGACAGGGAGAGATCACTCACCAGTTACTGTCACGGGCAAAACAGACTTGACTTGGGGAAATCAGTGTAATTTGTTATCAATCAAATCAGAGTAGGGTAATGAGAAATAAACCCAAATCTTAAGACACCTTCCCCCACCCCTCCCTGGTGCTCAGCTTCGCTCCCGAGTTCTCTCCCTCCTCCCCGCCAGCGGCGCAGGGGGACGGGGAATGGGGCTGGGGTCAG
>JAVJGI010000001.1:86295742-86312525 GCA_035590275.1 Ibycter americanus
GGCGTGGGGGAAGCTTCTGGCAGCTTCGCACAGAAGCCACCCCTGTAGCCCCCCGGCTACCAAAGCCTTGCCATGCACACCCAACACAGTGAGAAGCTACCTTGCCATTCTGTCAAGCACAGTTTAGAGGACAGATGTTTGATGAAAGCACTGAAATATTTAGCTGGGATATTTTTCCCCCTGCAGCTGAGATTGCTTGTTGTGTCTATTAATCTTTTACAAGACTTGCATCTGCTCAGCGGTGGGTTGTTTCAGGCTTTCGACAAACTTTGTGTGTATGTGCATGGTTTAAGAGGTGATATAATGAACAAACATGATGTGTATATGAATTAATTGAATGCATTAAGCAGATGAATTAACCCCTCAGTTGCTGAAAGTCTCTTCCAGTAGCAATAAATAATAAAGCTATAATGCTCCTTCTCTTACAGGTGTTGACCCCTCCCTTTCAGGAGCATCTTTATCCTCCAGTTTGTATAATTAAGATTTCAATTGGCATTTCGTTAAGAGAGCTTGTCCTTTTGTATGCACAGTCTTGTAAAGCCTGGATGCAGTATTGCTCGGTAGTGCAGAGTTGTCTGTCCCGCTGTCCCTTTCCTCCTGGTCTCGTTATTAGCCTGCTTGATTCGATCTTAAGGTGGGTGAAGCCCTTGCTGGGTTCGTAGAAGGGAAGAGTAAAGGTTAAGAGGTAGTTAACCACTCATCCCAAGTTAGCAGCTCTCTTGCTTATGAAGAATGTATTTTCAGCTAAGACAGTACCTCTCTGTAACGCTTAATTCTTCTGCATAAGCTTCTAATCAGAGCCACTTGTGTTTTCATTTCCTCTTGTAACAGTTACACTTTCACCATAGCTGGTGATTGAAACACCATAAAAGTCGTGGATAATGTTGCAGATTGAAAAAGCAAAGAAACGACGTGCATGCAGAACTTTTTATTTTCCCCCAAAGGAGTAGCCTTGTTCGACAGTATTTTATACACTGTGTTGCAGTTCAGACAAAACCCCCTCCCTAATTAATACTTAATAGGGATTAATACTTGTAAAGTAATTAAAAAGCTCTTTCAAACACATTTTTTCTTTTGCTGCTGCTGACTTAATGGCCCATAGGTTTTTATTCTGGTCTGCTCTAGCCTGCTTTTTTTCAATGTTACAATTCTGAGCTTAAAGTCCAGTATTGTCTGTTAAATATCTCATGGATGTAATCCAGTTTTTGTTTTCCTTAAAATCAGTTGGCTTATTAATTCCCCTTTTCTTTTCTCCATGCGTTAACTGAATCAAAGTGAAATGGGAAATTGTCACATAGACCCATCTAACTTCCCCCTTCTCCACATAGATAAGTTATTCACTCTGCATTTTTAGAAGAAAGAGTAATGCCAGTCTGAAAATAATTTAGCGTAGCCAGAGTTCTAGTAACCACTTTGAGAACATTTCAGGGCAATCCCATGAGATGATGGTGCATGATGATAATTATGCTTTAGCAGAATAGGCCTATTCGATGAGCAGCTCAAGCTCAGACACTTATATCCAGGCTGTGCTTTAAGATCTGGAATTAATTCAGTTTTAACAATTAAGTTTTCTTCTCTTTGTATTCATATTTTATGTGCAAGATTAACTTGCTTAGTCTGTAAAATTCACTAGGTATTTTCTGTTTGCATGAACCTGCCTGGTTTGAATGATCTTGCTCATGTCACAGAAAGTGACTGAAGTCCCAGTGATGTCTTTTCTGAGTAAATGTTCTCAGAAAATGTCCTCACTTAATTGTAATCGAAAATTAATTGTTCAGCTGTCTGTCGTCTTTTTTTATGCCTCACGTATTCTGCCCAGTAACATTCTTCTTCTGTATGATTCATTAGTCTTCAGATTGCTTAAAAATATCCTGGACAAGGAAGACATATTAGCAAAGTCATAACTATATTGGTGGATGAAAATCTCTTCTCAAGTGTCTGTGTAACGTGCCAAGATCACATCATGCGTACAGAGAATAAATGAGTGGGCTTGTGAATGGGCAGGCTTTTGAAGGTCTTCTTTTGTTAATCACTACCAAAATTGGTCAGAGATCTTACAGACTTCCAAGAAAAATCCAATGGATGTTTTTCAGAATTTTTATCATCTTTTACTCACTGTCATGATGCTTTTTTAATGCAAGAACCCCTTGTTGTCCACCTGTTCCTCCTGTGTAATATCTTGTTCTGGACCTCAAATCAGCTGTCTCAATGCAGGTAGTAGCTTGATAGTCTTGCGTCTTGAGGGCTCCTCAAGTCAAGTAAAATATAATAAACTCTTTAGAGGTATTTGTAAATTGCTGTGTTAATCTTGCCAGATCATTACAGATTTGCTGTGGCCAGTTTACCTGACACATGCATCTCCCTCGTGGCAGTGCTGTGGGGCAGTCCCTGGATGCTTGCTATGTAAAAACGAGTAGGATTTTCTAAGTCATTGGTTTTGCCTGAGAGGAAGAAATACACAGTAGGGAAATTGTGATTCTTACTTGAGGCGTAATTGTTTCATTGTGATTTGCCATGATTTTCTTGTTTTGCGCATCAGGCCCAGCTGAGGGAAACCATCCCGTGGAAGAGGGATGGGAAGAGAATCCCAGCAGAGATCCTGTGTGTGTGCTGGAGGGCTTGGAGGCTGACTTACCTGCTCTCCTCTATCCGCTTGGGAAGGGCTTCTCTGTTAGTGGTGTTCAGCTGCTTCTGTGATGGATGAGCAAAATGGAGGGTCTTGACTTTAGGGGTAGAAGAAACGATGGAATTGACAGAATTTGTCTTAAATGGTGAGCGCGGTTGTGTGCGCCATTCATGCAGAACACTGTGCAGCTCTGAATGCTATCGTTTTGCTGCATTGGGGAAGGGGAGGAGGTGGAAAAAATCTCGGGGACCTGAAGTGTGACCTCAGCCCTATTTATATGTGTTAGGTCTCCATCTGTTGTGCAAACATGCACGAGCGGGTGTGAGTCATGGCACAGCAGTCAGCAGCGCTGGCTGTGCCGCAGGTGTGTGCGTGTCTCCGTGCGCGCAGGATTAGTCTTCAGCTGACATGGCTGGTCAATGGATCTCACTTTGGCAAAATAATAGTGCATGGCAGGCTTTCCTTTTGGTTACCTTCATAGGTTATTATGTAGGACATCCAAACTGTCTTTCTAAATATGGTGAGATTTAGTACGAGGAGTACTAAAGGAGAACAAGGAAATTAAAATGGAAAGCATAAGCAAGGCAGGCATTTATAAATGATTGAAGTAAATTATACTCACTAGAATGAGCTGCAGCTGTGACAGCGATGTTTCTTTCTTCAGGTAAATAACATTACCCATCATTATTGGTTAAGCTAAAAGGCCATAATTCCATGTTAACATGCCTTATTGCAGCCTGATAAGTCATAGCGTAATCTCCATTATCAGACTGCCCATAAATATTAGAGATATGTGGTACGGGGAAGGTAAGGAATGAAATCTGGTTTTGATGCAGCAGTATCGGCGTTGGCTGGCCTCTGGCAGGACAGAGCTGAGTCATTTTAGATAAAGCAATTCCTATAATGCATATGATGACTTTTCTTTTTTGCTAATTCAGTATAAAGCTGTATTGTCACTTAATCCTTTTTTTAAAGTAAAAAGTTATAATTTTTTTCCCCCAGAATACCTTTGACTTTTGCACATGAGGAAATACAGACAAGTTTCAGCTTCAAGGTTGTGAGCGTGTTGTGGTGTTGTACCACAAATGCAATAACGCTGTTGTTTTCACTTCAGTAAGTTACTGCTTTTTGTGGACAATAAAACCACAGGCTGTTGAAATTATATGGTATAATAGTGGGGGCAAATCCACATGCTCAAGTGATCCTGTGTGGGTTTGACATTTTATTAAATTGATGAGTAGGTAAAAGGTTGGCTTTTTTTTTTTACCCTTGCTGTTAGAGATCGAGAGAAAACAGAGAAACACAAACCTTTCCAGTTAACTTTTCCTAGTAAACATAATTGGCATTTTGACTTCTTACCAAAGCGGTTGAGGACGTACATCTTTTTGGATGGTGTAGAAGTAAACGACACTGTAGACTCTTTAGTTTGAACTTCTTAACTTTTGGATTCACGATGAATTTCAACCACTGTTTGTTTATTACAGAACATTTAGAATGAAGTTGAAATCAATGGATTAGCTTTGTTTTGTGATCCTTTGAAAAACATCGCATGCCAAATCCACTGAAACAGTTTCCATTGAAAAGCTCAATGCGTTTTTTTCCTCCCTATTCTACATGGCAGAATGTGCAAGAGCAGCGTTTTAAATACTTTAAAGTAACGGGAGTGGAAGAGAGAAGGTTGATACTGTTATGTGACTAACCACAGGTGACTGTCTTCCCAAGTCTGCTGTCTGTTCCTTAAAGTTGTAATAAAAGAATTATGATAGAAAGAGCAGCACAGATACCTGTCTTGGACAACCTCATCTCTGGGGTGGGGTGGGAGAGGGAGTGCTCTCTGGCGTGTCTCAAAGGTAAATAATTTTGGGCTCTCATGGAGCAAAAGCTGACCAATAACCAGAAAAATCCTGCCTGCAAGAAGGAGAAGAAGAAATTCAACACGTGTTGAATAAATGAACACGGAGCAGGTTAGGGCACAGACTCAGACAGTGCCTGTGATGGCACAGCGGACACGGGGGGCCAGCCCATCTCCCCCAGCCTGCCTTTGGGGAGGGCATTTGCACCAACGTAACGTTAGAGACACTTGGGGTGTTCTCCCTGAGAAAGCAGAAGCGTGCACAGCGTTGGTCTGAAGACAACCATGGTTTTATAGAGATAAAAGTGAAATTTATCGCTCTGTCATGTGTTTTCCTCTGATTCAGGTTCGAATTTTGCTGGTTTTTTCATTGTTCGTTGTTACCATTCTGTGCTTTCAAAGCTTGCTATCCCTGCCTCAGATTTATTGAGGGAGCATGAGAGAAAAATGAAATGAAGCAATATATTTTGCTTGTTGTCTTGCTGTCAATTGAATCTTAGTGGTACCGTTAGTCATTTTATGACACATTACCTTCCCTGGGTGAGTTTTGCTTCCCCTTCAGTGTGTTTGGCTGCATTTTTAAACATTTTTTTGTGGGTTGCCATACATCCTGAGACTGGGAAGTGTGCTTTTTATAAACTCAGTTACATTTTTGAGCTTTCAAAGCTTTCTTCCCCTCACCCCCCTTCTATCAGTCTGTATTTGTGAGAGCTCTCCCGGGCTGGAAGTGAGCTTTATCTTTGTTGACACAATTAGTTGGTTCACGGTGTGAGCGTGGCAGTGGCTGTACGCAGGCCTGGTGGAAAGCAATTACAGAGCAACCACAGATCCCCAAAAGAAACCGTAGCAGTGAAGATGACCAAGGAATCTTTTTTTTTCTGCAGAGCTCTGCGCTGTAGGGGTGCATGTGACAATCCCAAAGCTTATTTTACTTCTGTGAGCATTCAGAATGATTGCCTTTGTTACATTTATCTTGGTAGCATCCAGTTCTGTTCCTAACCAAGATGATCACTGCTGTAGGTGCTAAGTGAAGCTACTGGTGAAGTCCAGGAGACTTCACTGCAGGTGGATAGAGATGGAGCTGGAGCTGAGCAGAGTACCCTCCGTGCTTTCCTACCCCTTCTTTCCAGACTCCAAGCACTGCAGAAATTTTTCGTGAACTTTATATAGCTTAAGAGAAACTGAAGTTTCTTTTCTGGGGGTGGAAGCTGTGGAGTTCTCTGTGTGTGTGCATGCAGCTTATGATTCCTATTAATAACAATTGGTTTATAAAATGTGGTTACTGGAATTGGCAAGCATGTATTGGCAGCAAGGCAACACAACAGTCAAGGAGCTGAATGCAAGCAGCAGGCTGCTAATGCACCCCTACAGTATCCTTGTTTGTGCACTTTTTAATTATTGTCTTTGGAATACACTTGCATTAATTGCCTCTTGGGTTCAACTGCTAGAAATGTGAAGATCCTGATAGCAAAGAACTAGTCGATTTGGTAGTTGTATTGATTAAAACAGAAGTGTTAAAAATATTTTCAGTGAGAAAACTTTTTGCTGAAGACTACAATTACAGATCACAAACTGGTTCTAAAGGCTGACTCTGCTGGTTAGGGGAGTGTTAAATATGTCCCTAATCATAACAGTTTGATTTTGAGCGTTTATCGTGATCATTAATCTGCAGCTGGACTGAAAAATATTTCTGTAAGCCTTTAGTAAATCACAACTAAAGGGCAAGTGGCAAAGAATTCAAGAGCAGAGAAAGAGAGCATATGGTATGGTCAAGTGAACTGTCTTTTTACCTAAAGTGAAACTGCAGGCCAGGTTTTTTGTGTCATCTGTTCCCACACACACACACACACACACACACACACCCAGCTTCTCTAGATCTCACCTTTCTTGAAAGTAAAACTTAATTTTTTCCCCTCTGCTCTCCCCCAACTGAATCAAGCCACTCTCTCCCTTGGCGTGAACCCACAAACAGTGTCTCCACAGAGTGCAAGATCAGACCAGTCCAGAAACTTAGGCTGTCAAGTTCAGTTTAAAGAAAGAGGATTTTTATTTGGTTTGGTTTCTTCAAATGCGAACATCAGGAAGACAAGCCAATGGTATCTACCACATTATTGCTATGTTGTGTTTAGGGTTATAAAGCTTACTGTAATACTAACACAGACTGGCATCTGTTTTGTTTCAGCTTTAGTGATTGAAAATTACCAAAAAGCATCATACTTCTGAGGCAGAGTCAGATAATATGGGGGGAAGGGTTAGCCAAGAAGCCCACTCAACATGGGACTGTTACCCGTACTGAAATGTCTCTGTGGGTGACTTGGATGTTGGTAAGTTTTGGAGTAAAAGTCTTTTGAACGTAGACAGTAATTTCATAATTAGCCCTTAAAATTACATGGTAGTGAAAACTTGGGAAACATTAAAGATCACAAACATTAAAGCATCTGTTTTATATTTTAGCTATTCTTGTCTTGATCATTCTTGCTTCCCTCAAAAAAGGAAGTGAAAAAGATAATGTGCTTTGAGTTAATGTGAGGACTACTTAGAAGGGTAAGGATGATTAAAAGCAGCTACTGAACCAGCCATAAGCACAGGCCATGGGAATGCTCTGAAAGGACAGTGAATTATTTTTGCACAGTCAGAAGCATGTGTGTACTGAAAGGGCAGATTTCATCTTCACTGTCTTCAGTACTCACTAATGTGAAGTTTAGTCCAGGTAACATCATTTTCAAACACCTGTTGACACAACAGTGATACCTGTACAGGGTACAGGGCTTTCTGTCTCTTAGCATGAGCTCTGTGAGTTCAGGTAAGTCCGAACGCTTGCTAAAAGGCATGTAAAACTGTTCCCACTGTTGTTCTCTACTTAAATTTTTCTTTTTCCTTGTGCTGAAAGCCTGTTGCTCAAAAAGAGACAGAAAATGACAACACTGGAATAAACTGGTTTACTAAATTACTAAAATTTAATCTTGGCTCCCCCTACCACCATCACCAGCTTGTTTTCCTTGCTTAGAAGCTGGTAATTGTTTAAGGGTAAATCCATCTTTTTTGGTGTTCCGGTTGCCTGAGTTCCAGGTACACAGCTAGTTTATGCATGCAGAAATCCTTCTTTTTCAGACATGGGCATTCTAAACCAGTGCAGTTCCTAATTGTAAGCCCACTTAAGCTCAAACCATTTGAAGTGTTTTTAGAACTTGTCCATGGGAGATTGCATCTATTTACTACGTTATTCTAAAAATCACACCTTTCTGTTTAAGTAGGTGGAACTACATGGCTGGATCAAGCGTTACAATTACCCTCTGCCTGCCAAGAATGCCTGTGTCCAAACAGAGTTGCACCCTGAAGCTCTGTGGGCTGGAGCTGTTTGGGACTTCATTTCTGTCTCTGGTACTTGCAAAAAGGCTTCTCGTCATACAGACATATGAAGCGTTTTCAGCATCCCTGTTGATAATTGACTAGACTGACAAGTCACGGATCAAAAACATTCAGGAAAATCAATTTAGCAGTCTTTAACTTTGTATTGTAGAGGAGGAAGATACAACTTAATTGCTTTTCCATAATAGTAGAGGTGTTTTCAAAACTGTGTTGAAAAACATTTGCATTAATGTTTAGTCTAAACAGTGTTTAAGATATTTTCTATCTAATTTCTTCTGCCTGTATAGACTTTATTTTTAAATGTCAGTTTGTTTTTCTGCAAAAATTAAGTGTAAGGTGATGACTAACATCACAGCTTTACCCAACAACGTACATATTTGCATATTCCTAGGACCTTCATTCAAACAAACAAACAAAAAAGGACTAGGTAGGAAAAAATCCTTTTGGGGAATGCGTTAGTGAAAGACTCATAGGATCAGCAAATGTGTTGTCTTCCGAATTGTAATTTTTCTATCAAATCCATGTGGGTTTCTTGCTTTTGTTTGGGCTTTTATTGCCTCTTGGGAGTGTCTATGTGGGACTTGGAAGCCCAGATCTGCCCCAGCTCTAAAGGAAAGCATGGAATGGCTTCCTTCCATCTGGAATAGATATCACCTGTGGAGAACCCAGGGCCATGAAGTCCTCGTTCTGGAATACCTAATGGAGCAGGCAGTTTCTGGCACTGAAGAGAAAAATGCAAACCAGCACTTCTCCTTGGGTCTGTAATTGCACCCACATGGTGATTATTCATGAGAGAGAGGCGGAAGTGTTGAAAGTTAGCCCTGAAAGCTGAGCCTCTGGTATGCGGATCCTGCCTGGGACCGTGGTGCCCAGCGACGGGCATGTCCTGAGCTCAGTGACACAGCAGAGAGCCACCTGGTTGGTTCTGAATCCGTTTTCTTTTGGGCTCCGACACGGGCTTGTGTCGCTTGCTGCATGGGCGCTCAGGTGCTCTGGGTGTTGCCACAAAGCTGGTCAGCGCTGTGAGGTGCAACCGGGGCAGCAGAAACTTGATGCAGGGTATGCCGAGGTGCCAAGGCTTGGTTGTGTTTGACACCTTGTTGAAAGAGCAGTGAGATCTTAAAATTATTGATCTTGTCATCATGGTACTTTCCTGCCTCGTGACACCTTTATGCCGGTGCTACTTGCAGGAGTATTTTAAAGCTCTGAAATGTTAACACTTACAGTTTAAGTATCTCTTGAAAACAACAGCAAAATCCTGTATTCGTGTGTGACAGCCAAGCAAAACTAGGCTAGTGACATCTCCAGCCTAAATTTTTGTTCTTACAGATTTCCTGTATTCTCTGGGTTCAGAGAGAATTTAAAAACCCCATGCTTTGCAGGGAGCTCTTTTACTTACTCGACTCTGCACCATGCTACCTGCTGACCCAGGCACTGGCCGCTGGGACATTAACCTGTTGAAGTTGTCGAAGGTGGGTTGTTTTCTGACTGCTGATGCTGCTCAAACCTCTCAAAGCCACAGGCTACTCTAATGCTGCTTTCAAGCAAGAGTGTGTAACAGATGTACCTCATCTTTTGCAGGGTGGTCTAGACTGTCATGGTGGTTTAGAAATAAAATGTATTAATAATTGATGTTCATAACAGCACCATTATTATTGGTGTTATTTATTCACAGCTGCTTTGATCCTCCTCTCTTCAGCCTCAGCTGCAGTGCAAGGGGCACCATAAAACTCGTGATTTGAAGCCTTGGTGGGGAGGGGTGAGCAGGGGCAAAGGAAAGTTCCTCCATCCGAAACAATACAGCACATGAGGGTGATTTCTACTGGGAAAAGGGGGAGGGAGGGGAATGGGAAAAAAAGAAAAAATATCTTTCAGACCAAGAGTGCCTCTTTGTTTAAACAAACCTTTGTATATATATAAAAAAAATAATAAGGTTGAAAGAGATGAGGGTACAGTGAAGGCAATTGGAGGGTGAAAATGTGAGTTCAGCAGCACAGGCATGAAGATGTGTCAGTCCAAGATGGGGTGGAATTGCTGTGCATGCAGGCCAGACAGCCAGGTGGAGGTTTCAAACTTAACTGAAGCTGTTTAGCTGCTGTGGCAATCAGTGTCTGATGCCTGGGAGAAAGCCTGGGTTTTTTGGTGCATCCCCTGCCTTCTGAGGGCTGCAAAGATCCCAGCTTGCATCTATGCCAGGGTGGGGAAGCTCTTAAATGAGCTTGCAAATAGAAACTGTACGCCAGTTTCAAAGGGCCAGTAAGTGGAAAGAACTCTGCCTGACCTGCTGGTATGAGAGGGAGCTTTATTCCAGGCAGACTTTTAAAATACATATTTCCAATACGTATTCCCAGCATTTATAAGAGAGCATGCCCTGAGCCAAGTTATGATGTTGCTCAGGTTTTTGTTCCCAAGGCCAACCCACCCTCAGTGTTCATTAGCAAATAAAAGGCGCTGCATGACCCACACGCTTGGCTAGCAGTACCCCAGCCATCTTGTTAGCATTTGAAGTAATAGTACAGCTTGCATAGATTTCCCAAGCAAGCTCAGTAATCTTATGTTTGGAGAGTTTGAGCCAAGTGGTCCTACTTCCAAGAGAAACATCGCGTGTTCACCCACTTTACCTTTAAAACAAGAGAGAGGAAAAGGGTTTGTACAGCTTGTGTTTTGTAGTCTCTCCAACGGGCTGCATAACTGCCGTCCTGAAATTTCTTTTACGATAGAATAGTGGCTTTCAACTTTCTTCTTCTTGAGTTCCCTTAAAAAAAATCAAGTAGAATGAAGTCACTGAGGTGCTAGTACCAGCAGAGCGAATTCAGCCTTACTTGGTGATTGACTTGTGTTGTTTGTAGTTACCTTTTGCAGAATCTTCTAGATTCTTCTAGAAGAAATACTCAAAATATTATGAACTGGAAGTTAGTGCTGTAGGCACTTAGATGACTGCAGCAATGACATGGCTTCTGTACCCTCAGAAAGGGATGGGCTGTCTCTACCATCTTTTGATCCGTTCCAGCTTTGGGTTTGTGAAAAGGCGGGGGGGAACTGGAGGGTTGCTGGTAGACTACCAGTTTGAAAAGGCTAAGGGGGAAGTGAATGCGCTTGTAGCAGCCTCGGGGGATATCGATGAATGAACATCTGGTAAAAATTAAGTATTACTTACTGCAATAAAAAAGCAAAATGCAAGGTGGCTAACAGCCTGGAGATGGCTGATGATACAGAGTGGATTACATTCTGCAAACTGCATAGAGATCTCTCCTGCTGCCTCTACCCTGAGCCTTACAAGTCTAAATACAGCACAGATAGTACCTACTGCTGTTTCTCAGGCTTTCCCCGGCCTCATTTAAGTAGCTCTTCTCTAGACTGCCAAGCATCTGCTTTCTAAAGCTCTAACCAGTCCTGTGAAGTGACCTGTGACTGTGACAGGTGATTCATAAACACATGTATTTTGTTTAGGTGGTCAAACTGTGATGTGTTTTGGGAAGCTGATCATCGCAGGAGGAATTTTCAGAAAACTGGGTCCCTGATTATAAAAAGGGCCAAAGATAAGATTTAAAACTGGTGAAAATAGCCATCTGGTATTAAAATAGCTTTCTTAAACACTGCATCCTCAGCTGATGGGTTCATTTGGTTTCTGGCTTTTGGTTTGGGTGTATGAACTTTCTTGATGCTTTCTTGGCCGAATTTGTTTCAGATCACAATGAGTCTATGTCTGTTTTACTGGACGAAGGTAACAATTCCGTTTGCAATGCAGCAAAGTTAATTGTTAAGGAACAGGAGGTCTGGGTTTCTAAGGAACTTCAGAATTTTCTAAAGAGCTTAATAAATAATTTTGGTAAACTGACAGTATTCTCTATTAAAACAAATTAGACAAATCATGTGTTCACTGCTGTCAAGTGTCAACAGTGGCTTGATTAATGCAAAGTAATGTTGTCTGGCTGATTGCTTGTAGCTGTCCATAAAACCTTGAGTTTGAATGTGGGGTTGTACATTAATGAGCTAGGGAGCATTTTTCACTCTTGATGAGGGTCCGGCTCCAGATTTTGACTGCTATTCAGAATCTGGAAAAGTGAAGGCTAAACGATTTGATTTGGATGTGCTGTCTTTGTGAGGGAGAGGACACTCTGTTCTTGCAAGTGCTTTTCAGCAAGGGGTTTTGCTTTGCCTGGTGTCTTTAGAGATGGCATATCATGCTTCAGGCCAGGGCTTGTACACCACCACTTGCCCCTTTGCCTAAGCAGTGCCCCACACATCGTAGCTCTGTCCCACCAGCCTGGTCCCACCGCCAGTCCAGAAGACTGGTATCTCAAGAAAGGTTACAGAAGTCCATACAAGCCTGTGCTTCATGATTATTCTTTTAAAGTACAACACTCCAAAGCCGCTTTGATGGCAAAAGCAAGCCACAAAAATGTGGCTTACAGGCATAGTTTAAGAGTTTAGCAACAACTTTTGACATCTCTTTCGTATACTTTTTTTGGAGTACACTGCAGAGCATAGTGCTTACTTCTAAGCAAGTATAGAGTACCACAGAACATGATTAAAGTCATCTTTGCATATAGTTATACAATTGCATGACTGTTGTCGGATTTCGTGCATATAGATATAATTTCTGTAGTTAACGAGAACTATTTTGCTGGAAGCTATTTCTACTGAATGATGGCCTTGGGCATTTGGCATATCATTCTGTGCTTATCAGAAGGACGTTCTACTTCCTGTACAAGATGAGAATTCTGCTTCATGTGAGCAGTTTTATACGCTGTCACAGAGCAAGCAAGGTTCATGTGCGGGTACTTGGTCACGATGCACCTGAGCTGGCTTTTACAAACCTAGCTGGGTAATTATTTGGGATAGTATTTAGTGCCCCAAGTGTACGATGTGCTTGCCAAATACAAGGAAAAGTACTTTCTCTGAAAAGCATTTTTCAGGTGCACTGTATGTAATCCCTGTTTATTTCTAGTCTTTCTCACTTTCCAGCTGATCTTTGACCAATTTAAATAAATTGACCTTTGGGGTTTTTGAGATAGAAAGGAATAAAGATGAGACTGAAATGTCATGAAAACTGTTGGGTTGACTCTAGGGATCTCTGCACCATGTTATCTTTCCTTTTATCTAGAACTCTGTTCTGATGTGCTTTGATCTTCGAGGATTTTTAAAACATGCTTTTCTTATGTGCAAATGGCTACTAAAAAGTTGACAGGTTCACAGCATGTGTGCTGTGTAAGGCGCTCGCAAGACTGCTTTTGGTATGTGACTATACCCACACAAAAAAATCCTTGAGCACCTAAGCAAGCTTACTTTGTATGGTAGTACCTGGGTCTTACACAGCGTGTTTTGTCTCTGGGTATTGAGGCTTTTTTTTCTTTTTCCTCATTTTACACATAAGGTGAGGGAATGGGAACTCGGAAGTAGTTGTTTAGGTGTGGGAGTGGGGGGAGGGAGAGAGAGTAAGAAGCAATAATTTTCATTTCTAGGAGGGCTGGGGAATGGAGACGCAAATAACAACTGCCTTGCCTGAAAAACCCAGTCTTGTAGTCTATAGTATTGCATATGTTTTTTCTCCTGGGCATGCAGGCCTACAGCTGATGAGATATATGATGTCTGGTGTTTGGTTTACATGAACATTTATTTTTATTTTGCAAAGGCTTTTAGTATCTCATGAAGACATGTTTATTGTGCTTTAAAATCCAATTTTCCCTTGCATGATTTTCAGCCTCTGGAGGACTTTTAATATCTCAGTCGAAACGAAAGCCCGGTCTTTCCATTTGGCTCTGGCAGACATTACAAAGGCTAAACAAAGAAAAAAAGTATCTGTGGAGCTTTTCTATTTATTTGTAGTGCAGCCTTATTTGTGTTCTGGTGGAACAGGAGTATGGTGTAAGACTGCAGTGAATGCAGTACAAGTGGTGGTGGAGGAGATATAGGAGGAAGGGTATCCTCTCTCTGATTGCATATTTAGACTGCATCCTAGTAGCTGAACATTTTCACGTACTTGACTAATTTCTTGTAAAACAAGGCTAGCTGACAGCAGTATTCTAAGGAATCTTAACTGGAAATGGTCATGCAAATTACTTGGCACCTTTCAGTGACCAACAAAGCCATTAATTTCCTTGGAGAATATTGAGAGGAGCATTAATTAAATCAACAGGAATGGACAGGAAAACAAGTGGTAGATAAGCAGCTGTTCAGAGAGAAGGCAAAAAAAATTCATCACGCAGGACACACAATTTGTGGGGAAGAGGGAGATCCTTTAAATACTTGGATAGTGGTGTCCAGCAGTGAGACTCCCCGTCTTCCCAAGTCTTTCCAGCAGTCTCTCGGAAAGAGGCTGAGCTCAGGGAAGCGAGCACTGATCATGGTGACCCTTCTCTGCTAATGCCTTCCCTCCCTGCCACCTCCTGAGAACTGGCACAGCTTTCCTGCACCAGCAGGCATGTCTATCCTGCCATCTGTACTGCATGCAAAGAGGCAAAGGTGCCAAATTTCAGCCAGGATCTGGCGAGAGACTTGTTCTGTTTGGGGTGGGAGACTGAGCAGAACTGGAGCTCCTCCCCACACACCTTCCAGCATGCTTTTCTGTACGTGGTGCTGCCTGCTCTTCTGGCGTGTGTCTGGGTGACGTGGGGTGAAGACGGTGCATGTAGCCCAGAGCTGCTGTGTGGGTAGAGTGAGGGTCTCTTAGTCCATTTATCGAGTCAGGCAGAGCAAGGAACTCAGTGAGGAGGCAGAGAAGAATTGTGATGTAGTGAGGAGAGTTACAGCCCTGGTATGTTCTTCTTTTGCTCCTCTTCACCTGCTAGCAGTTGGCTCTGTTTTTTCCCAGTGTGCTGCTCAGAGCTGCCATAAACTGCAATCAAACTTGATCTTGCCAAATGCAAGTTAAAATGTCAGAATGTTTCTTAAATCCTGTTCAAAACTACAAACTTCTAAGACACTTTTCTCCCCAGTATTTTCTCCTCTTTATTCTTCCTTCTCCTGTGATTCATGAAGTGACCCTGTGCTCCCCTGCATAAAAAAGATGCAAGCATTATGTTCATAATGCGTAAGATCACACAGAGCTACTTTTTGCTGGCACATTTGTACAAGCTCCTATTCTGCATATTGGAATATTTTCATGCCGGCTTCCAAAATTCATGAGCAAGGGCAAGCTAGGTTTTTGTGTTGGACAAAAATCAAAGGATCTGGAAATGTAGCCAGTGACTGTAGAATAAAAGCAATTATCACATGCAACAGTATGTAAATGTGTTTATTAGGAATGTGTATGTCCCTTGTTAGTGTGTATCTTAGTGCCACAGTGTCTTTGATTCTGACAATGGTCTTGTGAAACATAATAGCGCTGTTTTTCCCATTTTGCAAAGCTTCATCCTAAATAACTTCCCCTTCAAATTAATTCTCTTGGCCCCCCTTCAGACATACTATTATTTTGTTTTCTTACCAGCCATCTAGTGATGTGGTTGACCTTGGTTTTCATATCCTGTAGGCCAGATCAACTACTTCCTGAAAAATATTTGACCAAGGGGAAATGCAAGGCAGGACAGAGATTTCTGACATGTTCTGCTTTCTGCGCACAAGCTGGATGGTGATGAGGCAGGAGAAGTTTGTAGAATAGCCTCAGAGGCAGCTGCAGCAGTGGGGATGATCAGGAAATTCTCTTTTGGATATCTTTCAGTACTGCCTGTGTGTTTAAAAGCAAACAGCCCTCACCTTCCTCCCCCCCAATAAACAGAAACAAGGTGGTGTGTATGTAGTGGGCAAGGGAGATTTGCTCTGCCTGGGTAAGAAACAAAATCTGACAGCTGGTTAAAGACACAGGTGGTGCAATGCAGGGGTACTCTGTGGAAACATTTTCTGAAACACCGGGAGAGCTTTTGTTGTCATCTTTACCTTGAACCACATCTGTGCAACATCTGTTGTTTTAAAAGCACATACCTGTCATTAAGTATACATAATTAAACTTAATTTCATTTGAAACTCTGTTTAATTTCTTATAATGACTGCACAGGCCGGTTTTTTCTTCTGTGGGGAAACTTTGTTTAGGAGTACACTTATAGCAAGCGAGTCTGTCCTAAAGTGCAAGAGCAGGACAGCTTTTGGCCTGGAAAAGGGGGAAGATTTCCGAAGAAAACACCTTCCACTTGTTAACGTGTTTCTGGCAGGAAAGATTTCTTCATGTCACAAAGTTTGTCTGATCCAACCAAACATCCCATTCATGTAGCAATACTTTAAAGGGAATTAGATGGCTCATCCGCCCCGCGCTGGCTGCCAGGGCGCTGCGAGGCGAGGTGCAGGCCTGCCGCTCTCTGCGGCCACCGAGGTGCAGGCACAGCGCAGCGCCTTGCCAGCTTGCGAAAGCCATCCTGAAGGCTGGAAACAGGATTGCAGCGAGCTCGAGCCCGAGTGGCTTTGGGAGAAAGGGGAAAGTAAATAAGAAGCGCAGGCCGCAGCTCAGGGTATAAACCCCTTCCTTCCCCTGAGCAGCGGCGCGGGGACGGGGAGCGGCGCGGCCACCGGCGTGTCCCGGCAGTGCTGGAGGTGCACCAGTTCGCCCAGGAGGCCGTGGTGGCCGACGCGTGGCTGACGGCCCAGGAGCCGCTGCTGAAGAGCCAGGAGCTGGGCAGCAGCGTGGACGAGGTGGAGCAGCTGATCCGGCGGCACGAGGCCTTCCGGAAGGCGGCCGCCGCCTGGGAGGAGAGGTTCAGCTCCCTTCGGCGGCTCACCACGGTACGGGCGCCGGGGGGGGGCTGAGGTCGCCCCCGGCCTGGCCCCCCGCCGGGGTCACTGCAGCCATCGGCTCAGCGGCCCCATCCCCATCTCCGTCCTCATCTCCATCCCCACCTCCATCCCATCCCCACCTCCCTCTCCCTCTCCATCCCCACCTCCACCGCACCTCCACCTCCATCTCCACCTCCATCTCCACCTCCATCTCCACCTCCACCCCACCTCCA
>JAVJGI010000001.1:86312870-86356478 GCA_035590275.1 Ibycter americanus
CCGCCCCTCCCCGCGGCAGCAGCGCGCCAGCTCGGCTCGGGGGGACGCTTCGCAGGTCCCTGTCCCCAGCTGCCGTGGCTTAACCCCTGCACGTGGGACCCTCGGGGGCCCGGCTGCCAGCCTGGCTGTGGGCCGCTCTGCCCTGGGAACGCGGTGAGCCTGGGGCCCTCGTGCCGGGGGCTGCGGGGAGGAGAGCAGCGAGGGGCGAGCCGGGGCGGCGGCCGGGCTGAAATAGAGTTTGTGAGGAAAAACTTTCAGGTTTATGCTTCAGGATGAAACTTGGATGGTGGATATGCCTGTGGGAGCGGAGAAGAAGGAGCAGTGTGACAAATTAAGGCCTAAAAACACGGTGGGGGCCATGTGGGAGCGGGCGGGTGGAGGCAGGCGCCTGAGGTAAAGCCCGCGAGCCTGGCGGGCAAATGCAGCCACAAATCTGCCAAACCCGCGGAGCTGGGCAGCCCCAGTGCCCCTTGCAGGGGCTCGGCAGGGCAGGTTGTCGCAGGGCTGGTCAGGCCCCGCGTGGGTCTGGGAGGCCGTGCTGCTCTGCGAGATGGCGCGGGTCGGGAAGCGTCTGTGCCATACCCGCTGCAGCTAGCTGGCTGCGGCTGTCAGCTGCGGGCCAGGGGTGCTGAGAAATGGTTGATGGAAATGAAAGCACAATAAGGACGCTCGAGTCAGCTGGTAGAAAGTGGAAAAAACAGAAGGGGAAAAGAAACACAACCAGGAGAGGTAGGGTGTGTTGTTTCTGTTGGAGTGATGCTGCTTCCGCAGCACGGACGCGCTTCTGTGGCACTTGCAGATCGTTCTCTCTGGAGACCTTTTTTCTTTTTTTTTTTTTTTTTCTCCTCTCCAGTTAATTTCACGCAAAAGGTCGTGGCCTGATGTGGTCATGGCTGATTTGCAAATCCCTGCCTAGCTTTCCCTGGTCAGGAGGGTTGTGGATGGTTCTGCTTTCAGAACTGTTTGCTTAGGGCCTCGGTGTGACTCCAGGCTACCTGCTTGTTATTTGTACTGGCAAAAATGGTTCTCTGCACTTTTGCCTGAAGTTAGGTTGTGATTTTTCTTGGGTTTTGTAGTGATTTGTCTCTCTCCTGATACAATTTAGGCAGGGAAATGTAATCAATCAATCAGCATAGTAATTGCCTGTTTAGCATTGACGACAGTTGAGAGATTGCCTTGCGTTTAACAAGTCCTCTCTGGTGGAGGCAGAGTTAAGAGGTCAGCACCCTCTGACTGCAGGGATCCACTCCCTGCAGGACATGTGGCTCTTTTTTGGGGGGATGCAGGGGGGAGAGCAGTGCAGTTTAACTTGTATTGCTTGTTGTATGGCTGTGGTGTCCTTGAGGAGAATGGTAGTGGTGGGGTTATGGCTGGCTGCTTGGCTTAGCACGTCATCGTAGGAAATATTTCTAGGAGAAATCATAGTGGGATGATGGTCGGTTGATCTCTTGGGTTACTCAGAGCTTTAAAGGTGGTATTTGCTCATCTTTGGCAAGGTAGCATGGGGGATGTCATCCAGAATTTTAGCTGATAGGGAACATGGTTTTGTAAACTCTTCTCTTGAGTGTGTCTCTGAAGAGGAGGACCAGTGCATTGGAACAAAGGGAAAGGACAGCTTGCCTGTATGACACATAGAAATCTAGTAGTAAAATCAGTTGGTAAGCAGACTGTGAAGATTATTCCAGGTACAGTTATGCTTCCTGTGATATAGTTTTCAAAGTCATTGACTTTACTTTGTTAGATAGCAAGACCCTAGTGGGTTTTGGTCAACCTGCTGTTCTTGTTCATCTGCATAACATCGCTGTCTGGCAGATGTTTACAGCACCGTCCCAAAGTCCCTTTTCAAAAAGCAGTAACTCAGATAAATGGCACTTCCTGCGGAGAAGCCATTTGAAATCATTGGTCAGTGAACCACATAGTTCTGCTTCTGTAAAACCACTACTTCTGCTCGTTGCAATACTAGAAACATGTAAAAAATGTACGGCTTTGTCCCTTCCCCCCTTTTCCCTTGACAGCTGCTATGTGGTGATCCCAGACAGTTAACTTACACTGCCATCATCAGCAGGAGCTGGCTGGTTGTGTTCAGCAACCACCAAAACCTCATACATTTTTCCAACAATTTGATTTTAGAAGTTCTACCAACAACAAAGTAATGATAAAATATGAAATCAACCAACGCTGCTTGATGTCAAGACAGAAAAATAAGATAATGACAAGGTCAGTAAGTGGCATTAAAATGTAAAATCTAAGAGCACGTAAAAACATACAAGTTTTTGGACGGGAAACATCAGTGGATTTGAGCATACCAGAAATCTGAGCTCCAGTCCAGATGCCTGCAGTTGACTGTGTCCAATTAAACAGGAGGTATGTCTCGTTGGTAAGCAGTTCTTAGTAATACTGGTATGAGTGGGTTTGTGTTTCTCATTCCCACACACATGATGTGCTGTACCAACATAAGGTTTCTAAGGTGGCTGAGCTTTTTTACACGGGTGGAAGCTGTCTGGTTCCTTTCCCCTTCACCAGTTCGGGCAATTGGTTGATCCTTGGGTGGCAGTGAGGTGTTTCCTGAAATCTCAGTGTCATTTGTGCCAGTGCAACAGTCTCCTCCCCTCGTTTGTTCTCTCTCTCTCTCTCTCTCTCTGGTGTTAATTCCTTCTGCCATTCTCCATTTCCTGATCTGACTGGATGTTGAAATAGTTGTGCTGCCACAACTTGCAGCAGGGAGCACACAGTGGCATGAGGCTGGGCATGAAGGTGGGCAGTAGAGGAAAGGGAGAGAGCATGACAGGAACTGCAGTAAGCCACTGTTACTGCCAAACACATCACATCACAGAACCACAGCCTAAGTGCTACTGAAAGATTCAATAAATATTCAACAGCAGAAATAGGTCCATTGTGAATTAAATAGAAAAGAAAATAGTTAATGCAGGTTTGGACATCCGGTTGGAGGGTGTCTGTAGCTTGCTGCAGTATTGCTCTTTACAATTGAATGTTTTTCTGTTTATTGTTCAGACTTCCAGTGGAAGTTCGATACTTGCTTTCTGAAACCTGTTTAAAGACAGTCTTTCAACTACTTAGCATGTTAAAAACGGAACAAAAAACCTGAGAGATTTTTATTGTGATCTAAACAGAGGAGGTAAGCACATCTTAAACTACTGAGTGTCATTAAAAAGCAGCTGATGAGGATTTTACTGTGGGTCTTTGCATGTTGTTATGGTCATTGTAGAATCTTTTTACTGAGGTATAGGGTTATACATCATTAGATAGTGTACAGAAACTAAGACAAGATATGGCTCTAAAATTACACTGAAATGCTGCATCTAAACCAGCCAAGAAGAAAAGGATAAATCTTGTCAGGTCCCTTCTTTGAAGACTCTTTAGAGCCCTGGGTTACCTAAGAAACAAGTCGCCAGGTTTCCTACCTTGCTGGCTCCTGGTCTGATCAACTAGGGCACTTGCTCTCTCTGTTCATCTCCAAAGGGTCTCCGTGAATACCAGATTGCAGAGCAGGTGCTATGTGACTTGCTTTCTAGCGAGGTGATGGAGTGCAATTCTTGCTTGTGTTTTGCCGCAGTAGTTCATCTGTGTTATAATTTAAGTAGGTTCCTTGTTATCTGAGAAAGTTTTTTTTTTTAATAAAAAAAACAACCCAAAAATCAAAACCCCACCCTGTGTCTTTATCCATCCAATTTTCACTACTGTGAAGTAGTTGGCACCACACTATATGGCAGTATGAAGCCATGCATTGCCAGAAGGCTGGCAGGTATTTTTAGCATAGCCTGTTTGGCAAGGAAAGAGAAAAGTGTCCCTCTTTCCCCCCTGAAAGGAACAAGGACTGCAGGCTATGGTGTGGGTGGATGTTACTTTTTAAAGTCTTTTTGGGGTAACTGGTTGCCTTCACCTATTGTTTGTAAAGAAATGTTTAATGCATGGGTGCTCCAATTGCCACAGCTGTCTTAGCTTTTGCCTTTCCCTGTCTGTCCCTCCCTATTTTTCCCTCTCTTTGTCTCAAATTAGCGCCACAATTAAAGTGTGAAGCCTGCTGGCAGCTAACTAGTAATTACTGTACAATGAAAGAGAGGAACATCTGTCAAAGCTAGGACAAGATAACAGCTGTAATTGATTGCCACATCATGGAGCTTGACCACCAGCAGATGGCTGGGGCCAGTTTTTAATAACCGATCACAGCAGTGGTCCCAGGGACTTTGTGTGACTCTTCTGAGGTGACTGTCTGTGAATTACACCTGTTCAGAAGCAGCCATGCAAGGCTCCATCCTATTGCTTTCTTTATTTGATTTTACTTATTTTTAAATCTACGCTCACCTCTGAAGCCGTACCAGAGAGCAGCATATGCTGCTGCTTGCGCTAGGCAGGGAGTAGCAGGGAAGAGTGAGTGAGGCACTGGAGCTGCAAGTGATGGCTCGATGGGAATTGGCAACACTTGGTGTTCTGTGGCACAGGAAGTGCCTCCAGTCACTGAAGCACTTGTGAAGAAGCACAGAAGCAAGTTCAAATTCATTGCAAAACAGAGGGATCCCTTCAGAGGCAAGCTTTTATAAAGCAAATGAAGGGGGAAGCCATTTACTGCAGAATATGGGGCCTCTGCATCACTCTGAGTACTTGCCCTGTGATTGTAGGGTTTGGTGTCATGTGTGTGTCATTGTCATCCCCCCTGCCCTCTTCCCAATTCACAGCTCCTGCTCTCATCTCCTGTGTTGTACCTTGATGACAGAGTTGACAGGAAAAGGTTTGAGTTTATTACAGCATCATAATTCATAAAACCTGCAGACTAAGACTAACTGAGGAACTGTAGTTGTTTCCACTACAGTGTTGACGCTCTATCTGACTGCATTGTTAGGCATGTCTGTGAGACATTCTCCCCTAAGCCAGAAATGTTGCTGAAGAGATACTGAATGAATAATCTGGAGAGAAGGTTATAACTTTTATTACATGTAATGTCAGCTGCTTTGTGGTAGCGGTAAGACCTGAGGAATTAGGTCTGTCCTTATTCTGCAGTTTTCCTTTTCTGGTCACATACACATATACAGAAAGCACATGGGATTTTCCTTTTCCAGTGTCTTCAAACCTGAAGGAGTATGTGTGTGTGGCAGGGGTGGGGTGGGGGTGGGGGTGGGGGTAGTTGGGGGAATCTTCTGTTGTTTTCCATGAGAAAGCAGAATGTCTCAATGTAAATGAATTGCAAAGACTGGATGTGAATCCCAGACTCTGCAGAGAGCCTGAGTAGCTACTGCCATTCAGCTCTCCTGGTGTTCAGTCATAGGGTTAATTGTTAAATAATTAGTGCTGCATTTCAAAGGCAGTAAGACAAATTAGCTCAGGTATCGTGAGCAGTTTCACCTTGCACAGTACCCTCCTCCCATCCTTGCAGTGACTCAGTTGGACAGGGCTTCCTGGGTTATTGTGTAAAACAGCAGCTTGTTTTAAACAGTGCAATCCGTCATTAATTCAGCTAATAAATCACAGCATAAGAACAAGAGTCTTGCAAGATTAACATCTACAATCAATTGGGAATTACAACATCGGCTTTCATAGGCAAAGCTGATCGTTAAGTCATGGAAAATTTATTACCTTACAAATCTGCTTATAAAAAGTGTTGACTTGAAGCCTTTATAGATTGTACTTATTATCAGATATTCACAGTTTTTTTGATGAAAGGTTAAATAACTACAGTTGGTGTGCTCTGCGTTTTCATTGAATTACAAAAAGTGATGGACAATTTTCTAGGGTAGACTGAAATTTTTGTAGAACGATCCTATTCAAGTCTGCAGTTCTCGTGAATCACAGTCGTCTTACCATGACAATACCTATGTTAAATGTCAGAGGAGGCCAAAAACATCTTGTTAAGTGTTCAAACAAATCTTCAAACCTTTTTTGCTGGTGCAAACTGAAGTGAGGTGTGTTATTTTTCCTTTGTCTGCAGTGGGAGAATTCTGTTGGAGCTGTAGCACCGCCATTGTCAAGGCTTTCATATCCTGTAATAAGAAAAGAAAGTCTGTAGACGTTTCCTGTTAAGAAAAACATTAGATATCTATGCAAAATAGAACACAGTCCAAAGAACATACGGTACAGTGAGTCCTGGACCTGTTGTGTGTGTTTAGAGCTTTCTCCATCCCTAAAATTAAGCACCTGCTTAAGTGAGAACAGAAATTCTGCACCTTAAGTATCAGTGTAATTTCTGTTCACAGTAACCAGAAGGTAACAGGACAGTGTGTAAGTGATATTAGGTTTTTGTGATGTGGAGAATATGTAGTCTTAAATTTAATTGAAAGTGTTACTGGATATTCCAGTGGCAACTCGCCCTGAATGAGACTGAACAGCTGAATCCTGGAGATAACTAACAAAGTTTCTGTTGTTCTTTTTTTTTTTAGCTGGATTTTTAATAGTTGCAGCATTTTTTAAAAAACCGTGCTGATGTACAGATAGGATTCTGGTAATTGGTCGCTTAGCACCTGTTTAGGTATGTAGGAGCCATTTCCTACCTTGTGGACAGGGTGCTTCTCAGGGCTGGAGTGTTTGTGATATGCAGGACAACAGATATCTGAAAGATCCTAACCCTTGGTGTCTGATTTGGGAAGACCCCTCCTTTTTTTTTTTTTTTTTTAAAGAAATATGTTGTCTCTTGATGTATAACTACCCTATTTTTTAGTAACAGAAGAGCTACAGATTAAGCTGGAAGCTTGTGCAAAGGCAGCAGTCAGTGAATTAGATGCTCAGTTTTAGGTGCAGGATCCGGAGCCCAGCTTGGTGGAGGCTGAGGGTGGGAGAAGAGGTGATGTCAGCATCTGGGGCGCGTGCCAGTTTGGTGCCATTCACGCCGCACACCGGCCTCGCAGCCATGCTGGCAGTGGTCTCCAGAGAGAGTGCAAGAAAGTGAAGAAATGGAGGGGGAGGGCAAAGGATGCAGGGAAAACAGCTTTGAAAAAAGAGAAGAGGGAGCAAGTGCAAGAATCAATAAATGAAGAAGAGCCTTTATGTTGTGTGGACAGGGTACAGAACCAGCTGGCACTACCTGAAGCCCTTGTGCAGCTTCAGAAATCAATTCCCCATCCCTTCAGCTCTGTGCCTTGTTGGTGGCACCTCGAGGTTAGTGTCCTTTTGCATTTATATGCATTCCAGAGCGGTGGAGACGACGGCAGCCAGCACACTTGACATGGAGAGCCCCTTTGTGCTCCTGAGCAGCAGGTCAGCGAGTGAGCAGAGTTTGAATAAGCAGCCCTTGTGTCTTCATATGTCTCTCTGATCCCTTGAACAAAACCAGCATACGAAAGGCAGTAAGGCAATGTGAAGGCCTCCTAAATGTCACGGTAATGTCAGCAGCACTGGGAGCAGAGCAGCCTCCAAAGAGCAGAAAGCTTTGTAATATTTATAGAAACAGAATTTGTTAAAAATACATTTGCCTGTTACAGTTCAACCTTTTGGAGTCCTCACTCCTTTCAGCTCTGAGAGTGGGTGGTGAGTTGAGAGTCTCTGCATGTGTTTCAGGCAGGGATCCTAGCAAATGCTAGAAATCTGAGAGTTTGGTAATTTTGTAGACTAGGAACAGTCATGGTCCTTCTACTGAAAGAGCTCAAAGTCTTGTGAAATAAGCCTTTGGTACTTCTCTCCATGTAAACATGAAGGGCTTCAGGACCAGTTTTGCATTTGCAAAACAAGGGCAAATGTGGTACAAAGCAGATGGGAACTTGTCTCCTACCATATAACAAGTCAATGGCAATACGTGGGATATCTGGCACCCTGTCTCTGGAAAACCCTGTTTTGTCTCTTTGTAGCTTGGACCTTGGAACTGACTGCTGAGAGCAAAGCAGACCTGTCTGCTTGTTTTTGCAGAGCCTGCTGCCTTTAGCTGCACTATCATCATGGTATGTCTTGTCACGATCACAGGCACATAACGCTTTTACCACATAACAAAATGGACCTGGAAAACAACCAGGAAAGGGAGTGAGAGAATGCTGTAAAATTATCCTAGAGAAACCTGTCTCTTGCTCCGTGTTGCACTGGAATCCCAGCAAATGGCTCTGCTCTTTCATGCTGCCTGTCAAATAGCAGTGGTGTCTGGCAGCAGGCAGGCAGTGTTCATGACCCAAATGGTCAGCAGTGTTTCCTTGCACAGCCTGAACCTGTTTGAACAGCTGGGAGATCTGGTCCATGTGTTGTGGGGAGCAACTTCTGCTGTTCAGCACTGTTGAAAGCACTGCCACTTAGGAGCATCAGGCTGGATCCTCACTCAGACTGTTCACCTGAAGTCACAGGCTCCCATGCAGCAGAGAAATTATTTCCTTTAGCAAGGAAGAAATGCTGTTTCTCCTCTTGTTTTTTGGGTTTTTTTTTGTTTTGTGGTGTTTCCTTTTCCCTTGCTTTTGATTTCTTGCTCTGTTCCTAAGGGTCAGTGCTTTTCCAGCTTAGGGGAGCACCCTCTTTAATGTGGTTGGTGAGCACCACATCCAGGGCTAGGTAAAAGACAAATTACTGCTTAACAAATGCTGTGAATCCCTCTCCTTTCCCTCCCCCTTCCCCCATTTCAGCTCTTAGTTGCTTAAATTCCTGATGCTTCTGGCAAGCAGGAGTCTGGAAGACGCATGGCTTTCTGATTTCCAGGTTGGTGCTGCGGAAACCTGGGCTTGCTGTTCCCATTTATCTGAGCTTTGTTTCAGTGAGGTGGAAAAAATACCTCCAGTCCTACAAAGTCTATATTGTTTGGGTTGATCAGGCAGCTGCTGTGTTTTAGAGAGCAATGTAAGGCTAGATATGATATATTCCATTGGGGGAGCAGGAAATAATTCTTTTGTTCTGTGTGTTTGACATTATGTAACATTTCCTGGTACCAGATTTGCTACTGTGCTGCCCGCCTGTCACTGATGTCGTCTTGTGTGTAGCAGCATGCTGGTAGAGTAAAGCACTTATTGCCCCTGCTTGTGCAAACCATATGTTTCGTAAAGGCACTTTCTCCCTCCCTCCCTCCCCACTATTCTAAGCCGGAAAGGTCCAACAGAACATGTTGGTCCAACAGCTCCTGTTTGTTTCCCTTCCCTGCATATTAAAGTAATTGCAAAAGACACCACTTTAGTATTGTGGACTGAAAACTGCCGGAGCTCAGATGCAGAACCGAATCACAGCAGGCAAACCCAAAACCTGGGCAAGGCAGCTGGCTGAAAGTGGTAACCACATGAGCCATCCTGGGTCCAGTTAAATCTGCTAGTTTTTGTGGGCTAACACAGTAATGTCTGATCTTTACGTTCCTTGCCCCCTCCCACCATCACCACTCACACAGGAGCTGAAAATGCAATGGAGTGATCGTGGCTTTTTGTTTTACTGGCTTGGGATGGCTGCAGAGTGAATGGATGGAGCAGTGCTACTTAGCGGATTAATAGTGTTTCTCAGCAGTTAGTGGGTGCTTTGATTACAGTGCCTTTTTTTTTTTTTTTTAATGACCACTTGACTGCAGGTGGTGAAGAATGGCTTTAAAATGTCCTTTTAAAATTACCTTCATACTCCACAGAGAAATATAAAATTGTACTTTTTCCCCTTTCAGCAGAGCTCTAGCAGTGCTGTGTTACCTACTTGTGGCACATAGAATTATGTGCACGTTTTTGATATGTCTCTTTTATCAGTCTCTTATATGTTTTTTCCCTGTGGGCAACTAAATTACACTGGAGGGAGGAGGAGGAGGAAGATTAGTGAAACAAGTGTTTATCTGTCTTAATTAGTGCCCTGTTGACAGAAATTATTTTGAGTATTTGCTGCACAGTAGTTACTCTTCATGTAATTCTTTTTTTGTTTTACCTGAATTGACACGTTTATTTCTTGCACTAAGTTATGGGTGCATTCTAGCACAGCTGGCTACTGATTTCTCTTGCAGCCTAACACTTGGTGGTTTTGGTTTGAGGTTTTTTTTCTTTTTTTTTTCTTTTTTTCTTCTCTTCTTTTTCTTTTGTCAGTCACTTGCCCTCCATTTGCCTGCAGGGTTCCCATAGGCAGTACTTAGGGTACACTGTGGTGGGTGGAAGCAGGGGAGCTGAGTTCTGGGAGGAAGCTGGGGTCACCTGTTTTTGGAGCACCACCAACAGAGGTTTGAGCTGCGATGCAGCCCTTGATCATGAACATAGTGTCACTGTACCCAGGGCGGCTGCAAGGAGGCTTCAAAGAAAGAAGGTGGCAGAACATGCTGTCTGTAGAACTAAACAAGGACCCATTTTGTGGCAGGGCCTCAACCCAGTATGTTATCAGAAAGTAGAAAAGAAACAGTGGGCAGAAAGGCTTGAATGCTGAGGAAGAACACTCCTTGTATTCGCTGGGGTTTTTTGGAAGATTGCACTAGCCTTGATTCATTAATCCTCTGGTGCACATGAGAAGTTTTGTAGCAAATGTTCAGCTCTTCTGCAGCTTGGAGAGGAAGTAAAATATCTCATGGGATTTGAAGGGTTTTGTGATTTGTTTGGATCTTGTACTGTGTAAAAACAAAAAAACCCCAAGAAACCCACAACAAAACCCAACAAAACCCCTCTACCAAAGAAACCAACAAAAAAACCCCAAAAAACAATCCAGCTCTTCTGGCCCACAACTTTCTGGAATAGGTGCTCAAAACCTGCTGTGGGCTTTGGCTGGGGAATGACAATATGCTTCTCCAAGAGCAGTATGCATTAAGGTATGGTATGCATTGATGTCCAGTGCTGCGCACGCTGGTGCTCATAAATATCTCCCCTTCACAACCTAAAGATAGCGTTTAGTGTAAATTTTTCTGCAAAAGCCCTTTTGCAGCATTATGGTGGAATACAATTGTGCAGCAAAGAAAATGGAAATTCATAACAATGGGATGTTCATGTATGAAGAGTTAGTTTTCTCCACACACTTAGATAAGCTGTCCATCTTGGGTTTAAGTTGTTCTGGTCACTAGTGGCTAGTTTAATCTCATGGCTTTATTTTTCTGACTCTAAAGTGACAATAACTTATATCCATGGATGTGGAAGTTTGCCATCACCAATGCTTGCAGAGTGCCTTGAAATCCTTACGTGGAGGATACTATAATAGGTGGCCTTTTAGGCTTTGTGGTATTCCACTAACAACCTCTGACGATAATCCGTGCCTGTCCTGTTCTCTCCCATCTCCCTGCTGTCTGCCTTGGGTTTTTAAAGAAATGTGGCAGGACCATTTCAATTTTGAACAGAACTTATCAAATCTAGTGTGAAAAAACGCCTGCCTCCGTGGTTTACTGACTCCTTGGGTAATGTCCCTTTAAAGCAGCAGCTGCTGCCAAGGTCTGGACGCCGTGGTCACTAAATCATTTAGAGCTGTGCTGTAGCTGAGGGCTTCCAGCTTCGCCTTTTGTTACTGTCACACAGTGGGACCTGGAAGAGAGCCAGGGCTGCAGGCGCCTATTGTGCAGGAAAGCCGCACATCTGCAGTAGAAGACGAAAACTGGATGTCAGCTGCCAGAGCAAAACTTCTCAAAAGTGATGGCGTAAGACCCTGAAAAGGGGGTCGGCAGGTTTTTTTTTTTTTTTTTTTTTCTCTTCTTGGTGCAGCCAGGCTGTTCCAGCGTGTTTTGAATCCTGATCTGTTTCTGTGTTTTTAAGCTCTACCTTTCATTTTGGTGGAGGGGATGGTGATGGTAAGAGAAGCGTGGCCAGAATCTTTATAACTGTAATAGACTGCAACAAAAGGTCTATTCACTTCTTGATGAACCAGGGATTTACGTGCATTAGTCCCCACTCTGTACGGAAGGGGGAAGACTGCCTGATGAATGGAGAAAATTCCTCTATTCTGTGAGCCCCTCACATCACCTCCCCCCCTCCCCACACCCCAAGTCAATCCATGGTGTCTGACAGGGCTGTTTAGTAATTAGGAATCAGCAAACTCTGTGCTTGGGTTATGGTGGAATGATGTGTCCCTGCTCTTTGCTTTCTTGAACATTCACACAGAGCAGCAGGAGTTTTTATTTATTTTAGCTTTCTATTAATATCAATTTTCAGTCCAAATGTGTGCAAACATACATTAAGTAGGGATGGGTTTACATCACAGCCAAGATACTTCTTACATGAAATTTGTATATAATGTGTATATATATATAGAGAGAGACAGAGTACAGAAACAGCATGCTTGTCTCATTAGTGCAGTCAGAAGTAAATCTGAACATTTATGTTGTAGCAGTGCCTGCAAGATTTTAAAAAAAGGTCCATGTTACTGGGTGCTGTATGAACATGTGCAGCCTGTCTCAAGGACAATATTTGCAATGGTAAAACAGTGCATGATAACAGGGTGGAGTAAGCAGAAGTGAATGAGTTTAAGAGCTTACTCAGAAGTTCCAAACAGAGCTGGATATTTTCCTTGAGTCAAGAGAATAACTATTTCTTACAATGTATTTCTCTACCCATCCCACCTCCCAATACTTCCTAAAGGCATTTTTCCTGAGAGATCCTGAGGTCAGATGTAATCCACTGAGTCAGTCTTCTCTGTGGAGTGAGTGGGCTGAACCCATGCTCTGTGTTTCAGGGGAAGGGTTGGGCTCCTGCCGGGCACTGCATGCCCAAAGCCATCACTGGGCAGCATTGTTACGGTGGAGGCTGCGTGGGGCTCGGTCCATTGCAGAGCTGCTTGTGAATCTCTGTGCCTTGAGCTCCTGATCAACATTTGAAATAGCTGAAGCTACTGATGCAGAACATCTTTTCAGTAGTGTGGAGGCCAAATTTGCTATATAGCTGAGTTTTTCTGAGAGCGTGTGTTGACTGGGAAGGATTATTCGAAATAGCAATGTGTGTGTATTATATGTGGTGTAATAACAGAGGAAAACACCAACTCCTGTGGCATCCAGCCCCTTCCTGTCAACTAGTGCTGAAGAGGTCTGACCCTTAGCGTGTGCTGCAGTCCTTTTGTGCTTGGTAGAAGTCTGGTGGGGGAGGATAGGAAGAAGTGCGGCTTTCCTTTAAAAACAAACTGGAGGACAGGAAGGAACAGCTGGTCTGTAAGCAGCCTTCTACTGATGCAAATATATTTTCCATTAAGACACAATAGAGAACGTGTACCCACACTAAGGGAAGAGCTGATGCTGTAGTAGTCACACTTTGGAGCTGGAAAAGTGTCTTTATGCTGTTTCCATAGCACTTTGCTTTGGGAGCTCCTTTATTCAGGCTCATGCATGTTGCCAAGATAAGAATATATTTCTAGGGACACGGGAAAGACTCAAGTTCTTCATTCCTACCACAGTCAAGTTCTCTGAACCACCTCCTTAGGCAGAGATAGAAAGAACCATGTTTTTGTTTCTTCTTGTAACGTTTAAGCATGACCCTGTGCTACAGTTCATGAAGTCAAAGCTGTGAATCCCCACTCCCCTGAGGTTTTCTACTAGCTGTCTTCATCTCTGGGATAATATGCCAAGAAAACTCTGGATTTATGAAACCACAGCCTGACTGGATTATGCTAGCAGTATACTTGGAAATGCAATTGGTCTCTTGAAACCAAAAATAACAGTGCGCTATCTTTCATATGGCTCTCATACTGCTGATACAGCTAATGATTAGAGAAGATTTGGAAAGAGTTATAGCAAATCATAAAAATAAATCTGAACTGAGGTAATAATTCAAGAGGAACCTTTGGGAAGTCTAGGCATGTCATGTTTTCTTGATTAGAGGTCACTCAGTCTTCATACTTTCTTGCTGTAGTCAGTTAATTCTGTACAGCCTGCATGTTAGTGTTCTGTATCTGGTCTAACTGGACTGAAATTTTATTTTTCAAGGGATTATGTGTTGTAGCACTCTGACAGTCTACTTTTATAGTTACTGACAGCTGTAGTTGAATTTTGAAAGGTGGATTAATCTTTTTCCCTTCTGTATACCTTGCCTCAGCATAGCTCACCTGCAGTACAGATGAGTATAGCTGTATTGGGTATTGGCAGAGACATTGCAGAGGCACGAAGGAGTGCAGCGCAATAGGCTGATTGCTTGGGCTGGTATGATGATATTTTGGTTGCAGACGTGCTGCCATGATGCCTAAAACACCAGACAGAAATCTGCTAGGAGAATGAGAAGACTGATGCTAAAATTGGGGATAGTATAGTCTACAGTGGGGTTTGATTTCTGAAACGGCCAAGTTTTATCTTGAGGATCATCCTACTGCTAACAATGCTTAAATAGGTCTTAATAGGCAGGAGTTTGAAACAGGAGCTCCCATGAATTACTGGTGTGTTCATCTTAGCAATTGCTGGCCATGGGAGGGGGTGCGGGATGTACGTATTGGTGGTTAATGATATGATGGTCCATAGCTGATACTGGCAGCCAGGGTCTTCAGATTATGCAAATGACCAATGCATTATTAGTGAGGCACTGTTCAATTTTTAATGTAATACATGGAAGCATAGTGATATTACTGCCATTATTTAATTAGAAAGTTGTCTGGGTAACCATTGCAATCCTACTTTGAATTTTTGCATGTTAATAACTGCTTTATACAAAGTTGGGAGTGCCCGGTTTTAATAACATCACGTGTAAATACTGTTGTCTTCAGATTGCTGAGACCTTTTAGCAATACTGAGGGGAGTGAAGCAGTCTGTATACAAATGTTTAAACTTCATTCTGACCTTGTAAATCCTGTTTTCTCCCCAAGTGCAAATCTGGTGCAATGCAAACAGCAGTGCTTCAAAAATAACCCTAATTAGCAATTAGCTGCAATAAATCAAGCTTGGATGGTGTGCTCAGTGCTGTTGAATTTGATACTATATTATGGCACAAGTTGTGTAATAGACGTTTAACTGTTTTAGCTTGTATCGCTGCATTTCTTGCATTAAGTAAAATATCTGAATGTCATGTGAGTTTCAGCAGCAATTTAGTTGATCGTATATACACTTCTCGTTTAGTGGAGACATGCTTTCTGCATAAAGATAACAGATAATCTTGGATTACTATGTGCTTCTGAGGTACCGATGTCTTTATTGAGTATTAATAAATACAAAAATCCAGTCATTCTGGTTTCCTTCTGAAATGCATCAAGTTTAAATATAATGATTTCTGATACCAACCAGAAAAAGTGAGAGTCATTAGAGGAATCTGGGGGCTAATTGAGCTTGTAAAAAGGCAAATGGTATTTTGATGATGTTCTAACCAGAATGATGAGAAGTGCATTTTTATGGCCCTAGATACATGAATTTTCTGAGGTCCTTTAGAAGTAACTGAAAAGCTATTAGACATTTTATAACATGGGCCATGCTGTTTATAAGTATTGGAGATGTGATTCTTTTCTGAAAACAAGAATCTCTGTTTTTGAAGAAAACCTTTAGTGGTGCAGAGTCTGCTGGTGGTCTCAAGTGTGGAAAGATGATAATGGTCGCCACAGCAGCAGTGAAATGCCTTCTTAGCATGAGATTAAAAAACCACTTTTAAATTTAACATTTTTATAAATTGCTTTTCATTTTCCATAGCAATGGAGGTTTAATGCACCTTTCTGTACAGCTGTAGGGCTCTGGCTGTGTGACTCCAGCAGGGCCTGAGGTCAGTAAGGAATGGCAAAACTATTGCTGTCCCCTGAGCCCTTGGTAGGGAATTGCCCTACAGCTGCTGACTCCAAGGCGGCGGCTGTGAGTCAGTCCCGCAATGATACCGTGGAAGCTGAGTGACTAATGGATACTACACCAGCAGATTTTCATTCCTGTGATAGTAATTTAAGGGTGGAGTTCTTTGCTTTCAGTGGGTTTTTGTGGTTTTGGATTTTGTGTTTGTTTGGTTTTGGGGGGGAAGGAGTGTTGTTTGTTTTTTCTTCTGGCTAGCTTGGACATTTATTGCACAAGTGAGTTCTTGTTTAGTTACTTTGAATATGTCTTTGAAACTTTGTATCACTGTTAGATTGATGTTTTGATAATGTAAAATTGGATTTTTGGGGAGTTTGCCATAGGTTTTGTCCAATTAAAATGTCAGCATAATATATAAAAAGTAAATACTGATGAATCAATGTCTTTAAAAGAAGTGATATGAATAGAAGTTTATATTTTACATAATGTTTTTGTTTTGTTCAGCACTTCTGTAAGCTAGGTAATATTGCTATTAGGCATCAGGGTCAGGTGCTGAGATTACAACCCTTTTCCATTGATTCCCGATCTCACACCTCAGACTACATTGACTGGATTTATCTTTATTTAAATTTGCCACAATATGAGCAGCGTGGCCAATGTTACATTCAGGGCCTCTAAAATGACCATAATTGTCTTCTGATTTGGTCAGAAAATGTACTTTCTTCTGTTTAAAACAGTCAATATTATATTATTGTGCAGGAAAAGATGACATTAGTGTCTCTTAATCCTCAGTATATTTGAAAGAGAATGTAATTATTGGTACTAATTAAGATGGTGGATCCCTAATTTATCACTAGTGATGTTCTCAGTGTAGTTTACCTAATTACGTTCTTAATTTTTAGCTATGCCTTACAGAATAATAATGCTATTCTTATATGTCACTCTTCAATTTATGGATGGATTGTGCATTGCTGAAGGTGGATTGAGGCAAAAATTGTACTGTTGTGTAATGAAGGGGCAGAGAAAAGCAGGGGACCTGAGGACTGATTTTTTGCAGTTGCAAGAACTTGTGGTGACTCTGTACTCTAGCGGGTAAGGAAAAGCATAGCATGATCAAGTAGCAAAAGTGACAGTTGCTTATTGTGACTTAATGAGTTTTGGTGAGTCGGAAAAAATCAAGGTGCACTTGCAAGGAAGTCCAATAAATACTCTAATTTTAGATGTACAAGTGGGAAGGCTTTTTAATGGGGTGAAATCCATGAATTGGAAAAGCAGAACAATTTATGGGTGATGATTTTATCCATGTGCAGAGAGAGCGTGTGTGGCTTTTAATTTGAAGTAGGTGCTTCCTCTGGGACTGTTTTAAAATCTTTTGTTCTTATAATTCCTTACTGTTTCTGCTGAGCTTTCCTGTATGTCTTTGCTCTGCTGAGGCCTGTTGTAACTTTAAGGGCAGGCAGGTGCTTTCAGGACAAGCTGCTGTTTTGCTGGTCCAGGAGGTGTCTGTGATACTGACTCCAAAGGGTGGCCTGCTTGGCAGGGCACCAAGGTTGCTGGTGTGGCTTCCTGCCCTCTGTTGTACTCTTGTGTATATTATAAGGTAGATTTGCCTGAATTCATTAGGCAGATTATAGTCTGTGCAATAACTGAGTCTTAGGATTTACATGAAACAAAGAGGAGTGTCGTCTTTCTCTGCGTGTTTTAGGTGTTCTGTTAGCGTGCTTTGAATTTGTATGCAAAGACCTTCTCAGTCTATTTTGAAGACCGGTAGTTTCATTTTGAACACTACTTGAAAGGATGCTGGCTCTTATTCAAGTAATACATGAAATCCCTTAACAACTCCAAGCTTAACCTGGAATTTGCGTTGTCTTCTCCATAATCTTACTCCACTCATAACTAACTGACTGTATGTCATGTAGTAGCAAAGATGCTGATAGCGTTGTCAGCACCAGCTGTCCTCTTTGCAGCCGTTCCTTGTACTGAATTATTTACTACTGGGATTTATGCTATGTATATAGTGTAAAAGTTTTATCACAGCGATTGTGCATGTAAACTAGTACTGGATATAGAGGTGGCCTCCAAAGTGTTAGAAGGGAAGGACTTTCATTTAATTGGTTTTATCTGTGGCTCCAGATTTATTAATTCTTTTTATCTGTAGTTTAACAAACAATCATTATTCATAATTTGACATATTATATGGCTTGAATAATTATGTTCTAATTATGAAATCCCTTAACTGCAAGGTATAGTTTCACAAAAGGTTTGGATCTTTTATTAACTGTAGGCACATTTCCATGGGATCTTTTTTTCAAATGAACGTAAAGGTTCCCACACCTGGAAAACTTTAGCTTCATAATGTGTTTCTTATTGTTCAGACAGTGAAACAGGAATGATTAATGAAGAGAAGAATGAAAGGATTGAAGGACAGTTGTTAGCCAAAAATCTTAGGTTAGTGCTGTTAGTGCTTTCAGTGCAGCCAGCAAGGATCATGCTACTTAAACTTTAGCTGACCTGAAAGGGAGGAGGGTATCTGACTCGTAAAATTACAGTGTGATATATTGAAAAGTAAGAAAGAGATTTAAGTAGTTTAATGTACCTGTTACTAGCCTCTTTTTGATGACTCTTTTCTGAGTATCTGTCTTTAATTCCAGAAAGCGCTAACGTGCGTCCCTTAGGTGGCTGTTGTAATAGTTCAGTACTTCTTCAAAGTGAAGGTCAGCAGATGACATTTAAAAAAAATAATCATACAATTTGTTAAAGGCCTAAAATGTAGCGAGCACAACCCTAGCCCGGAGTGTCAACGAAAGCATGGTCATCGTGCCTCTTGGGTGGGGTATCTGAAGCGCTTTTGTTGTAGGTTTGGGGCACATTGTTCACTGGTGCTTTCCCGGGGTATTGTTGTGTGCTCAATTAATAAATGTGCTCAGTTACAGTTGCCTCCGTTATATTTGTACAGATTATTTCCAGTAATCATGTTTGAATGTTCATTGAGGTGACAATCTTGTCGTCTTTCCACTGGGCAGTTATCTGTCAAGACTGAAAGTGCTTGAGAAAAACCCTGATGTGCTAGTAAAGCCAAAGGTGCCTGGTGTGTTAGGTCATTTTTAAGGAGCTTGAAAATATTAGCAAATGCACAAAACAGCAGCGTTATATGCTTTGCCAAAGCAAGCATTTGTTAGTTGCCAGTTATTCCCTGCTATATTAGAAATTTTCAGGGGAAAAATGCCTGCTGCTCTGGCCTCCTCAAAAAGGCTGGTATAAGGGCTGCATTATCTGATATTAGCAAAGATAATATATTGCAGAGCTTAATATTAGTCTAAAATGTATTTCCTAAAGATGATGTGCCCTGATTTCATTGTAATGTAACATCTTGCATCTATTAAGATCTGGACTTGTTATGAGATGCTGGACACATTCCCAACCGTGTAATTTGATGCTGTTTTGTTTGACAAACAGGGTATGTAGGTTGCAGTTGCCACAGTGCAAGTGGTACGTAATAAATCACAGGTGTGGTGCTTAGCTGGGGACTGCTGAATTGTTTCCAGTTGTCTGCTGAGTATGTGGAGGTGGTGGTGTGAAGCAGACTTTCAAACCTGATTGGGGGCAGGAGGGAAACAGCACAGGAAAAACCTTAGTGCCATTAGTGTGGGTGCGTATAGGGACTGGGAAGCCAGTTGCATCTTTTCACCTTTATGGGAGTTAGTTGTTGTTGTTTGTAGCATAATACCACTTTGTGTTTAGCTGTCTGGATAAATTTTTAAGAATTGCATGGCCTTCCATTTTCGAGAGGGATGAAGGAGATTCGTTTTCTTGTACTTGAGCCATGCTAAGTGGACATCAAAAATACAGCTTCTGTCGGTGCTTGGGGCAAGATGAGGGCAGATGTGTGTACAGCCTTGCATGTATACCTGCACAAACTCTGGATTTCTTAAAGTACTTTTGCCAGGGTAAACTTCTAAAAAACAAGTGTGTGAGGTTTTATTTATCCAGTGGTCTTCAGGCAGAGGTACTCAGAGAGGGACTCCTACAGAGTCCATAAAGAAACTGCAGATCATGGGTAATAAATACTCTTCTCTGCCAGGGGAGTTCAGAGGGGGAAAATACATGGTCTGATCCAGAGGTGGACTGTCCTTTAGTTACCAAAATTGATGGAAAGAGCCCTTTATGCAATTAAGTTGTCCAGTCTGGATTTGGATGGTAGATGTTATGTCTGTTTAAAATTTTGGGGAGTGTGTGTCCTGAGGAAGAGTGTTACTGCCTTGCTTGTTAACGGGAATTCTGCTTCACTACCAGTGGTAGAATTTGACTCTTTGGAGACGTCCTATTAAATGCTTTAGGGAATAGGTTGTACATGATGTGTTCATTTTCTTAGTACAATTGCCTATCACCAACGCCATTAAATGCACCATTACCAGCCATCTTATGTAAATGATTTTTCCAGTCTTTTCTCTTAGTTCAAAATACCCTTTTGGAGGGCTCTTGATTAGTTGAACTCAATTTGCTCAAAGGTTAGCATGTTAAATTGGGATTTGGTTTTCATTAACCTGTGAAGTAATATTTTGTCATTAGCAGAGGCCTTTTGCAGGGTCTCCATCATCATTCATTTCTTGTAGCTAGGAAAAAGCTTTGCTTTTTCTTCTTTTCTATCCAATTCATGCTGTCAAGGATGCTGCCTTAAAAAACAACTTGTCCTTTGTATCACGTAAGAAAAAACTCTGTGGCAGCATGTTAACCCAGAAGTGTACTGTGAAGTGGGTTTAGTTAGCAAGAGCTCTATTTCATTCTGGAATTTTTTTAGTTAGTATTTAATTAGGTTTTGGCGAGGTGTTATCATTGTTATGGTTCCTTAAGATAAGAGTATTTATTGCTTTGCTGACCGAGGCATAGTTGAGTGTTCAAAAATAACACTATAAAGAAAGAAATCTGGGGAAAGTGGTTATTTTTTCTGCAGTGGCAGACTTTCAAGAGACATAGACTAGAAAACCCAAAATATACTGCTAAGAAAGTAATTTTTTTCTCTTCTTAAATGGCTGCTTGCGTGTGTATCTGCAGGAAGGAACATAAAGGCACTGTTCTGAACATACGGTTGCAGTAGACTTCTGAATAATGCTTGGACTATCTATTACCCTGTAATTGCTACCTATCAAAACTGCATTGTATTAATATGACTGATCATCTTAGGTGGTTCAGGCATCTCCTGCTCCAGTTCTGCCCAATGCCTCATTTTGAAGTACAATCATGTTTCTTCCCCTTGATGCATCTCTCTCCCTCATACCAAATTGATAAAAGCAACATATTTGAACATAAATAAAATTAATGGAGCAATAAAACAAAAGAAATTGTATTCCACTAAATCCTCTCTGTTTGCTTTGCTTAAAAAACCAATATGTTACTCTAGGGATAAAGAAAAGCAGCACAAGACAAGCTTTGAATCAAGTGAGTTCCTTATGTGCTTTCCATCTCAAAAGAAGGAAGCATTCATTGAAACACTTGCTGTAGGAAAGCAAAACCAGCAAGTTAAATTTTGGTGCCCGAGACTGACAGTAGGCTATGGAGTGAGACTGTTCCAACGCTAAACAGCAGTCAAAATTGTTGGAGAGGAAAGATGACAAATTCCTGTCTTCATGGAAAATGTGAATGATACAATTTTTGTCTTGTAGGCTGGAAATTCTGCCTATTCATAATTTATTATTTGTATTAACTCACCAGTTCTGGCTGCAGAGACTGTCTTGAGTTTTGATAACAAAAGTATCTAATATTTAAAGTATGATTTCTTTAAATTATTATTTTAAATAATACTGCTTGTAGAAAGATGTGTGACAGTGGGCAACTTCCCCCACCCCAGCTTCCCGCTATAATAGTAATTTCACAATTGCAATATGTGCCTTGAGTTGCAGCAGGAATCGTATTTTAGCTGAAGTGCTGCAAGTTGGCATCATCTTTTAATGAAAATTGGTGACCGTACTGATTTCAGGAGCAGCTGTATGGCATTCTCTAAGGTCTTTTAGCTGTGAGACTGTTCTTTCCTCTTACAGAATTGCTCTGATATGCTTGATGTCTTCAGATAACTCTATTCCTCTGATCTTCCTGCAAAGATGTTAACTGAACAACTGTACTGAGGTAGATAGAGGGAGGGAATAAGGATTTTTCAGGGTGGCTTTTTAAGAAGAAACAGCAGTCACTCTCTGAGAGAGGGCTCAGAGGGGTCATCCTGCTGTCCTCAGCTGCCTCTTGGGACGCCACAGGCGAGGCAGACCCAGACTTGTCCTGGAGGTGCACAAGTGAGAGGAAGTGAGGCACATGCACTTCAAGTTTTAATTAGGTTAAGTGGTAATTTGAATGCTGTAGGAGTCTGAATTTTCTGTGCAAAGCTTTGCTGTGGTAAAAATCATAGAAACAATAGAGAAACTATAAAGCAAAACTCACCTTACACCAAAAACAAGAACAGAAACAACTCAATCTATTATGCTTCATTAAACAGGGATTTAGAAATCCCCTTAATGATTTTTTTCAGTTCATTTACCAAATTTTTGTTGTTTTTTTTTTTTTTGTTTGGTTAAATTACACAAGTGTGTTATTGCACTTGAATAACAGCAAAAAAAAGAAAATGGAACCTGATTAAGATGTGAATTTCCTGAGGAATGTCACATTACCAAAAGAATCAACTTTTGTATTTTGAGGCGTCACAGTATTAATGCACATGCATTAGTGTCTAGGATATGAATAATGTATATTAGAATTCTGTTTATAAATAAAGTTGGTTTGAAATGGAAAAAATATTGCTGAAGCTCATGACCTAACAGGTGAAGGTTTAAGGCATCTGTTTTCCTTTTACTTTTAAATCTCATTTGTAATTCATTATTCTGCATTTGCCCTTTCACTCCTAAGAAAGCTTTCACTTTTTCCATGCTAGTACTGGCACTGACAGAAAGTGCAGAATTTGTCTTCTGTGTTGCAGAGGCCTTGTGCTGTCTTCTTCCAGCAGTTTTAGCCTTTCTGCTTAGGCTAGGTAAGCAGCTTGTTCCCAAAACACCAAAGATGATGAGGATGCTGTCCCCCACCCACCCACCCCCTCCAAAAAGGGAAAAAATAAAAAGAAAAAAAGTGTGTAATAAAGAACTTGACAAACAGATCTAAACCAAAGCCCAGAAAAATACTGTCTTCAAAAGCTGACTGTTCCTGTCTGGAATGAGCCCTAAGTGAAGCTCTGAGTTTCCTCAACCTTAATCAGTTTGAAGCAAGATGTCATAAAGTAATCAGGCTCAGCTTAGAAGAATTGCTGGTATTGTTTCAGGCCAAACTGTCAAGAGCAAAGACTGGAGCAACGGCTTACTGAATCTAAAACACGAGCTCACCTTTGATATGCCTACATTCCAGTTTAAAGAGCTCTTAAAATTGCCTTCTTGTGTGTCTCTCAGCAGCACTGTGTGGGTAAATATATTCTTTTAAAGAGTTTGTTTAGGGATGTAAATACGTGCTTTTTCTAAGTTGAGTGGATCTGTCCCCTGTGTTGAAGGGCTGGTTGCAGAAGCCCAGACGGCTGCATCATCCTGGCTGCATGGCACAGAGCACAGCAGGGACAGGGTCCTTGAACCAGGGCTCCTGCCTTCTCCAGTAACCCAAATAGCAGCTGACTGAATGGGAGTCTTCAGGGAGGGGCGGGGGGAAATGTCATGTGGAAAATAATTTGCAGAGCAGACGCAATGCATCAGTTTTTCCTATTGCCACACTCCAAATTCACTGGGTCTTTGGGTGTGTTTTTTGTTGTTTTTTCTTTTTAACATTGCCTTTTGAGAACACAAGGCTTCCTCTGGCTGAGGGCTGAAGCTAGATCAGCTTAAAAAAAATAATAAATTGCTAAATATTAGGCCGAATTATGTAATACTTGGTTAGATGGATCTCTTGCCTGTGCAGCATGCAAGACGTCCTTGGTTAGCCATGCAAAGAGGGCCTATATTAGTGGGCTGGGTTCTGCTGTCTCCTCACCCAGCTCTCAGGTGCTGGAGCCCTTCCGGGAGCATTTGGCAATTAATGCTGGCTCTGGGTCAGGTGTGGCTTCCCTGCTGCCACCCTAAACTGATGGGAAATGAGAGTGCCTTTGGGAGAGTGAAAAGAGGGAGTGGGACGCAAGGGTGTTGACAGCAAGTGGAGGGTGCAGGGCATAGGCTGGTGTTTACACTGCATAAGCAAGTCTTGGCACGTGACTTAAAAATTTCAGAGTGCAGATTGTGATAGGGGTTGCTTAGAATAAAGGGTTTGTGCCTTCACTTTTTAGCTTCACTTGGAGGAAGATATACCAGCTCTTGCTTTTATTGGTTTTATTCTCCTTTAAACCACTTTTGGAAAGGCAGAACCAAAAACTAACTTGAGAGCAGCCAGGAAAACAAAGCAAAACAGTTGCAGGCTTAAGCTTTCAGCAGGAACAGCTGGCACAGGCACGTGTCCAGGCAAGTGACGTCTTGACTTGGAAAAGCACGTGGCACTTCTCTTTGGCCTTGCGTTGAGATCCTGGGGCCAGTCCTGAAGTTTTGAACCCTGCAGAAGTTCCTCTGATGCTGAGAGCTGAGATGGGCAGGATCACGTTCAAACAGCTCCATCTATTTCTTTCCCCCAGGGTGCTGTTTTCATTCATCTCCTGTCCCTGAAAGGGAGAAACCTCATTTTTTTTTTCTTGCCTATTTGGAAGAAGAGAGAAAGCACTGGGCTGTGTGGAGGAAGGCCAGGTCAGGAGAGAAGGGCTTGGTGGGTGGTGTGGTACAAAACAACAAAAGGGAACATACTCCCATTTCAGTGGCAGCAGACCTGCTTATCTGTAACTGTGCTCCTATGTCTGTCGCCCCTTGTGATCAAAATTATTTCAGCCACTTGCTGCAGAGTGAATGAAAGTGGATTTTCCCTTTCCTGCATGTCTTCAGTGCAGAGCTATGATTTTGTCATATTGGCGTACTTGATGGCATATTATTGTGCTCAGTAGTGTATAGGAATTAGCATATGAAGGTATGCCTTCAAACATAAATGTGCTAGGGATATTTAACAGTATGTTTGCTTTTCAGCAATGAAATGTGATAAGAAATAATTTTGATCTGGGGTTTTCAGAATAGTACCTACAGATTAGACACATGAATACTCCTGAGAAGTACTTTTTCGTGAAAAATGCTTATTCCCTCCCTCTACCTTAGTACAGTCATTCAGTTAATGTCTTTGCAGGAAGATCAGAGGAATAGAGTTATCTGAAGACATCAAGCATATCAGAGCAATTCTGTAAGAGGGAAGAACAGTCTCACAGCTAAAAGACCTTAGAGAATGCCATACAGCTGCTCCTGAAATCAGTATGGTCACCAATTTTCATTAAGAGATGATGCCAAGAAGGAAATTAGGTGCCTGATTCCTTTGGGTGTTTGCTGTGGATTAGTTAAACAGCTTTAAGTATACTGGTGAATTTAGTGGTGCAAACTCTGTGGGATCCCTGTGTGAATTCTGCTGTGTATATTGCAGTATCACTATAAAACACCTTGTTTACATTACTCACTGCTCAGTAATGTAAGTTCTACTAGCAAATTCTAGTATATTATACCAAACTTTAGACTTGCCAAAACTGTGCATGCCAAACAGACTTTACTGAAAATTGGAGTTTAAAAAGTTGTAAAACCTGATCACTCATGTTCAAGACTTTCCTGTTTTGCATAGCTGTTTCATCGTCCTAGAACTGGTGTCTCAACCATCACACCTTCCCAAGCCTTCTTGATCAAAGCTTGCTTCCTCCAAAGCACAGTTTGTGGTGTTACCAGGCAGTGCTGTCATGATATCTGGAGGGAACATTTTAGCCTTTTTAGTCTAGAATCTGTGGGTAATTTTGGAGGGTCCATGAAAATTGATGAAGAAAAGCAAGGTTGTGTGTGCTGTGGAGCAGTGGATGTATATGAAGATTCCTAAGGTGTCCACTGGAAAATTGGCAAGAGGTCACAGTTTGCAAAGATTGTAAATCATTACTTTATTAATCCATCAAGCCCTTTATTTTTTGCAAGATTTCTGGCCAAAAGTAAAGAAATACAAAATCAGCTGTGTTAGAAATTAAATAATCCCCTCCCCTCACACATGTGCACTCTGTTATGAATTTAAACTGAACCCATAATACCATTTGTATTTTATATGTGTGTTCATTTCTTTATTTCTTTTTATGTTGACCAAAAAAGAACCTTTCATGGGAGTTCAGAGAATTTATTTTAAATGATGTATTATTTACACAGTGGTAATGGCTCCTTTGTGAAGATGTCTTTTGAAACTTTTTAGCATGCATATTATCATTTAAATTCACACACAGAGACTATATAAATGTGTATTACAGTGTACATATGTATTTAGGGGCTTGTGTATATTATTTTATCCTAATGGGTAATCCATCTTTTTGCTGTGTATTAAGGGACAGTTAAATCCATGGATTATTCAGCAGTTGAGCATGCACATTACCTTTGCAAGCTGAAATTCAGACAAAATGTTACTGTGTTTAAAAAGAAAAACACTCCAAAAAAAATGATGAGTAAATTAGCTTGTCTTGCACTGCTCTTGGGCAGGTGGATCCTCTAAGAATCAGTCCATATGTATTTTGCACCTAGAGCTATTTCCTTGATATCAGAAAAAAGAAAAAAAACAAAACCAAAAAAACCCCATCCCAATAAAAAGTAGTGCTCTTACTCCTCACCCGTGTTCTCTTTGCATTCCCTTCAGGCTCCAGACAAACAGGGAGGAACCGAAACAGTTTTAATTTGAGAGAAGATTTCTCTTAATTCTTAGCAGTAGCTCTGCCTGCTAGGAAAAGCAGAACAGCATTTTCTTTGTAAAGCTGCTGTCACTTGAAGTAGTGGGAATTGGCAGGTTTGGAAAATGTTACTTTATGAAGACTTAATTTTCAGGCTTCAATCTGTTCACCTTTTGGATGGAGGAGTACCAATGACAAGCTTAGTTCTGATCTCATTTTGCGTGTGTGTTTTCACTGAGACCAGGAAGAAACATGTTAAGGCTTGCTTGCCTTTTATTTATTAAAACAGCCTACAAAAACAGAACTGCTGACACTTTGCAGAAAGCTTTGCTGTCTAGAAATAATACAAATTCTGCCTATCTCTCAGTTTGGTTATTTACTTCCACAAGTGCTAACATGAAAACAAAAAAAAGAAAATTCTTCCTCTGGAGGATTTGTCTGCTTCTGGGGCAGTCTTGAAATGTAGATGACTATCGGTGCTGCTTGTTCTTCAAGGAACACAAAGCAGCAGCTTGCAGGTAATAGTGGGCTGATACCTTGTTCATATTTAACAAAGCGTATCTTCATATTTGAGGTGGGTCAGGCTTGTGAAATAGAACGCACAGGCAGGGAAGCAAACTCCTGGCAGCTTGTGAGGCAGCTTTTTCCCTTGCTAAATCATCCTTTGCACAGAGGAACAGTGTGTTCTCCTCGGGACACTGCCTCCCACCTGAGTAGCTGCTGGTTTCACTGGGCTTTTTTTTTTTAAGGGTGCTAATCCACAACAGCTGCAACGGAATTCGGGGCTGGAGTAGTGGCTGTAATTCACTAATTTTTCTTGAAAGAACTGTGACAATTTTTGCTCTGAAGTCCCTTCAAATATTGGGTGAATGTGGGAATGGTACAAAAGCTGGCAAGCAGCTAAAAGAACTGGAATATAGAAATTATTTCTGTTCAGTTGTGTTTGCGGAACTTCAGTTCATCAGCTGTGTGCAGGTGCAAAGGAGCATCTTACAAGCCTTGGACAGCAGCCTCTGTGCATCGCCTGCAATCCTCCTAGAATCAACTCTTTGATATGCAAAAAGGAAACGGATTGGATTCAACCATCCGAGACAAGGCAGTTCAGGCAATGAACGCTCAAGCAGAGAAAGCAAGCGTGTCCTGAAGAATGAGCCACTTGTACCTACTGAAGTCAAGCAAGCAGATGTCTTTCTGCTCACTTGTACTCTACAAATATGGTATTTGCTGCTGTATAAGCAGCTATGCAAGCCAGTTTCTAGAGTATCTTTTCATAAAATGGCACAAAACTGTTAATCAGCACAATCTATTTCAAGGAGGAGGACATGCAGCAGAAAGAAGGCAAAGCAGTAGCTTTTACTAAGTCTACAGGCCTGGGACATGGTCTTAGCCAAGGTTTGCATTGGCCCTGTGTAGGTGGGGAATTGCACGTGCTGCCATCTGAAACACTGGAACTTGGATCTGTGTCTCTTTTCTGGGTTTTTCTGGGTGGTTTTGTGCCTGGGATTTTTTTTGTTATTTTTCTGACTATGCAGTTTTCTAATATGCAGGTGTACCCAAAATTTCCATTGGTGGCAACAGAGGGACTGCTGTCATAACAATATTTTTCAGCTCTGGGCTGGTACTATTAGTCCACTCTGAACCGTGGCCAGAACAGACCAGACCGTCAGCCCTGCTGATAAAGGGCAAATGCGATTCCCTTGGAGTCTCTCTTTCTCCTTCCTCTCTTGCTACTACTGTAGTTCAACTTAGTGAAGGGAACACCCAGACTAAAAGTCACTGTTCTGCTCTTTTGATTTTTGACATGAACGCTGGAATTAACTTCTGATCACCATCAGTTTTCATACGCCTAATTCCATGGAAATGCTAATGTAAGATAGCAAAGGCATAGACGTTTTTCAGCTCTCAACCAAGTAATGTATGGGTTTATATCCCGCAAAGTGCTTTAGGTTTTTGACACCAATGTGTTATTTACCATTTTCCCAAGTATCTCATAAAGCAGTGGTGAGTGAAGAGATGGTGATATCAAAGCCTAAAATGTCAAGCTTTTGACTGTCTTTAATGGGTCATTTTGATGGCTTTTTCCAAACCCCAGCTGTTCTGAACTAAATACTGTTAGGTAGATGTTACAGAATTTGCTTTCTGCATGAGCAGAGGGAATTTTTCCACCCCCACTTTTCAGCCTACTATTACCACTACAAGAGACTTGTCATCCTACAGTTCTTAAGGAAGCCAGATTTTTGGCTTGGGTTCAAACATATGTTCTCTGCTGCTGCCTGCGTGCTCTCTGATCTGCCATTGGAAACCAGTTTTAACTGATGCTCTTCCCCAAATCTCCTTCCCCCACTCCTGAAATGTTGGAAGCATGTATGAAGTGTGACTGGTGCATTGACAAGAAAATTCCTGTCTCTTCAGACCACTGAATTTTTGCATTTTATGGCCGCTTAATAGATTTATCAATCTGTTATTTTTTTTTTTTTTTTAAATTTGTAGCAAAGTTATCCTAGACATCAGGAACCTGTACTAAAAAAGAAAGGCACTCTATTAATAGCAGTATTATTATTATTTAAAAATTTAATGGAGAAATGATAGTGTGTCCATTGGTGGCAATACATGAGTTTCAAGGACCTGAATTCCCATGTTAGCAATTTGTACGAGTTTGTGATGCTTTCTAGTCTGTGTGAGTGTGACCTGCATCTAAATGAAAGCAGCTGGTGGAGGCATGAAGTGGAAAGCACGGTGTTTAAATGTGTTAAGACTGGCTGCTCCTGTGGGCAGACAGTGTCCTGGGACCTTTGTGTTCTCAGCTTTTGGAAGTTTTAATAACCAGTTTGGGAGAGTAGTTACCGCAGCAGATGCTTTGTCCTGTGAGTTTGTAACTGTGCTGTGCTCAGATTGTTTCAGCTTTTAATGAAGTGTCAGTGAGAGGATGCTTAGTGGGGTTATTAGAGATGAGTTGTTAAAAAGTACCTCTGTATGGGGGAGGAAGTGAAAAACCCTCCAAACTTTTGACATGGCTGTGTGAGAGGGCTTAAACTTGGCAAAATCCCAAGTCAGCCAGCTGAGGCACGAGGGACAGAGAGTAGTTAGTGGTTTGTATTTACCCAGGTGGGAAATATTAGAGGATTTAACAGCTGCTTAGTTGTGTGAAGTCAAGGTTTATTATAAGGTTTAGGTAGTACTTTTGTTTGTTTGTTTGTTTGTTACAGGTAACTTCAAATACTGCATTAAAAAGGGAAAAAGACCACTTCCAAAGTCCCAATGCTCTATAGGTATTTTTCTTTCCCAAATTATCAACTTTCAGAATCTCTCTTCATGCAGGTGCTGCCTCTATAAATAAACCTGCTGCTTCTGCCTGCTAATCAATTATTGCAACTTGCAGCCAGTGCTGCTGGGGTTCTTGCGCTGCTCATCAATCTCAAATTTGAGGCAGGACTTTGCCCTGGCACTTCACTGCCAGCCCTGCAAACCCAACCCTTCGGGCCACTGCAAGAAAGCTTTGTTGCTCTTGTTCCTCAGTGGTGATAAACTCCTCCGCTGTGGACGCTACGTTGCAGTAATTGCAGAGGACTTGATCCATTGACTAAGCTCACAGTGACTTTACTGAGCCATTTCTCACCCTGGTTCCTTTAGTCCTGAATCTGCATCTTTAAACACGAAGCAGCTATCAAACAGACAAAAACATAAAATCAAGAAACAGTAAGTTAAAACTTAGCAGTTTTAAATCTAGGTCTTCTCCCAAATTTGGGGAGTACAGAGCGGTATTTGGGTTGCCTCTAGCAGTTTTTAATGGATTTGTTCCAGCAATCAGAAGAACATACACCCTTCTGCTGTAGCACATAATTTGCCAGACTGTGGAGTTCCCTGGAGCCTTTGCCTTACCTGTTCTGGGCATCACCTCTCTGTTTCTACCTGCTAGCTGCAAGCAGGTGGATCACAGCTTAATCTTCCTGTAAGGGCTGAAACAGCAGGAAGCATTTGTGCCAAAATCAGGCATTTTCAAGTATTTATTTATTCAAGGCTAAGGTTTCCAAGAAGCCGTGTAAACATACAATAGCAGATGTAGGTACATTGATATGATTTCATAAGGCTTCAAAAAGACTTTTATAAGTAGATGTTGGACGACAGTTCTGTGCTTTGCTGAAGGTATTTGAGAAATGTTGGAAGAAAGCAATTAAATCATGTTTGGTTTTCTTTTTTTTTTTCTTTTATTTTAACGGATATGCTTTGTATGTGTCAGTTAGCAAGATTTGTACATGAACTGATACACTTCCACAAAATTTGAGGTTTTTTGCAACAGAAAAAAGCTCCAGTTATCTCTTCAGCCTTTTATTCAAATAAACAATAGTGTGCATAGCCCAAAAATTTTGCTAGCAGGCAAAAGCCTGTTTTTACTGATGCTGAGACAAACAATGTTAATTATATCAAAGAATCGACCGTGTATATTTACTCCAAATCTCTGCTTGAGAACTCCCAGACTGACTGGGGGGGGGGGCGGGGGGAGAGGGAGCATTGTTTGCAAATATGGCACTGTTGTCCACGGGTTCCTGCAGTTTAAGGGTTTTCACTTATTCTCTTTTGATCACCACTTCCCCTCCCCCCTTTTCTTCTTGGTTTTGTTGCTGATGGTGTTGCCTGTGGCCAAAGGTGGGGGCTGATTTAAGGGAGGATTTTTGGAAGAAATAAGGAATTTTTTTTTCTAAATTATGTCAAAATCTGATGCTTTTTTTTGGAATCTGACATTTCAGGATAGAAGCGGAGTGGAAATATTGTGCTTCAACAGGCTCATCACAGTGATTTATGTAATGTTATCCTTGCAGTTAAATGCCTTGTCTGCCAGATGATGCAGTCGCATGCTTAGATACATTTTCCAAAACCTTAAATTTTTCAGTTTTGAAGGAGCAGTAGTAACAAGTTGATTGGAAAGAACAACAGAAAGAAACAGCCATTAAAAAATAATCCACACTCTTGAACTCCCAGGAGTGAGTTTGGGCAGGGCCTTGGCAACTTTGTTTTTTTGGCAGCATCATGCCACTGAGTTGCCTTCGGCAGTGGTCTGTCAGATTTCCGGACAGCAGAGCAGCTCTAGCTGGTAGACTTAACAGCTAGTGCATTGCTTAAAGTGAAGGGAAGGCTTTTCAGGGAGCAAAGAAAGTGGATTGTCTTCATGAAGTCCTCCGCAGTAATGAGAGGTGTTTGTTATTGAAGAAAACTGTGTTGGGATTTCATTCGTGCCTTTGGTCTAAATTTGAGGATTAATTTAAGTGTATCTCCAAAAAAATGGAAGGCTTTGTGGTTGGAAATATCGGTCAGGAGGAAAATGGAAAGGACTTGTCCAGGAACCAAAGCTCTTGACTCTGACAAACCCTTGTCATTTTGTTCCACTGACCCTCTCCAAGCCTAAATACTAATGTTTTCTTCTTCCAAGTGCTCGTCCTGACTTGACCTTTCTGCCTGTGCTGATAAAACACCATCCAGGTTTTATCTCCCAGGTCCTTCTCATCTCTTGATGGCTTCAAGCCTCTCATTGCTAACCTCTTTGGCATACGTACACCTTTCCTTTCTCTGCCTCTGCTTGCGTGGTTGTTCAAGATGCAATTTAGACATAATCTTTCTGGCTCGTCTCTGGCTGTGCTATCCCATGGTTGCATTTCATTGAAGAGAGAAAGGGGACCGCCTTCAGTATTAGTGAGTATGAGTAGCAGGCAAGAGGTTTGTCCTAGAAAAGTCTGAGTATTTGCTGAGTGGGGAAGTCTCAGCTGAATCACTTAGTTGTTCTTCCGTTACCTGGCCTGCCTTGGTTGCAGGTGTTCTGATATCAAAAAGGCTGGTTACTCTACTGGTGGCAGTACATTTGCTTTATCTTTAACCTGACAAGCCATTTCTGCTCCAGGGCATGTGTAAGAAGAATTAAATGCAAACAGTCAGAGTCCTCTGCAGGTTAGAGACAAGAAAGATAGTGCAAAGGGATTAAGGATTAAAGGTAGAACAGCCATAAGCGGCATGGAAGGTTCATTTATGCACTTGGCTCCAACTAGATAAATATTTATGAGCAAAGCAAATGGATGGTTGTAAGGATGCCTGGGGTTTGTATAAGCAGAGCAAATACAAAATTTGTGAAGATTTTGGCACTATTGACATTCAGAGATAATTTTTTTTAGCAGTTTGAAGGAGTTAGGAGCACAGATCCCATTAAAGCCCTCGTTAGCTAGATATTTATGGCCACTCCAGTTCTCTTCTAAAGTTTGAAAAGATTGTATTTCATGGTTGAGCTGTACTTGATCTGCTTTTGATACACTTCTCACTTGCTTCTCTTCAGAGCAAGTTTTCTATTAATGGACTTTTTCCTATGGTATGTGTATAATGTGCTACCCTTAATGCACAGTGTATTTTCAATTTATTGTGTAGATGCTAACAGAATAAGTAGTACAAGGTGAGAGGACTCTTTGACCTGGGAGGTTTTTTTTTGTAAACAAACAAAGAAAAAGGCATTGAGGCGAGCAGGAAATCTGTTGGCAATGAAGGTGAAAAGAAGATTCTTTGAAAATGAGGTGATGACAGTAGTCCAAATTACAGCAAAGTTTCAGGGAGATACTGGGCTGAAGGCTGCAGAGAAGTGAGGCACATTTATTGTTTGCCTTGAAGTATTAAATGATCATGAGAGAGTATGCCTACACTTCTAGTGATTTGATGCTTTGGCTTCTTGACTGGCAGCAGTCATTTGTGTAGTCTCGAGTGTCTAGGTTGGATTTAACCTGCCAACTTTTGCTAGACAAGATAAAGGCTTTACACTGACGTGGCTAAAAACATTGGCAAGCATCAAGAAAGCTCATTTATATAATTTTTGTGATAAGTAGTCTTATGAATATATTCAAAACCTCATTTAGCGGAGATGAGTCAAATCATCATTGCGGGAGTGCTTGAACAAGAACTTTGCATGGGGCAGACGTACATTTGTAGCACTTTCAGAGCTATTACTGAAGCTAAAAGGAAAATGAGGAGCTTTGCCTGGCCTGTATCACAGACTCGCTTTAAGAAGTCCTCATGGCTGTTCCTGTCAGGCAGGCTAAGGTGCTTGTCAGTTCCACTGACACAAAAGCCACTGAAAAATGACACAGCCAAATTTGCCAAGTACTTTCTTTGGTGTTCCGACAGTAGTGGTGGAGAAAATGTAAGGAAGAAAAATCCCCAGTGAGAATGCAAACTCCTTGCAGAGCTGTGTGGGACTGACATGACAGAGCTGTCAGCTTCTCCTGAGCTGGATGTTGTAGTAAAGCTCCCAGTCTCTGCTGTTGGGACCCGCTCGCCCAGGCTCGCTGCCTGCTTGCTGGCTTACTCCTGGCTATTCCTGCCAAGTATAAAGAAAAGCAACATTCTCCTTCAACCCTGGGATGCGCTCAGTGGTCGGGGTAAGGTGCTATTCAGGCTCGTTACTGACTAATATGCAATGTTGTCCATGAAACTGTCATTTTATATTGATTTCCTACACCCCTGCATGAATTTACCGTTAGCAGCTGTATCATACAGTTTCCGTGAGAAATTTCAGATTGTCACCCCTGGGAAGTTTATCCAGGGCTATCTTTATAAAGCTTTGGGAAGTGGGAAGGAGAACTTAAGCAGGGATTTGATTTCTCTGGATGTGGGGGGAATTAGACACACCTGTTCTGCAACTGATCTTAGGTTTTCTTTCTGCTTAAATTTAATTGTATGCCTTTTATTTCCATCCTTAATACAGAATCTCAGCACTGACAAAGACGAGTCCGTCACAACCTCACTGTTTTGTAGGTGAAATTGCTTTGGTTTTTTTGGTGTCATTGATCCATTAATGTTACCTGGATGCTGTAATAATACTTCACATTTCAAAGGCACAAAATTGATTCAGCTGGATTCTCTATCAGATGGGGTTCTGTGTTGTGGTATAAACTTGTTGAAGAATTGGGCTGTTAACCATAAGCATTCAGGGACCCCAGTTTGGGTCATCAGTCATCATAAGGAAGGACAAAACCTGCTAAGACAAAGAAGGATGTGCCTCGCTCCTGAGTCATCCCTGTCTTTGTCTACAGGTGAGGCCTCACAGCAGACCAGAAATTCTTTTACAAATGTCTCACTAGTGTGGAAGATAGACATCTTTCTTTGTAGTACACAGAGGCAGCAAAAATACGTTTCACTTTTTTCCTCCCACTGGACTGTTTAGACCCCTGAGTGGCATTTAAGGTGTGTCGTTTCCAGATCTTAGGTTTGGAGTGTCTCAAGATCAAAGTTATTTTAAACGTTAAGCTACATGTGGTTTTTTGCCATCAGGAGCACTTCTTAAACAATAAAATTTGCTTTGATTGAGAACTAGCAGCAATCTAAGAGACAAATGGTAGAAATTTCCCTTGACTTCTGCGTTCTGCAAGTGTGACGGTGCTGCTGGGAGGAAGAGCAGTGCAGTGGCAGGCACTGGGGTCACAGGGATGAATTCTGAGTCTTGGACCAAGAGAATTAAACTATGCATGTTGAAGTATTGTACTGTTTCTTCAGAGCATTCCTTGTATCCCTTTTTTCAAGTTTGCTTGTCCATCAGGGAGTTACCTCTAACAGGGCTTGTGGAAACACAGTGTTGGCTGTGGTTTGGCTTTTCTAAGAGGCTTTGGAGTGGCAGAAAGAGTTGGCAATGATGATATTTTGATACAGAGAAATGTAATTTAAGCACAAAATGGGGAGTGTGAAGTCAGGTTGGTAGCAAGTCGAGGTACTGGCTGGTTTCCTGATCCATCATTTTGAGGAGATGTAGAAGGAGGGGTACATTTAATCACTGTACCTCATCATCTTGTCTGGATGACCTCCTGCCCCTTCTCCACCAGAGCAGTAAGCCCTCATTTACAGTGTACAGTTTTCTAGGATTTAGAAGCAGCTATGGAATAACCCCAGAAAATAATTTTTATTCTTACAGATCAGCAAGCATACTACTTTATTTTCTTCAAGTAGGGCTACACAGTGTGGTTGTCCTGTGCAGCTGTGTGCTGTGGGTGGGGTGAGGCTTGTAGCTGCATGGAGGAGCTGGCTGAGCTCATGCTGGGGCAGCTCAACTCTGTGTAAGCAATAGGGCACGTCTTGCACGGTCTTGTAACTCTGCTGTTGTACTCATTTGGAGAGCGTTGTTCTCATTGCACTTAAATCTCCTTGCATTACAGATAATCTAATTCTATCATGTTAGGATTAGGGGACCCCACTGGGAAGAGTTAAGAGGACCAGCTGCTCTGTGCTTCAGAGGCACAACCCTGGTTTGTCTAATCTGGAGAAGGACACCCTATATAACCCCGAACAGTTTCTTTGGGAGCAAGAGCTTTCCCTTCCTCTGCTGGATGTGCTGCCAGTGCTCCCCCCACCATCTCCAGCAGTGACCACCAGACCTGCAGCTTTGCTCTCCAGAGGGACAGGGGCAAAGCAGGTAGCTGGATGGCAGACCCTTGGACAGTTAAAATGAGCTTTAAGCTATCTGCATAGTAGTTGGTAGCTCTGTTTTCCCTGAGATCTGTTGCAATCAGCTGTAGAAGCCCCAGATATTTGATTTAATGTTTTGAAGTCGAGTGGTTTTGTCTCAGCTTTATTATTTCATTAATGCATATATTTAATAGCAGCAGCATGAGAACTGGATTCAAAACTGTCTAACTGGAAGGTTTCAAAATAGGGCAGGCAAAAAAAAGGCAGCTTCCAGAAGGTATTTTTGTAGGAGGTCTTTAGCATAACACTATTTAACTTCTTTTAATCAGTGACCTGGAGGAAAAAAAAGAAAACCATTACTCATAAAGTCCTCAGATAACATGCAGATTAGGTGGAGTGCAAGATAGGAACAGGACCTCAGTGACTGGGACTGCTTTGTGAACACTGTGTTCTGATGGAATAAAATGCTGTACTCTGGAGGCAAAATGAGGGCCCTTATTGTATAATGAGATGGAGGAAGGATAGCTGTCTCCTGAGAAATGGCTATCCTGAAAGAGGCTTGGGTGTCAAGACAGATAACCATCTGAACTTGAGTTTTCACAGCCTAGCTGTGCCCAAAATTGAAATCCTTGAATGTATAGATGGGGAAATACTGAGTTGAGTAGGTCTAAGGTGCTTATATAGCCCTATATTTGGCATTGGCATGAGTGTAACCCGAATACTGTATCCCATCCAGGTGCTTGCGGTTCAAGAAGGATGTTTAAAAATTGGAGAGACTTCAGAAAAGTGTCATGAGAACTGTTAAAGAATCAGAAAATCTGTCTTGCAGGGAAGGGCTCCAGAGCTCTGTCTGTTTTATTGTAGGAGGGTAAGGGGTGACATGATTACAATTTATAACAGCCTGTATAGGGAAGAGAAATTTGATAATAGAGAGCTCTTCTGTCTGGCAATCAAAACCGTAATGAGATCCAGTGGCTGGAAGGCTATAACATTGATACATTTAGACTAGAGATAAGCTGCAAAATTTTACCAGGATGAATAATTAATGACTGTAGCAGTTCATCAAGGGTTGTGATGACTCCTTCATCTCTGTATGTCTCTGAACTGAACCTTTTTAAACAAGAGACTGTGTTTCAGTCTGGGATTAATTCAGACAAGTCCAGTGGCCTGTGTTGTGGTAGTATACCTGCAATGAGGAGTTTTGAGGCAGTAGATTTTTCTGTTAAGGCAGTCTGGGGATGAATTCTGTCCTTATTTGCACCTGAAGAGTCAATGCTTCTGCCAGGGTATGTGAATTTGAAGAGTGCTTTGTTCCCTTTGACATTTTTCTACGTTGTTCTCAAAGATCATGAATGGTTACAGCTTGCGGGTGCTGCTACAGCTCTTGCTAGGAAATGTATACCAATGGGAAGTGGATCTCTTTTTTCCTGTCATGCTGCTGCTTCTCAAGATTCAAAACCATTGGGGAGGCAGCATTTGTTATTTTTTCCAGGATATTGCAGTTAGTTATGTGTTGTAAGCTGATGGATGCTCAGTAGGAACTTTTGAAATGGAAGAGATGGGGACACTTTAGCACCTTTGATGCATTGGTCCCTTCTGTTTGCAGTGAGGAGGGTTTGTATTGAACTACAGTGATGTATGTTTGTGCTGAAGAATTATCTTGGCCTTCACTTTGTACCTAGCTGTATCCTGCCTGCCTGCCTTCCTGTCCAGCATTTCAGGGGAATACATTAGCAACTGACATTAATGTTGCTGAGAAAACATTGTAATATAGGTGCATTAAAATTGCTAGGGCTCTAAGCACTCTAATCTCTTACTTCTTTATGAGCTTGGTGCTTGTTTTGCTTATATGTCACCAAGTGGGTCATGACTCAAATTTAGCCAGTGCTGTTATTAATGCTGGAGAAAGTCTTCAGCGGGCTATTTTTAGCAGTCAGGGCTGTTGTTGAGAGCTTGTGATTGCTAAAAATGCCTTGGAATGATTTCACAAGCGATACTGTCTGTGGTGGAATTTGCGCACCAGCTGTCTGTCTTCAGGCCAGTTGATTGTGTTGACACGTATTCCCTGTGATTTGTCATCTCTGACTCCCGCTTTGCGATGGCTGTGACAGGCGTGCTATCAGTGTCTGATGGGAGAGAGTGAATGAGGGGGTAAGTGACAGCAGCAGCCTCATTACTGACAGCTTGGGAAACGCTGAGATTGCAGAGAGGACTTTGGCCTTTTCCGATATTTGATTTTTCCTTTACCACCCCATTTCGTGAAGCACACCTCATTGCAGCCATCTTCCCCAGGAAGTATCTGTTCCACGGCTGAGGTCTTTTCTTGTATCCCCTCAGCAGTATTTTAAGCATTTTCCTGACTTCAGTGGCTTCCTCCATGCGGAACAGTTGCTGAGCTTTATTTTGTTGCTGACAGTGGTCTTCTATCCTAAGGCAGTGATCTCATGTAAGCCAAATTTCTGGAGAGACAATGCCCCAAGGAACAAGGCTTAAAGGTGGGATCATTGAACAGTGTGGTTCTGGGTTTGACTTGGCTACTAACTTCTTGTGTAGTCTGACCATGTTTGATTCAGTTTTCCCATCAGAAATGACAGGATAAAGGCAAAGTATGAGATTTGTACATGAAATGATTAAATTATTAAGATTTATTACCTACTGTATATCTTGTGTAGCTTTTAACCTGCAAGATAAAGAAGACTTGCAAATAGTGGTAAGTGCCCTCACTCCCATAAACATAATACTACACTGGTGACTATTAGTGAAATTACTAGTTCAGTTAGTGAAGTGAAAGGGTGTTAACTCTTATCCAGGGTTTTCAAGGTGTTTAAGTCATGGAAATACAGAATTGTGGCATGTCTTTGTGTTTTGTGGCTGAGAGGTGAATCAAGGCTGCTGTGTTTAAATGACTATGAAATAATTTCAGTTTTTCTGTTTTATAACAAATCCATTGATGAATGCAAACAATACAGAAGTTTCAATTCAGAGACATTCAAAGCAACCATTTGCTATTGTCTCTTGAATTATAATCTGAAATACCCCACCAATTTTTTTGAGGTAACACATATGTGAATTTCAAGTAAGTGTGAAAATATGCAAGGAAGGCAAATAGGCAGCCAGTAATGATTTATAACGCTGTAGTCTTTTTGCCTCCAGAGACCTTGATTCAAATCTTGGCCCAAGCCTGAAGGGGAAATGAGTTTGGTTTTAGACTAATTCTTAGTGGATTTTTGTCCACATTACAAATGATGTGTGGCTTATCTGGCAGTCAGAAACCTTCCTTGAGTAAAGGCTGAATTAGAGAATGTGTTTTAATAAGGCTTAATGGGGAGATGTGTCTGTCTGAAGCTCTGACCAATTTTGCATCCCTTGTCTTTATAAGCACTGTTTGGCAGAAATTAAAAAAAAGGGGGAGACGGGACGTAAACCATTAGTAGGGAGTATATTCGTCCTTTGCTATAGAAGAAAGCACAGTCTCTCATCACGAGTCTGTAATGGTGCTTGTACCATCTTGGTTTTTATACATAATATTGTATTTGTGTTCTTTAGCTCATGAGTTTTGCCACATGAGAGAGCCTCTGTTCTAGCACAAAGCGATCTTTTTCTTTCCATGTCCATCTGAGCCAGACACAGAGTTGTCTGTCCGGAAGGTGAAGGGACTGCACCAGCAGCAATAAGTAATGCTTGAAAGTCCCATGCACATGGCTTCTAAATAATTCAGTTGGCAGGTAGCTTGCACTTCTGCTTGCTCTTTAAAATGAGTGTGTTACCTGAGAGCCTCCTTGAGACTTTTTGGTTCTGCGTTCTTGGAAGTGATTTCAGAGGGGAAGGTATTTGAATTGTGCCTAAAGTAATTTATGCCAGAAAGAGCTTTTGGGACAAGAACTGTTTGAGATCTTAAGCCATGGGAGTGCTGCTGCGTCACATTGCAAAGGTGATGTGGAGGGCTCTCAGTCCCAGTCCCTGCACAGGGGCTGCTGGGGACCTGCACAGGGTCTTTGTTTCTGGCTGCTCGACAGCTGGGTTTCTTTGTAGGCAAACTTGCTGGAGAGCCCGGATCTGTTTTCTTTAGGGTGCACAAAAACTGTGGGAAGAGAGGAGAAATGCATCGCCCTCAAAAGAAAGATACCCTTCTTAGCCCAGCTGTTTGAAAAATGATCTTTATTTCCTTTACTATTCCCTTCCCACTATCTATGTTTTCTTCTCAGCACTTTCCTTCCAGTGACTTACCTATTTTTATCTTGGCTGAAGGTTGAGATTAAGTCCATGTGTGTGGACTGTGCAGGCAGCCTCAAATTATATATTTCAATATTAGGGAAAGGTCCCAAATTAAATATTCAGGGAAGGAAGCAGCAAGGGAGGGAAGGCAGGCAGTGAAGGTGTGTTGGACTGATTAAGCAACTTGTCAAAAATTCTCTGATGCAACTGCCTCTGCTGCCAGGGAGGTGAGCATGGAGCTGTTTTGGGGATTCCCCTGACTCTTTTTGTCACTTGGTAAATTTACCTTGTGGTATGAATCCAGACACTCGGTGCTGGGGAATGAAGAAAAGCAGATTTAGGAAGCTGCTTATTGGCAACTTCAAGTTGCAATTTTGCAACTGGTTGACTGTGCACTGCACTGGGATCAGAGTGGTCTAAAGCTGTTTGGATGGTTGGTTATGTTTAATTTTTAACCTATTAATATGACTGATCTATGAACTAGTCATTTGTACATGCTGCCTCTAGTTTTTTGCAAGTCATTGTGGCCAAAAGGTTCACTTCAGACGTATGTTGGTGATCTCTAGGAACTGACCTACCTGGATTTTTCCTTTTAGTTGATGGACAGAACAAATTTGAGTCTAGCGTTTCTTGAAGTTGGATATGTACTGGTTCATTTATTTAACAGATTATTTATACTCTGTGGGTTTGTCTGCTAGGAGGTGGTGTTTGTGGTGGAAAGAGAAAATGCAGTAGTATATCTTAACTGATTAATGTGAAGGCAAGTGCATCAGGCATTCTAAAGCGAGTGCATCTGCTGCTTCTAAAACAGCCTGTGCCGTTCAGTTATCACTATGAATCTCTGAGTTTGTGCTAATTTATTGGTTAATCCATTTAATCTGTTATAAAGAGATTCAGACCTGAAGTTTTGTGTATTTTTCTTCTATCCTCCCTTAAAATTAACATCTTTCACTCAAATCATAAAGCACCACGACATATTCAGTGTGTCAGGAATTTTTGGTTCCTTTTGATAGAAGGACCTTATGAAAATGTGCAGTGACAAAAGTATCATATTTGAATTTCTAGCCACTTAATACAAGTTCTGACTGATAAGAGTGACTGGAAATAAGCGTATACATTTTACTGCAGTGTCCCTAAATATCCTTAACACTTGAGCAGAGGCCTGTGAGTTTATTTAAAGAATATGGGAGCATTTGGATTTGGTGACCTTTTTCAGTCAAACTCTGGTAGAGCTTTCATCATCATCGCTTTTGAATGAGATGATTTGACCTTTATTAGCAATTTAAAACCTCTGGACCCAAAAGAAGAATCCAAAAAAATCTACTTCTTTCAGAGTAATTATAAGTATGTAGATAGATATAGCAGTACTATTTCTTTTTTAATGGGAGTAATTTGCTCTGCGCAAATATGTGCAGATTCTCAGCATTATTAAAGCAGGCTCAAGTGAAAGAAAATTCCTGGGGTGGTTCTAGTTGAAAGTAGTTGCAGAAGACTAATTTTTCACAATATATCAGGTTTTGTCTTTATTTTCATCACAGTTAAAATGCTTCCCTATGGAAACCAGGTGTAGGTAACCAGCATGGTTATTTACACAAATACCTTAAAAATATGCATGGGAATAAAAGATAGTTTGTGGCACATTCATTACGGTGCGGGATCAAGTTTTGCAGGCAAAGATCCATTTTTTCCTCATAAGGAGGTTACAGGGGTCTTGAAACATTGGAATCCTGTTTCTTCACTGTTTTCTAGGCCCAAACACAAGGTAAATCAGCTACTTCTGCAAAAGTATTCTTTGGGGGAGAGTATGAAATCCACACTGCTGAGTGAGTAAATTCAGCTGGAGTAGATTATTTCTTCTTCCTCTGCTGCACACAAGTACTTGGCTTGCTTGTTTTAAGTCTATAACCCCTAATAAACCCCTTAGTTTTTGTGTGGTTAGCTGTAATTCACAGTTCTCCTTTTTTAACTTTTTTATTTTTTCCTTCATCTGTGTAACCAACAAGCTGCATTAATCCTTTCTGTATACACATATTCATAATCTGTGGTTGAAAGTATTACACTTTGCTTTTAGGGATCAAATGTCAAAAGCAAGGGTTTGAGATTCTCTCTTTTTCTTCACATTGCTGTAGTGGTTGTTGGTACTGTGGCTTTTTTCTTCATGGGTTGTAGGATAGTTACTCTCTTCCTTAAGTACTTACATAGCCTGTCTTAAAACTCTGTAGCCTGACATAATGATTTTAATTTTGTAATGAAGGGTTACTCTGAACAGATAAGAAACAAAAGCAGAGAGACTAGGGATGCAGATTCATAATCCCTGTAGGATTCTGCTGCAGTAGCTGAAGGTGATCTAACTGTGATCAATTTATAGTTTACAGTAATCTATCAAGTTATGAACTGCAGGGGCTCTGGGCTGGATAAACTCTCCTCTGTCAGCTGTACTTGCAGAGTGGTAAACTCCAGCAGAAGCACAGGGAGGAGTAAGATGATAGCTCTTTTGGCCACTGTAATTAAATCTAGCAGAGATCACAGATCGAGAGCATTAAGGACACACCTGTGCATCATTCAGTGCTGAGACTCACACAGCTAAAGGATAATCCAGCTAGTTTGGTGTGCTGACCAGTACCTTGCTCACGGGAGTAGCATCCAGTTCAGGACACCTCCATGGCTGCTGCAGTGCCACAGATGTGCCAATTTTCCGTGTGAATTTTGCACCTTCTGTTACACAGGCTGTTGTGGTGGTGTCCTGTGGCTGTGGATGGGGTGGCTGGCTTGAAAGGAGGCCACTGCACTTCACAGTCCTGTGATACCTGCCAGCATAACCAACATCGCTCCAGCCAGTCATGAAATTGTCCTGACCAAGCCCCAGACTTTCTGCCTTTCAGATGCTGGTACTCCAGAAGCCTTTTACCCGCCTGTCTGGCAGGTGCTTGTTGTGCCTGGAGCCTTGGGAGAAGCTTTGGTACTGGTTTTCCTGTGATGGTCCTGAAATTTCTATCTCAATTACTTTCAGCTGCATTTCTCTGAGAACTGTGATTCCACAGTACATGCTAAATTGTTTGGAAGGACTACATATGCCTCAGGATCAAAATGCAACAGGAAACGTCAGCAGCATGTCTAAATAAACATCTCCGTCTCTCTTACAAGTGTTTAGCAGCTCCGTTGACAGATGTTTCTATAAAATGTTAAATACCATGCTTTCCAAACCTCCAAAATGTTTGTAATCCAGTAAATAGAAAAGGACGGGGAAACCAGCTGAGGAAGGTGTGTCAAAGAACAGGAGAGCCCTAAACAATTAGTGGTTTTTCAGAAACAAGAAGTGAAATGGAGTCCTGGGAATTAGTATTTCATTGATAACACTGATTTTTAAAATTGTTCATTACTGAGGTGCATTGTTTTAGCTGTGTAAAAGTACAGAAGGCAATGGGGGCTGGTTTAATGCAAGTAAGGGGCTTTGTGATTGTTGTGTGAGTTTAATGTATCAGGAGTTTCTACATGCATTTCTGTATCAGTAGCCTGATGTGTTTGTCTACCAAATTTTAGAAGTGCAAAACCCAAATAGAACTTAGTGTGGGGTGGGTTTTTTTGTTTATTTTCCCCTCATGGATCCCTTGCATTGTCTTAAAATGTTAATTTATTTTTCTAATTATTTTTATTTTGGTGTGCTAAGGGGAGAAGGGGCTTATTCAGCTGACAGAATAAGATG
>JAVJGI010000001.1:86356488-86531594 GCA_035590275.1 Ibycter americanus
GACACTGTTTTCTGTGTCTTCATTCGTTCATCGCACAGTGTGTTTCAACTCGAGCTCAGGGTATCATTTGTTTGAAAACTTTTCAGTGACTTTGCTCACTGAGACAGTCACGGACACCTTGTCCTCTGCTTATCAAGTTCTGCTGTCTGTTGCATGGTGTCAGTACTGCTGTCTCTGTGGCTACCTGCTGAACTGGGTCAGCAAACTGGTCCATTTCACTGTGCTGCTGCCCAAATGTTTGTGCTGGTGCTGTGTCAGGGACTGCTAAAGCCGTTCTGAATTGTCCCAGGGGTGACTGCATCACCCCTTCGGCCAGGAAGGAAAGAAAAGGGCTTCCCCAAGGTCCTTCTCAGTAGGTCAAGGCATAGCTGGGATGGGTAGCAGGGATGGGGACACAGCATGTCACTGCAGAGCACCGGCCCTTGCACCAACACCTCCTCAGTGGCCAGCAAAGACAATTTGTGCCTTAATTCTAAGGCACTGGATGCCTTAGAGGCTGGCACTGGGTGCCTCTAAGGCTCCCTGGGTGCTTCTGCAGTCTGTTCTTGTTTCAAATGCTTTAAATGCCAGACCTGTAGATACTGTGAAGTACCATAAAGTAAGATTAGATAAGGGGAAGCAGCAAGTGTGCACTGACGGCAAAGCTAGTGCAAGTTGCCTAAATGAAGCTTTTGAATGGGGACAGCAGTGTGGTGCAGACTCGGTGCTGTGCAGGCAGCAGCGGGGCTGTTTCTCCATGCCTCTGTGTCCCTGTTGGCCTGGCTCTGCGAGGAAGCACTGCGCCAGGCATCGTGGCTCATGCCTGAGGCAGGTGCTGAGGTGCTGAAACCAGAGGTCAGGTGTTAGGGGCTAGAGCTGGGGGAAGGTGCTTCACTGGGAGTTGTCTCACCTGCATAATTGAAGAAGGGATAATTGGCTTGTTCTGTAAAGCCAACTGATCTCTCAACGAAAAGCAGGTCAGGCTCAGAACAAGCTTTGACTACACTGTATAAAATACTGGGGTTTTAGAAGTGTTTAAATATTTCTTTTCCCATCTGTTCTACAGTTGCCAAACAGATTTGCTACTGGCTTAGAATATCAAGACTAGGGCAAGGGGTTAACTCCAAAACTCATGACTCCTGTTAAGTTTGGCCTGTAAACGTTAAGGCCTTTTTTACAAGAGCATATAGTTTGTTTGTTGCAAGATGTACTTATTTATTTGTTCACCTGAATTGTTGGAATAATAAGAAAAAAGAATCAAGGTTAATTCTTTGTTGTTTGTAATAGATGTAATTTGGTTTGATAGCTGATGAACTTCCAGTATTTTAACACATGCATGAAACTTTCACAATGAGTTTGTGAGGGAATTTAAAACAAGGATGAAAGATTTTCCCGGTGGTATCTTTGGAGAAGGCATAATAAACGCGCAATCTATCGGGATAGTGGAGGATAGCTAACACTAAAGAAAAATGACTTTTTTATCTTCAGAGTTCACAAAGACTCTATTCTTATTCACGGTTTCTCGTTCACTTGATACTTCTTTGTCAAATGCCCTTTTTGTGCAGAGGAAGTGACTTTATGCTGTGCTTGTTAAAAACTTAAGGATTGAAGACCACACATGGTTTATCTGCAATGTTTTGTACTGTAATGCCAAATAAGAAACAATCAGAAGGACTTGTGTGATGCTGTCAAGCATCGAAGCAAAGAGGAAGGACACAAACCCAACTCTTGGATGTCTTCACTCTTTAAATGAAAGAATCAGGAATGGTATGTGGGAGTCTGCTGGGCCTCAGTATTTAAAAGTGACCACCTTGATTTGCCCTGTTGCTCTGAGTCATCCCTACTTGGCATGTTCATGTTTTTGTTAAAAGATACGTTTTGTGCTCTGTGGCTTTGAAATTTTGAATATTGAGGGAGGAGGAGTTGACACTCTCTTAAGTTGTGTTTGTGGTATTGCTTTGTGTTTCCCTCAGCTTCCCGAAGCAACGCTTTAATGTGCTCCAAGGAAAAAAAAACGTTCACTGTGTGGGGAAAAAATATTGCTATGAGGCCCAAATCAATGGGAGGACCCAGGCATGGATAGTTAAGAAATTCCTTTGAACTCATTTAATGAGGGAATTGTTTAGTTTTCAAGCTTGATGTCTTTAAATCTGAAACAGGATGATTTGGGAACCTGTGAACACATTTTTGGGGATAGTTTCCTCCCAAATGACAGCTGCAATTTTTAAGTCCCTTTTAATCCCCCAACCTCGACTCAGCTGGGTTCTTGGTGTATCAGAGGATTGCTCATTTGCATGGACTCTCCTGTTGGATCCACAGTGGGATGGTATCAGGCTAGCCTGTGTTCACTTTTGTCTCCTGGTTTTGGGATGCTAACCTTCAGGAAGAAACAAGGTGGATAGGTGGGTCTGTATTTTCTTAAACTGCAATAGCCGTTCCGTCAGATTCCTCAGCGATTCCTGGTTTTTTGGAGTTGGCATACACTGAGTTCATGATTGTTCTGTCTTTTCCACCACTGTGACTCTCCTTAGCTCAGTGGAGTTAACAGCTGCATAAAACCGTATAGGTGAATGCAGAATTGGATGTTAGATGGAATGTGAGACTTCCCACTTGTTTTCTTTGACAGATTGCTATTTGTTCTGTTACCTAAGTATTCTCATGTCCTACTGCCAAATCATCACTTAAAAGCTAGAAACTGAATCCAGAATAATCTGTGCATTGTGTCCTGGTAGCAGGAGAGAAGGAAGGAGTGGTGTGTGCCATGGCTGGGAGGCCAAGCTTTAAGAAGTTCTAAGCCGTGGAATAACATGTTGGTTTTGACTGCTGTGTGATGCCAGGAGAACGTCATGCAAGAGTGAATGTAAAAACAGAGGTGGAAAAACCAGGCTTTTAAACTCAGGAATTAGCTCTGGGGCAAGGGGGGAAATACGATACCCTCTGCTTCAAATCCACATCAGGAAAAGCATTCTGTATGTCTTTGATTTGGGTTTTTTTCCTTTTTTTTTTCTTTCTTCTTTTCTTCTTCTTCTTCTTCTTTTTTTTTCTTTTTTTTCTTTTTTTTTTTTTTTTTTTTTTTTTTTTTTTTTTTTTTTTTTGTTTTTTTTTTTTTTTTGGTACGATTGGCAACAGTTTCTACACACACAACAAATGTTTACCCGGATTTCAGGTGTATGAGAAATTCTCAGCCCTCACATTGCCCTGAAGACACTTAACTGGCCTCGTGTTTCCCCTGTGCTTAGCTGGCTTTGCAGACTCTGAAGAGATTTAAAGTCCGTGTTGCTGCACTGATATGTCACTTTATCTGTCAGCCAGGAGTCTCTTCTGTCCTCGTTGTATACATATGCCCATGCTAGCCAGATGGTGCTGGATTTGGGTGCCATCCAAAGTAGCGCATTAGGAAGGCTAGGTTATGTGTCATATTTCAGAAGCCAAGAAGAGCTGCCAATTCTACTCTTTTGGTAACAAACAGCTTGACTTAATATATTGATCATGTTGTCCTTGCTATTCTCAAGCTGATTTTATCTAAGACACTTGAAAGGATATAAGGTTGAAGCTGTACAAATCCTACCTGTTGCCTCCTCTGTACCTAATACCTGTGTTCGTGTTTACTGTGTGACCTAGAAAAATCTGCTCTCTACCACCAACATGAAATCCTTTCTAGTGTCAGAAGGAGATTTCAATGTCATTTGACTGTTGCTTCTCCTGGAGCACGGTAGGAACTGGGAGATGTAGATTCTTCTCCTAGATTTGCCAGAGGACTGATAGTTGATGTGGGGGCAAGTTGCTTTTCATTTGTTCATTTCTCATTCTGTAAAATAGAGGTCAAAATGCAGATTCCCTTTGTGATGTGCCTTAAGAATTGCTAATGAAAAAGGCCTGATAAAAGCCAAATGGTTATTTATAAATTATGAAAGAACTTTCCCTCACCTTCTCAGCATTCTGCTTAAATTTTTTTTGCTAGAGGAAGGCTTTCCCTAATGGGATGTGAAAGCCACAAACCTCATCTGTATCATTAACAGGGTAGTGCATGGAGAGAGAGAGATGGAGGATGAACTGCAGTTGAAGCACATGTTATTTAACATAGCCCTGCACTCCCCAGGTTGCTGCCTTCTGTGGGTGGATCTTTAATCTGATTTTTGTGGGTTTTAAAGCCTTCCTATTGTCAGTCTGTGTCTGTAAGGTTTGAGAAGACATTTGCTCCTGGCATCATTGCAAAAGGGATGATGGTTTCTCAGTCACCTGCTCTTACAGATTCTGCTGAAACCTGAGAACCAACACTTATAATTTTGCTCAGTTTCAGTGGGGACTTTGGGAAATCCATATCCTTCACTGGAAACAAATACCTGGAAACTCCTGTGTTTTAAACCCCTTTTTGCTTTAGTGAGCACTTTTGGTCTGATGTGTGAAATTTCCCCTTCTGCATTTCTGTCTGCTTTTTGAAATGTAGTATTCTTGATACTGTCTTTTTATCTGCAGGTTTTTTCTGTCATAGCACTCCCTGAATTCCTTGACAAGAGCTGCTTTACGCATAAAAGCAAGATTTTCAAGGGCTGCAAGAGAGATACTTTGGCCCGTTGGGTGCTGTGTTTGGGAACAGGGCAGAGGCACTCAGAATGGGCAGAACCGGAGGATTTTTCAGATATTGGCAGCACTTTGTTGCTTAGGAACAGCCTCCCGAGATGGAGGTGGCAGAGAGGATGCCCATCCCGCCCTGCCGCCACAGAGCAGCAACCGGCTCTGCCTGGCTGGGGGCTTCACACTTGTGCATGGGGTCACGCCGCTGGCGTGCGATGTGCCATGGGAATAGGTGAGCACCAAGAGTCTCCTGGGTTACCACTGTGATGGCGGGGGATTAGAGCTTTATTAATAAACAGTAGTTCTGAAATGCTTTTACAGCTCTTTTTCGTCTTGAGAGTTTTGTATCGTAACACCCTTGAGAGATGTGCTGCAACTCTTACCTGATTTTATAAGGGCTTTTTAAAACAATTTTTAAACCAGATATCTCACATGTGGTCACTTTGAGAATCAGTGTCAGAGCCTGGATGAGAAATCAGGATGTGCTTGTTCTTCATTGCTCGTGCTGTTGTAGGAGTGAGAGTTGTTAGGTAGCGTGTGTGTGTGTATGTGTATAATTACCATGTCAGCTTTTCTGTTTCTGGTTATCTACATAAGGAAGCAGATAGCTGGTGGAGATGTCAGCTGTGATGTGGCTTATTAGGAGCTACAAGACAGAAGTAATCACAAGAAACCCTGCTTCCATGCAGGCTGTGCTCCAGAGTCTCTGGTTGCATCTGTTCTGCCTTAACCCGTCTCACATTCACTGGATTTTTTGGTTCTTGCCAAAGGGTTATGCCCATTTGAACAAATAAATACTGTGTGCTACATCTGTACTTCTTGTTCTGTGATGTTACCATTGACAAGGTACTATGAACAGTAAATGCGAAGCAAAGTTAAACCCTCAGATGTGAATCGTGAGATGTACAAGGGCTCTTAGCTAATTTGAGTGGGATGAAAGTTGCTACTCTGTATCATGTTTGAATTCCCTATTGCATTTAAAAATGGAGGGCTAGCAGCAAACGGAACACTTTGCATGAATGCTTCTTTTTCTAGTCTCTGACTGGTAAAGCCTCATTCCAGACAGGAAGAAAACAGGTCCTACAAACCAGTCAGCCTTTGGTTTCAGGTCTGTGAAGTGCAGGTAGAGGTTTCTGGATCTGAAAAGTAAGCATTAAGAGAAACTCATAATTTAGCATGGGTTGAGGAGGTGTTTGCAAAGTGGCCTAGCTTAGCACTGCTTGGGTGGGGGAAAATCCAAATCCTCTAAACATAATGGAAGGAGAGTGGCAAAGCAGATGAAAAACTTGCACCACTTGCTCTGGATTTGGTGACAGAGCAAGGAGGAGTGATTGATGGCACCTGCTCTGCTGAAGTCTTTCTCTGCAGTGGGTTATTGTCCTGTCAGCTCTGCCTGCCTGAGGCCTTATTTGACATGCTTGGATAAGTGGATTGCATCATTTTGATTCTGCACGTGTTCTTCTCTCTACAGCTTGCTGGTTTTGTTCTCTCTTGAGCTTTAATTGTCTCCTGTCCTGGTGGAGTATTTGCTTGGTTATTTCTTCCTCAGTGGCAAGTGAGACTAACCAGACAAAAGTACAGATCCTCCTTTCTCTGACAAACATTAATGAATGTGCTGATTTATCTGTTCCTTCTTGTATCACATGTTGCAGACTGATGTACCCAAGAACTGGTGTTGTCATTTTTCTGTGTCACAGAAGTCTGTCTTCCCATTAGTGCTGCTCTTGCCCTCTGTTTCTCGCTTTCAATTTCATCTCCCAGAGGAAACTGCGATGGAAATGAGGATGAAATACGGGTTTCCTCTTTAAAAAGAAAATAAACCAAGCCTTAAGGGCTTCCTATTGGAATGTGATGGGATTGGACTCCTATCTCTTATCCTTTGAAAGTCCCAGCTGGAATTATTTAATGTCAAAGCATGGAATTTCCCAGTGTGAAATTCATTGCTGGCTAAGGATGCACTGGGGATTAGAGAGACATCACTTTGCCAGGGTAGCGTTGCTGTCACTGCAGGAGACCTCACTTGCACAAAGGGACGTTGCTGGTCTGTCCTGCTTCAAAGCTGAATCTTGGGGATGAGATTCTTCAATTCCCATTGAGGTTACATGCTGTGTGACTGACAGCTGGATTTGGGCGGAATAAACCAGAGTGGGTAACACTTTGCACTGCCTGGGAATACAGAGAAAAAAATGAGAGGCAAGAGCAGAACATAATTTACTGATTTTCTTATTTGGTAATGGGGTAGTTTGCTAGTGCACTTTCAAAATTTCCCTAAGACCACTTCACAGTTGGGTGACTTTGCTCATTTGGCTGCATGATAAAAGGGTCAGATTGGATGATTACAATGATTTCTTCTGGTTCAAAATTAAAATAAAATAAAAATCTATGGTATGGAAGCCTGATGTTTTGCAAAGCTTTAGCTTAGGTAACAACATTCTGCTTAGGAGTAATCTCTTAAGTTTTGGAGTAGCTACTACAACTACTACAAAGTAGTTGTATAAAGATAAAACAGGAGCATATTCAGACAGTACATTGGGTAACCACTAAATGCCTTCCCCCCTTCCCGCCCTGATCAGAGGTGATTATTTTAAGTAGGCATCAATGTCTGTATGTTAGGGATCTATAAAGCACTTAAGGAAAATACAGGCTGATAGCTGTATGTGCACTGACTGGTGTGGTGTTAACAAGGTGCAGCACTGTTTCTGAGACTCATAAATCAGCAGTTGTTTAGGTGATGGTGGGAGAGAGAGGAGCAGCTCTGTCATGTTAAAAGAATAACCTTTCTGGCCTCTTTTTCTAAACTGTTGATCTCTTTATAAAAGAGGATTTGCCCTGCTGTTCTAATAAGAGTTGTAAAATAATATATGTGTAATTAGAATTTAATAATTATTTCTGTGACTGGATCTACAGCATAAGCTGGTTCAAGTGATTGTGTAACCTTTGCATTGTGTTCATTATCTAATGTTGAAATAACAGCTGGAAGTTGAGAGACTGACATGCAGTTTTAAAATTACAGAGCTTGAAATTGCTGCTGTCTGTAAACATATGAAAATCTATTAATGACCTTTGAGCTCTTTGACTGAAAATGTTTTGTAACGGAATACATCAAAATTGCCTGCTACTATAGTGTATGTTTCGCCTTTCTCAGCAATTGCCTAGAATACAAATGAATATTTCATTCCTGACTCAGATATTAGAATATTTGGAACTATTCTAGAAAGCCCTAAGGATATAGGGAAGCATTTGGTTGCTTGTTGTTTGTTCTAGCAAACCAGTTATAGAGGAGCTACTCACGAGCACGTGATGTACTAAGCTACTTGACGTGGGAGAACAGAGCTGCTGGCGAGTCTGACAGCTGTAGACCTCTGTTGTACAATGCATTTCTCCAGCAGCATGTTTGAAGACGAGCAAGGGTGATGGGGGTGGCGCAGATGCACTGTCCTGGACTTTTCATTAGCGCATGTGACATTTAGATATTTAGAAAGGCATTTCTCTCCTGCTAGAAGTCACCTCACTCAGAGTTTTCCCCTTAGGTTGTAGTAATATGCTATGGGCAGCTGTTCCTGGAGATGGCTGGCTTCTACGTATTTCTTGTTCTTGGATCATTTATATTTATCCTTTTCTGTTTCCTAGCCAGAAGTAACTACCAGAGGACTAATTATTTAATACACATTCTAGACCTCATGGCAGCTGAAGTGAAAATTGTTGCCTACCACTGAGGGCAACTGCAGAGTTGGTAAAAAATGCCTCTAGTGTCATAGTGTTTAAACATAGATTAATTTATCATGCAGCACCAGGGATCAGGATACGGCTGTTTTTTCTTTTGGAAACTCTCACCCCTACAGTAGTTGGCAGAAGTGAATTTGCGAATGTTCATCTCCTTCAGTGCAGTGTTCGTTGGCTCTGTGCAAGCTGTGTCAAACTGCAGTTGAAGCTGAGCTTGCAGAGTGCACTGCTGTTGCTGAAGAACATTCATACCTCTGTTCTCGAGTGTCTTAGGGAATGGCACCCTTCCTAGGTGGTAATACCACCTCCTTCCTAGGAGGGTGGTAATAGAGAGTGCAGGCTGGAAGCAGAGTCTCTAAATGTCCACAGCTACTTGCAGAATGAATGTGCTTGAGGGTGTCCTTGTGTGGGAAACTCGTCTGGAGCTTTCATACTGTAGGTGATACAGTCTTAAGAGCAGAATATTTTCATGTCTATGTTTTAAAAGTATGTACTGTAAAATTAGTGGAGATGACACATGTGGTTGAATCAGGAATCCTAGAAAATAAATGAAAACTTTGCATTCACATTTGGTGGGTGGAAGCTTTGAATTACTTAAGAAATCAGGACGAAGATTCTTGAATTCATGACCAAGCTACCTAAGGTGTGTCTTTTAAGTCTCACGGAGGAAGCTATTTGCATGATAGTCAGAACAGGCACGATGTGGTTGCTGTATACTTTGTGCTATGAAGATCAAAACTTTCAATGCAGAAGTAGAGATGTAGGAGACCAATTTAGGCCCTGCCTTTGGTAAATGAGCCATATGCCCAGCCCATCTGCCCAGCCTCAGGTTGGCTCAACACCATTTCCAGAGTCCAGCACATGGAAGCATGACGTTCCCCTCTTCTCCTTTTGTTATTAATTTGAGAGAGCGCCAGTATTTCTAGGCATTACTGTCCATAGTGACAAATAGGCTGGAAGCTTCTTTTACTCAACAGTGCCTTCCTGTTTTTTCTGACTAGTTTAGCTGAAAATTGCTAATGGTGAAAGCATCCAGCTGCTGTACCAGTTTTTGTGCTGGTAGGACCCTCATGCTTTTTTCTGTGGCAGCTTGGTGCCAGCTGGTGCAGCTGGAGACTGGGGCTTGTGTTACCTTCCTGGCAAGATTAGAAATGAGTGATGAAATGGCCACATCTGGCTTCAGGCAAGGAGCTGCTTCTTCAGGTCCTAATTCTGTCACTCAATGGGAGCTGTTTGTATTCAATATGAGTGCCTGTTTAAATAATCTGGAGAGAAGGGGAATTAGTTCAGATTAAGTGTTTAAAGGCTGCTCTGTAAACAAGCTTGTGATTGCTGCCTATCAGCAGCATGGACCCAGCAGTGCCACTGAATTGTCAGCACACTCGAGGAATGTCTTCCCAAATCACTGGACCTGGAGTGTGTGCCTGACTGTGCTGCTTACTTGCTGGATACTGTTCGGTTTCAGCCGAAAAGTACTTACATCTGCTGTGAAAGCTGGGCAAGTTGGCCTTGTGGTGCGTGAACAGCAGCACCTTTCAGCCCTCCTACAGCCTGTAAAAGCTGGGCAGGCTGGGCTTGCAATATGCCTCATTTCATCTACTTGAAAATGGTGCCCCCGCTCCCCTTCAATCATTTAAGCTCCCTTGCTCTCTGACACACTTTCCGCTGACAGTAATTCTGTGAGCACTCGTTGGGCATTTACTGCCATCACTAGAGGAAATACTGATGGCTTAAAATGGGATCATTTCCTTTCTGATGGACAGCAAACACCTGTGGGAGTTTTAATAGCTGTACAGTATGTCTGTAAGTAAGTAGTGAGGAAGATGGGTGCAGTTCTCTGCAGTGAGGCACCCGCAGGCTCTGAAGAGGAAATTGGAGGAGAGGGAGAAAGCCATGGCTGGCTTCCCATTGAGCTTGCAGAGTGCAACTTGAAACAGTAGATTTTGTGTATCCACCTCCCCAATGGGTGATGGTGGAGAAGAGTTTATACCAAAAACATGGACAACCATGTGCTCACATTCATGCAGATTCCTTGACCTCTTACAAAAGAGAAAGTATTTGCTGTACACATTCTTACTTTTATTGTCACCTAAATAACTGTTAAGTTCTCTGTTTCCAGGTACTTGGTACTACCGTGGAGGCAGAGGACTGTTTCTTTCCTCAAGTAATTGAGAAGGAAGAGAACAGCAGGAGCCGCCTTCTCCCCAACTTTTTAAAACAGTTACTGCTCAGTACTTGATCGTTATTTATTCAGGTCTTGTGCAAGCAAAGAGAGCAATCAAAGCCTTGTAAAATCATGGTGGATTGAAATGCATTTAAAAGTAGAGTGCCACTGACCTTCCCTTTTGTAATTTTTGGCTACATTGTGTTGAGGTAACATTTGTCCAAGGTGTCTCTGCTTGGTACGGTGTCTCGAAGGTCCTAGCAGCAAAGGTCTTAATTCTTGGGAGATGTAACAAGTGGGCATTTAGCAGAGCACTGGCAGCTTGCTCTTCAGCTCTTCACAGGTGACAGGAATGCAGCCTCTGGTAATAAATTTGGCTGTTTCAATTATAGTGAGTTTCTTGGTTCATCCACTTTTAAGTTAAATCATGTATCGTAAACCTGCAAACCAGTGGCAGCTTCAAATGTCTTAACATTTCCAAAGCTGTCTTGTCAAAAAGTCATCTTATTCTTGAGCTGAACATGTGACAGGGTCATAGCAAATGTGATGCATTTTAAAAAGCAAGACCCAAACTCATCTGGAATATGTCAGCTACGAAAGGAGAATTGCAGTCTAAGGTTAAACAAGCAAGGATTTCATTTGCAATCATTTTAATTGATATTGATTGCTTTGCTTGAATGTGGGGTCAAAGCAAGAAAGTCACTTCACATCTAGACTCTTCGGGTTTTTTTCCTTCTAAAATAGTTGTAGTGGCTTTGGCGGAAAGGCTAGGAGCTTGAGTTACATTTTTAGTGAAGTTCTCAGTGGGGGAGAAGAGAGGGCAGGAAAGTAAAACAAACAAGTGCGTGTTATATTACAGGAAAACTGACAACTTCCCCATCCATGAAAATTGCAGCTGGCTGACTGGAGATGCCAGCAGACTGCCTCCCAAGGTGCCCTGAGCTCTGGGGAGGGTGAAGCTGGGCTGGCCTGCTGCCAGGTGGGGCTTCCAGCGAGGAGCTGCTGTGCGGAGCTGCGGGCCAGTCTTACCTCCACGCCTCCTTCCCCTTTACTGCCCTCAGTGCGTACTTTTTCTACCCCATAGCTCTCTAGAGCAGAGCTGTCAAACAACTTCTCGTCTCCCACTGTTCAGGTGCACTCCTGCACCTTTTTAAAGATCTCCACTTGCATTTGACGCCTGTTCACCACATTGAGTTCAAATGTGATCACCTTGGCGTGGTCCTACCTGATACCCTCCAGTAGAGTTACCTCTTATTCCATTCCTCTTTTCTCCCCTTTTTCTCTCGTTATTCACCTCATTTCATTTGCCTGTTGGCTACTCATCTTTTCATGTGCTGGCTCCTGTTCTTGCAGTGGTCTCTCTCTCTATGGACCCATCTTCAAATCTGTGCCTTAAAGTTAATTCCTTTCATGTACATTTCTCATATATATTTCCAGTATTATCTTTCCATTTGAATTACTGTCTCCTGTGTCACTTTTATGCAACTAAATGGACGGTAGATTTCCCTTAGTGGTGGTCAAGTCTGTATTTGTAATGTGCTTTGTCTACTTAGAAAGCATGAGAATATTCAGTCAGCATTTGTTTCTATGTTGCTGTTCTATAAACTGGATATCAGGTCAATAAGAATATTTTAAAAGTAACCTAACTAAAAATAAATCTGTTTAAGTTCCTCTCTGAGCCAGGATCTCTCCCAGAACTATTAAACAAACGTGTCTGACAACCCTACTGCTAATTGCATGATAAAGTTGATGTAAGGATAGATGCTGCTTAGATCCTCGGGGGCTTTTCCATTGCAATTTTGCTGAGAGAAGCTCGAGGCAGAAACAGTGACAAGCAGGGTCAGTTTTCGAGGCAGCAGGGGCTTGGTTGGTGGTGTGGTTTTTTTTGTATTATTTCCTTTGCATGGATCCTTCTCCTGTTTGATGTTCAGTGGGATATTTCACGTTCCCTGACTTCAGGAATAAGTGCTACATTGAAGAGTTGTGGAGACAGAAGCTGGAGGCAGTTTCCCTTCTGGGAAATCAGCCCATATAATCTTCTGAAGTCGGCAGAGACAGTCTGGCAGGAGCGGAGTGCAACCAGTCCTTGGCTGCATGTCTGAGCCTTGCGGTGTCCAGTGGGCCCTGGGGACAGAGGATTGTAATGGACTTGATTTCACACCAGGGTTGCATTTCGAACTGAAACTTGAGGGCTGAAGGTGGTTATTTTGTTAACCATGGGTGATATTTTTGTCCTCTGCACGCCAGCAGCACACTTGAGCTTTTTCATCTAGCTGTTTGGGTTTTACACTTTTTTCGTGTTCTTAAAGTGTTTCCCATGTATGAAAGGTATTTACAACCCCAGCCTCCCCCTACATGCTTTCTGAGATCTCAAAGAGCTGTGTAAACTCAGAGGATTATGGTAGAGTTTGAGCTGGCCTGAGCAAACAGGCAGTGATAACTCCAGCCAGTGGATGACTCTGGATGTGAGCTTGCACCAGGGTCCTCTAGAGCTGATCATTGCTTCCTGATCAAACAGACAATGTGGAGTCCACTGTGCAGAAGTCTCTTGCTGTGGCATTTTAGGGGTAAGAATGGTCTCATTCCAGATCTGAGGGCTGTGCACCTTCATTATTCAGAGCTTTCTTTCTAAACGGAGCAGTGTGCACCTTGAGTGTCTTTGGAGATGGCAGCTGTGCCTTGGTGACAGAAGAGAAATGGCTTTTCAGGGAGAAGTCTTCCAAGTGATTAAGGATGTTGCCAGCTCCACCACAAGCAGAGGTGTAATTGCAGAACTTTAACTTGGGCCAAATAGCGATGGGGGAAAAAAAAATCACAGAAATTTTTATTACGGACTTTCAAAATCTGTTGCAGAGTCTAGGTTACACACTTGGGTTGCCAGCCTGTGCTGAGGTCTTTGCCAGTGCATCCTCACAGCTACTGGTGTGCAAAGTATTTCAGGTAGAGCTGGAGGAGGTACCACAATTACATTTTCCACTGAAGTGTCCCTTGGTATCTTGGTACATCCAAATAAGCAAATGGGAAGATAGAATCTGTATGTTTCATGGAGTAACTACCAGGAGAGAGGCTCTAAAGAAAGACCTAATTCTTACTTATTTGTAACCATGCAGCCAATTAGAACCATCTGCTCTCCGTCTGCAGCCCAGGCAGACGAGGGGCTGCAGATGGAGAGACTGTAGCCTGCCCTGGGAAGGTGTGAGAGAGATTCCTAAGTGAGGACAGGTAGGAGACAGCCCTGGAAGCAGAGAGTAGTAAGGAATAAAATAGTTTTGTATGTTCTGGAACAAGATTTGGCAATCTCCTTCCTGGAACCGAGAAGAGAGAATGGGCCTGGATCCACCAGCCTTCCCCGGAGGCGGTATTTACTGGCCCTGACAGCAAAGGTAGCCAGGTCTGCTGACGCCTGGGTTGGGCAGAAACTGCAAGGCTGGATATGGAGACCTTTTGACTTCAGGGCCTGACTTCATACGCTGTCGCTGCGTGAAGCTCTAGACTTTTATGTGATGCGCAAAGGGCAGAAATAGCTGCTGGTCTGGGCTTGTCTGGGGGGAAGGCTCCAGTGGAGCCATTTGTCAGAGGCCAGTCTCACCTGCCAGCTGGGATTTCTGGACTGAAGTCAAGGTGTGTCAGTAAACGTTGCTGACTGTAGTGATGTGCTGTATATTCTGTATGTGCTTAAATTTTCAGCTATTGCCTGTGCACAAGCACAGATGCACATCCAAAAATAGTAAGCTCTTGTGCTAAGTGAGGTCCCTAACTTGGAGGTCATAAACTTTAGTAAAAGAGCAACTGCTGGAAGGCTCTTTTAGGAGAGTAAATAGAAAGGAAACAAAGGAGGCAAGGACAGAAACCCTATTAGCCCTCTCCTGCTCTCTGACGAGGCTGCAAAGAGGTCTGCATTTAGCAGCATAGAAAATAGCCCCGCTGTCACCCTCTGTCAGAAGGGAGAAGCTGAGTTCAGTGTCCTGTGCTCCCAGAAAAAGCAAAGTCCTGTGAGCTGCTTCCTCTGCTGAAGTGGTGAGGAACGGGACTGTGGAATAGGCTTTCTTGTCACGGGGCTGAGAAACTTGGCTTCTTCCCTGCAGCTGCCCCAGACGTGCTGCGGAGCAGAGGATGCTTCCCTCCGCCTTCCTCCTGCCGGAGGCAAGCAGCAGCCTCAGCTATCAGGGCTTGGGTCTTAATTCACGGCTGTTTGGAAAGTGCTTGAGATTCTTGGATGCAAGTGGCACTACAAGCGAATGCATTATTTCCTTGGCTTTGATCCAGCTATGACTGTATTCCCTGAATTAATTTTGCTAGTAGCTCAGTGGTGAGACAAACCTTAAATCTCCAAACAAAATGGGGATAAAAAGCTAAATTTCTAAGTCGGGAATTTTGTAGGATTCAGCAAGGGAAAAAACACAGATTTGCAGACTAGTTAGGTGGTGAATTGTCTAAAACCTGGAGTGAATGTGTTGTGGGTACTGAGGGAAGACTTTCCCTAAGGCATTAACAGAGGCCCAATCACTATGTGAAGCCAGTTGGAATTTAAACTAAAATGACCATTTACTGCCTTTGAAAGCATCCTTAAAAGTGAACATTACACTGAGCTGAACCAGGAGTGCGTTATTTGCTGGTGTTTTCAGGTGGAGACATTCCCCTACTGCAGCCTGCTTTCTCCCTTACCAGGGGCTCCTGTTGCCTCGTGGAGCACCTTCAATGCCTCTGCTGTCATGTCGCAGCTGCATCTGGCTTTATGAAGAAGTGCACATTTTTGGTGACTTCTGTTCCTAATGTTTTGCTGAGTGTCAGTTAACAGATGTCGTTTCCATTGGGCTAGTTTCTGATTAGTTACTAAAGCTTAGCGTTTTGATTTCTATCTTAGCAACTTCCCAGTAAATAGGACAGTGTGACCTTCAAGTGGCATGTCGAACTGCTGCTTTAGAGTGTTATCTTAAAGCTAAAAAACAAAGTGAGCAACTAAACGCTAATTGGTATTCCTTATTTTATGACTCACAGAGAATAATGCCAGACAATCATTTTCCTTGGTCTTTCAATACTTTCTTCAGCCTTGGCAAAGTGAGCTGTATTCTGGTGTGTTCTGTGCCTCTGAGACAGTGCTACTTATTTGAATTTTGGGGTGGGGGTTGTATCTTTGCGAGTTTTGCAACTTGCTATATATATGCGTGCTTTAAGAGGAGCTTGCTGGCCATGCAGGACCCCTGTGTAAGGTGTATAAGGATTGGGTGCTGGCTAATTGTCTTTCAGCCTGGGCTGGAATAGGAAACAGCTGTACGTATTTTATCATCATGATTCGAATTTCAACGTCTTTGTGACCCTAAAGTGTCAGTGCATCATCTCGCTTCACAAGGAAGGGTAACTTTAAGCAGTGAGTGATTTGGAGTGGAATCAGCATGTTGCACACTGAGGCAGTCAATTCAGTAATTAAACTAGAGGGGGAGGAAGTAATCTAGAGCAATCAGCAGGGCGTTTCATCCCAATTCCTAATTTTCTTTTTTTGTTGGGCGTTAGTTTTTGAGAGACTAGAGAGCTAATGATTTTCATGAGCTCTTTTGCAGTACTGAAGGTGTGTGTGTTGTTGTGAGTTGCATTGTGAGCTGCATTCATGTAGGATACAAATATCCATGATGTAATACCTTGAGTCAGAAGTGAGGCATTTAGAAAAGGGGGGATGAAGCATTTAGAAAAATTTCTGTGGCTGAAGTTGACCAATTTTGGCATGGTAAATGGTGTTTTTGAGGTATCTCCTAATGTGATGTATTTACCTTGCATAAAAAATTAATTGGGATAGAGATTCTGCAAAACATTCCAAAAAGTGTTTAGTTTTTACCCTTGAGCATTTAATAAAAGGCACTGAGGAAAAATTTATCTAGCTGTAATGAACTAACATCGTTGTGACTTGGCATATTATTTCTTAAATGCTTTTTGTGTGGTGTGTGTAGGGGGAGGGTTTGATACATTGTCACCAAGAGTTCAGCTTTCAGTCCTCAAAGATGCCAGAGATAGCAGTAGTAATTCCCTTCTCTGATCTCACTTCCTATGTTAATCATCATGACATGACATACTCGCTTTTAAACTGTGCTTAGAATGTACGTTATAGTCCTGATTCAGGGCACACACTTAACACTTAGAACTGTTCAACCTCTGTTATGTGTTTAGATCCCATTGATCTCGGCTTGCTTATTGAATGCATGGTAGGCTTTAGAAGTGCATTTCTCCATATGAATGCTACTGTGAATCAGAGACTGTCAGGCCCAAGGGGGGTCTGATAGGTCGCTTTCTGAGATCAGAAACAAACCAAAATAAAAACCACCTCTGTTTCAGTTGAACAGTTAAAGGCTTTCCTTCAGGATGCTGATTTGTTCATGTGCTGTTGATGTACAGTTCCTGAATTAATCTGAAGCAAACTAATTTTCCTAACCAGTTCCAGCATCTCTGAAATTAATGAAACACGTAGCCTGGAGAGTATTCATCCTAATCTAATCTAAAATTACTGTTTGCATTGTGCGTGCCTAATTATTCATCTTAAGTCATCTCTGGAAAGAACATGCTGTCTTGTTTGTGTTTTTATTCAATATTTATACTGCTTAATGCTTAAAAGAAGTCTCAAAGAACCTAAAGAACTTAATTTTTTTTCCTCCCTCCTTTACAGAAGGACATGTCGCTAAAGCCTCAGGAGCGGAAGGAGAAATGGGAGAGGCATCCAGGAAAGAAACCTAGAGAATCTGAAAACTGTGTGTCTGCTGAGCCGAGTGAAAACGGCCATAACAATGATGCTGGGAGCTCTGAGAGAGAGGCAGAAAGAGGCAAAGAACGGATGAAGAAGAAACTCCCCTTGAAGCTATCCAAACAGGTAGGGAAATTATTTCTTCTCTGAAGCGACTGTATCATGGCATTGGCCACTGTGAAATGTTGTCCTGCTGGCACGTTGTGGTTGTTAATGTAACTGCCTTTTCTGCTAACCGTGCTGGTGAAAACAATGTCTCTTACGAGACTCTGGCCAAGTGCACAAGTCCTGTGTTGTGGGCAGGTTTCATAAGCTAAAACAGAAGATGAGGTGTACTAGTTAATCTAGGAAGGAAGGAGCAGACCTCCCTTGTATTCTGCAACTTTGAGACAATGTGGTAATCCACACCATAGGTTTGTGACTCTTACAGTTTTGGATGCAAATGGAAATCATCAGTTGGATCATAGTTTTCTTTGGGGAAGGGCGTGCTTGTTAATGTGCACCTGGGAAGTTGCAAACATGAATATGTCCATCTCACAAATCAAGTTCGTATGCCCCCAAAACAGTACGTTGAGAAGGGGAGACTATTCAAGTATTTTAGAAGTGGAAAGTGGGTTTGGAGGAAGTTGTGCTCTGGGTAGTCTTTTCTCAGTGCCCTTCTGAAATGTTGTACAGCATTAATGAATTAAGAGTTGTCATGCTGGAGGGGATGATTGTGGAGACTCCCACCTGAACCACGGTGTGTACAGATCTGGGGAGGTGGCAAAGAAGAGACACTATGGCTAGCAGGCTATTTATCACTTAACTGCTGCTCAGCAGGGAGATTTTTGGTGTCTCAGTGCACATTCATGGTTTTGAAATCCACGCGGCACAGCAGCCTGTGTCTGTGAACAAGCTCTTTCCTAGTTGTCTGTTAACATGGTACCAAATGGCAGCCAGTGGGAAGACCAGTGTACTTGACCCTCCAGCATTTGTTCTGAGCGAAGTACGCTATGATAAAAAAAAAAAAAGCACACCTTCAGTTCTGTGACACTAGTTCTGTATGCATGCCAGACAACAAAAGATTGAATTGTCCAGTTATTAGAGGTGGTTTTTTTCAGGCTTTCAAAATTTTAGGATTTGAAAGGATGGTTAAAGTTATCTAATGTAAGCCCCAGCATAACTTCACCACCACACACCATCTTTTGTGATTGTGTTGTATCATATTCATTCAAAAGGGCTTATCAGGTTGTATATTAGAAATTCTAATGGTCTGCTCATGGCAGCATTCTTCTGGTGGCTAACGGTTCTCATTAACAAATCAGCAGACTTCTGTTTTCTTCCTTTTGATTTAAAAAAAATAAACAGTTGGAATAATTCTCTGCCCATGGCAAGGGTAGTTGGAACTGGATGATTTTTTAAGGTCCCTTCCAACCCAAACCACTTTATGGTTCTATGAATTTAGTACAAATGACTTACATAAAGATGTTAGTACTTTTCTGCTTGCAAACATTTAGGTAGCAAATCATGTAACCATGCACTCCTACTAAAGTATTTGCCAGGTTTGTTTTAACTCCCCAAAGTGATACCAAATGTTTTGGTTTTAGACTCATCATTATGTATGTAGTTAAAATATATCAAGTTCCTTGTTTGCTTTTGATAGTAGTTGACTGATGGGGTTTCGGTTCCCCCTTTGCTTACAGATGCAATGAGTTTGTGCACAAATATTCACTCTGTGCAAATAAAAATGACCTTTTATTATGGGTGAATAGATGCACGTTTTAGTTTTGATGAAAGTTTGAGCAACTAGGATCCTTTTCTTGTCATCCAAATCCACAAAATGATAAGCATGTGTTTCAAAAGAAGTCCCTGGCTTTGATATAAGATGTTTAGAAGCAGTAGTGCTGGATGGTTATTCCTGCATGCTGGTTATACCAGGATTGTGGTATCGTGGTTCATCAGCTCCTCTGTCTTTGTAAAGATGCTGTTGTGTCAGGTTTTTTTATTTGCATGAAAAGGCCCCAAACACCAGTCCAGTGACCCTTGCAAAGTATACGTAAAGCTGCCTCACTTTCCACTCTAGCCCCTGGAGTAACCTTACAAATGCTCATGTTGATGCAACTGAGAGTGGTGCAGTTGGAGTAGGGAAACAAGGAGCACTGCAGGAGGTCATTATATCTCGATTGCCACCAGTCTCTCTAACATGAAAGCCTGGCTTCAGTAAATACTGCCTTTCTACGGGTGTTAGAGTTGTTCCTTCAAGTCTGAAATTACGCTGCAGGGAGTTCAGTGCATTTCAGGTATTTACACCATTGTGGATATGTGAGGCTGTGCTCTGCTGGGCAGTGGGGTGGTCCCCTCTTCCTGGAGCTGTGGTGAGCTGGTTCCTCACCCACTGCAGAGGAGGAAAGGGTTGCTGGTAGTGACATATTCTGCAGGAAATTTAAAACTAAGTTTCAAGTAGTAGTGGCCACTAGGGATTTCGTGACACTTCCTTAGAAACCTTTGGGGTAGGAGATTTTGTTACACTGGCCAAACTCCAGTTTCTGTAATTGTATGTTGCTGCCTTAGTTTACCAAACATTTAGATTATTTGTATTTCTGCTCTGAAAAATAAGGACATTGGTGTCTCTTTCTTTTGGCTAGGATTTGGCTGACATCAGTGATTAAATAGGGTATTTGCCCCCACATTCATGAAAACCTGAATTCAACTTTTGTTGTTTAATCTCCCCCCCACCCCGTAACTATAAGTAACAAACTCCAAAAAGAGCAAGGAGCTTGCACAAAAAGTATAAAATAAAACCTGTAATGAGTGACTCATTAATAAACTGCCTCTTTAAACAAGTCACACTTAGAATTGATCTTTTATTGAAAAGGGAATTTTTTAAAATACCTCTTGTTATCCTGACTGTTATAGTTGTGAAGACCAGACAAATCTGCAGGTCTGTAAGGCTGATGAAAGTAGCAGTAAAATCTAAGCTAGATAAACCAGGCTATTCTTTGTTCAAACTAATTATGCAAATGATACAGACAAGTTCAATAATTTTTTACTTTTTTTAATAACCACAAAGTTCACACCTAGAATTCTGGCATTTCCTGCCAAGCTGTCTAGACAAATCGGCTGTAATATTGAGTTTCCTGGAATTTAGGGGTGATTTTTGCATCTCAGGGTTATTAAACATAGGTTTATACCTAATTTGGAAAGCTTACTGTAATTAATGCTAATTATATTGAGATGTTGCTTAGAAATTACTGTTCAATTTGAAGCTTTCCTTATACTCTCATGCCTTCTCTTCACAATGCTACTGAATTGTCATCTTTTCTATGCAGCCTCCTCTAATAAATCAAATTGGGCATTATAATTATGGCATTCTGCTAATCCTTGTAGAGAGGTGCAAAGTGGTAAGCTGATTTGAGTGCCAGGTTGTCTGCTTTGTTTGGAAAATTAGATTAATACTTCACTCTTTTTGACAAAGCATCCAAATTACTATTTGCTCCTGAATATTTGGTTCTTCTGTACCTCAGAGTATGGGGAGAGGGTTGCAAAAGCCAGACTGTCCTTTCCAGCCTATTACTCCAACTGTGTATAAAAGTCATTCAAACACATTTATCTCCAGCTGTAACCAAGCAGAGGGAAAAAAGGGCATTTCTAATAGTCATAGGTCCTTTGCCCAAAGATTTGTCAGGATTTGGAACTGTTTTCAACGTATGCGTGCAGAGAAGGGTGCTGACTTGAAACTGCTGCTCGACGATGGGAATCCACAAAACCTCCCAGTCATCAGGGGTATGTCAAGGAACGAGAAATTGTTTAAAACTGTGATGTCTTTCAGTGTAGCCAGTGTCCTGCAGTAAAGCTTGCCCCTTGGAAAGTGTATCATTCCCTCCAACATGATAGCATTTACTGGAAATTGAGTCATTGTCTTTTTTAAAAGCCAAGACTAACCCAATGGTTTGGGGAAGGGAATCCCCACTACAGCTGCAGACAGTGCCTGTGGGAGACAGGAGCCCATCACCCCTTTAAAGGATTCCTCTATGCTTAGGTGTATAATTAGCTTAGATGAAGTAAGAGGTAGATACAAGATGAAGCCTTAGGACAAGACAAGGGAGTATAACTGGAACTAAGTAATTCTTCTCGTTTTTGGAGTTACCCTTTGAACTTTGAGTCTGTCTTTCGTTAGCCTTAGCTGAGCTGGTTTTCTCTTGTCTGGGTTTCTTTTTGGAGTTGCTTATTCTTCTGAACATCTGAGCAGTCTGGGGTCACCCTGGATGTAGAGCAGTGGATTTTTTCTGAGTTTCAGGACCCATTGCCCTTTCTGTACATAGAACAAAAATGGGCTGACCTCTTTCTGAAAAGAGTTGGGGCTAATAGGAGAAAGTTGCCGGTATTTCGAGTTAGCTTAACCTCAAGCTCTGTGGTTAGTCAGCTCAGGAGCGTCATGGTATATTGAATATGTTTAGATGTTAAATGCGGCTGTAATAACACTCTTCAGCAAATAGCCATTTGTCATGGAGATGAGTGTCTTACACCTCCTCCTTCCTTTTCTCACCCACTGTTTAAATCACCCAAGATGAGAAAGAGTCTCAAAGAAGCTGAGGAGAACGGGGTGGTGTAGCACGTATTTAGTGCTCATAAATAGCGTGCTGGGTTTGGAGCTTGGGAGGAAAGGGCAAGAAAGCTAATCCTGTCAGGTTGCTCTAGAGGTGTGACATCTCTGTGACTTCAGCAGAGCTTCCTGGAGGGAGGGAAAGCAGAGTTAATTCCTGTGTCTCATTCGCTCTCCAGTCTTTGTCAAACTGCTGAGGATTATTGATGATTAATGTATATTGTTGCTGTGGCTCTTGCTGGACTGGAACTGCTGAATTACATTAACATGTTTGATTACCTATTCATGTTGGTTTTTTTTTCTTTTGTGATGCTTATCAGCTCATTATCCAACATTCATTGATAAATTACCACCCCACTCCCCTGCCCCAGGAGAACACTGCTCTGGGTTACTGCTGATCTGAGCTAAAGGTGATACACTAAGTAATTTTCCATCCAGGATGCACATTGTTTCTTTTGATGTCTTGGTGAAAATTGATAGCTTGTCTTCAAACCAGTTACATACCCTTGGCCCCATTTTGTGTGTGGTGGTGGTACTGAAAGGCCATGGGCTTTTCCTAAGGCAGAGAGAAGCAGTCTTGGAAGTCATCTGGTTAACGCAATAACCTTGTATGGAAAATTCCCTTTAGTATCATGCTGCTTGTGCTGACAGTTGGGCAATAGGAACATGTAGCTGTTTGATTCTTATTTGTGTTTTTCCAGATAATGAGAAATGGTAAATCAAAAACGTGGGTGTGCTTTTGAAGCCAGCGGTGGGCTGGAGACAAGGGTGTTGGCTTAGTGATGCGGAGTTCAGAGACTGAAACGGACCTTTCTTAGCTGAGGTTCAGCAGCCACGTAGGAGAGTGAGTCCAAAAAAATAACCTTTGGAGTCTTTGTCAATAGGTCAGAGGACAGGTATAGATACGCCTGTCCTTCCATGTCTTAATAATGTAGCATTTGGAAGCTGAATTGTGTCTATGAGGGTCTAAACATAACAGTAATTTATTCTATTACCTTCAGTATCTCAGGCTATTAAAAGCAAATGAATTCTAGGCAGCCAACTTACACCCCCCCCCCACCCCCACCCCCCAAAAAAAAAGAAAAAAGAAAAAAGAAAGGTTGCCTTTAATGTGGGTTTTGGGGATTGGTTTGGTTTCGTGTGTGCTGCTTTGGTGTTTGCATTTCACTCCTTTTGAATGCTGAAATTATACAAACTGGTTTCTTTTTGTTTCTAATTGATGTTAGCCTTTTCGTTAGCAGATATTGTTATTTAAATGTTCTTTGAAACTAAACAACAAAGCAAAAGGAAAAAAAAGTCAATTTTCTTTTAATCAGGAAAATGTTGCTTCATGTGTTGCTTAAAACCAGGATCCATTTCTACCTTTGTAAGTACAAGAATTTACAATTTGGACATGAAAGCTCTGTACCAATTAGTTTTAAGTATGCATTTATGATTGCTGGGAGAGTTGGGCTGTTAACATAGCCTGTTATCTGCGTGAGGCCTCTCTACCACTGACTCCAGCCAGGCTGTCTGGAAGCCCAGGGAGGTGGCTTCGCTGGGTGCTTTGATTCTCTATAGCTTGAGCCAAGGCCAGCAGTGGCAGCCCGCTCGGGCGAGGTGTGGTGCTCTGGTCCAGCAATGCCTTCTCCAGCACGTGTTCCTTCGAAACATGTGGACAGCCTCGCTGGCTTCAAAGCTCTTAATGAGGTTGTAGTGCCGGGGGCCCTGTCCCGGGGGATTTCGGAGGAGGTCCTTATTTCCGGCTGAGTAGGGCTGCACAGCACAGACACAGATGGCCTTGCCTTGCTCTCTCACGCTAATCTGCAAGTGCAGAGACTTCACAGCTGCCTGGGAAACCACTGGGGACTAACGGTGCAAAGTACTGAAATGGGCAATACAGTATTTAGTCATTAGGTTTGCTAATCCAAGGCCTAAAATCAGCCTCATTTCAATCAATAGCAATCTGTTTGCACTGTCAGGAACTAATTTAAAAATCTGCTTTAAGTCCTGGTTAGGCACTTGGTATTCTGTTTTCTGCATCAAAGTAGAGGGGAAGCAGTGGGCATAGCACAGCAGTGGCAGGAGGAGGAAAAATCCTTTGTAAATAAATAGTGGATGTTTATTTCCCAAATGAAACCCTGCTATTACAAAGTGCTGTTGTTTTTGCTATATTTATCCAAGAATTCATCAAGATTCCTGAAGTGACTGCAGAGCCCAGTCTGCAACAGAGGGAGAACTTTGTGGCATGTTTAGTTTTTTCAGTGTTTCTTTAAAGTGCTGTATGAACCTTACATGACATTTGCATTGTTACTGTGACACAGATAAATTCATCATGGCATTGCACCCACCTTTTGAGAGCTATGGCACAGCTTCTGTAACAGATCTTTGTAACATACTGTGCTTCAGGAAGAGTAGTGCAAAATAGTGCCATAAAACCACTGGGAGCTACGGCAGGAGAAGGCCTTTGCTTAAGCTGGAAAAATGTATTTCAAAACCCTCTGCAGTTCTGGTAGGGAAACATGAATTGAGGAGACCATGTTTATTAGAACTTGGGGGGGGGAGCATGCAACTGTTCTAAGACTAACACTGAAGCATGAAACAGAAGTGTATGCTGGATTTTGCTAGGCTGCAAATAACTATTTTCTGAACGGAGTGATGTAAAGCATGTTTTGGCTGCTGAAAGTGTTATGTGTAGGAGAACATAGCTTTTGTCTTTTTCACTGATGCAGTGAAATTCTCATTCACTTGTTTGGACCGGTGGGTTCCCCTTTTGTAGCTGACCCACACTTGCCCATATTGCTGCTCCATGAGCCCCACTCATCTTTGCTCTTGTAGGACTTGTCTGATCCTTCTAGAGCGGCTCAGCTGCCTCAGTGCAGCTCCTTGGTGTGCCCCGGCCCAGCAATGCAGCTGGGGGATGCTGGTTCCCTGCTGGGTCAACCAAGGCTTGCTCATTTAGACCAGCACCTTACTGCCATGGGCTTCAGTTGGGTGGGGACCTGCTTAGGGGTGGCAGAGCAAATGAATCTTGGGTGGCCATGAGGATGGGGAGGCAGTGCCTTGCCACGTGCACTCTGCTCCCTGCTTTGTATGTAAGGATCATAACGCTGTTATAATGGTATCAACCCTGCTGTGTTCAGAACTGGACCCTGAGGCTTTGCTTGCGGCACTGGCTTCTGCCTTCTTTGTCCCTGCTTTTCCTCTTCTCCAAAATTCCCATCTGTCCCCATTCACCTCTCCCACTTAACAGCATTTGGGCAACAGCAATGTGTTCAGGCCTCCAGATGGCTGCTGGCACTTGTAACACGTGTTAGAGCAGGTTTAGAGAGCACGGTGATGAAAGCACTGGATGCTACTAGTGCTTTCTCTGCATTGGGACTTATTGCACTACCTCTAGTGGAGCTGAACCACAGCATCTTCAGAGGCCTTACTTCTCCGTCTCAGTTCCCCGTCTGAGAAGATGCGATAGTTGCAGACCCAGTGTAGTGTGGCCCAACAGACCTTGGTAACTCGAGGCGCACACAGACATTTCATAAATGGAGCAACCTGGAGGAAGCCACTCAGAGCAGCTCTCATCTCACAAGACTAGTCCCTGGCAAACAGGGGCTTGCAAACAAGACTTGATCTGGCATTCCTTGTGTTTTGAAAGTTAAAAAAGGTCAGAAAATTCAAGTGATAGGGAGATAATTAAGCCATACTGCTGCAGTATAAAGCAAAAGTTACATTGTATGTATGTGAAGAATCAAGCCAGTTATATGCTCCATGTTTTAAAACTCTTGCAGGTCACCTTTAACTTCTCTGCCTGCAGTTAGATGACTGCTAAGGACCTTAGGTCACATTTGCTTAAATATAGCTTCAGACGAGAGCAGAATAAAAGGAAACAAAGCAATCCTCTCTTCTCCCTGATGTTGTGTAAGTAGCTGTGAATGAATCTCATTACAATGGCTTCTTTTGAAAGGAAGAAATAAAAAGGAAATTTCATTGCTAACAACTTATGTGGCATCAGATGCTATAAAAAGGTTGCTGGTGGTCATTGGTTACATTGTTATAAAAGAAGAGCTAAATGGTTTGTAATTTAGAGAAGGGGATTTAATTACATGAAGTAATTTACAGGAAGCTATAACCACTTGTATCTTTCTCTCTGTTGAATTTAATTGGTTGACACAACGCACAAAGCCCTCTTTCTTTTCCTTCTTCCCTCCTCTGTTTTTTTTTTTTTGTTTGTTTGTTTGTTTTGTTTTTGTTTTGTTTTATTTGTATATTTACTTTTGGAGAAGAGAAGGCACCAAGATAGAGCACTTCTGTTGTATCTCGTGATTTTAGCAAATTGAAGAATGGAGAAACACAGTACTGTTTGAGTGGTGCTCTGTCTCTGGCTACTCCTGGTGATTTGTGCTGTTTGAAGAGAGTCAGAGCCTTGACTGGAAGTTTTTCTTGTACATCTTTTCATGACAGTGAGACAGGGCACATTCCAGGTGTTTTATGAGACACCTATGTCTGTGTAGAGCCCTTTTTCCTGGGTATAACGCAGATGCTGCAGAAAAGGCTAGGATCTAGAAGCAGCTGAAGCAGCCATGGCCTTTTTGCATATTGTTTTTCTGGTTTGCACATGAAGTGTCTAAAGGGTTATTCCATCTTGATTTAAGCACTAGCTGCCTAATATTTTAGCTAGCTTTGCACAAGGGTCTGGGGTCTGTTACCTAATTGTAGCCCCTGTTCTTGGGCTTGCACCAAATGCCTGCAATAAAATACAAGGCCTGTGAATGGCAGCAGGTAGGGTATGGTTCCTTGTGATCATCCCTGTAATTCTAGGGACAATTGCAGGTATTTTTTTGTGTGTCTGTGAAACAAGCGTAGTAAATGCAGACAGACAGTATTCTTCCTCTAGCATGCTTATCAGTATAATAATTAAACCATCTGTGCAGCTCCAGTCTAAATCTGAGCTGATTTAAAACAAACATAAAAATGACATCCCAATGTCACTTCTGGTTGAAGCAGGATAAATATCTTTTTCTTGAGATACTGTTACTTTCAACACGCAGAACTTGTCCTTGCTTACTGTGGGCCACGGATCTCCATTTGTGCAAAAGACTGCTGGGACCGGCGCACCAGGAGCTGTAGCAGAATCCCTTTGGCAGTTGCCAGTCTTTGCCTGGTCCAGTTCTTGGTTTTCTTCATGGCAGTGTATCAGAGACGATATGCTGTTTTCCACCTCTCAGTTGCTCTCACCTCACAAACTGCATCCTCGGGCAGTGCTGCCCACATCCCTCGGCCTCTTTTCTTTGTGGATTCTTAAAGGAGCTAATTTTCATACTTCTGCCTGATGGATGGTTTACATGAGCTGTTGAGAATATACGCAGCTTGAGTAAGCACATCTTTGGTTTGAAGACATCTCTTAGGTAAAATATGCACTTATTTTTTTCCCTTTAGTCCTTCAAGCAAGGTTACTAGTAGCTTCAGGTGAATGTCATTGCACTATTTGTTTGGCAAAATCAGTCTATGAAACCTGTGCTATTTTCTCTATAATGTTTTGTCTAAAAGAAACTGAAGAATTAAGTAAAGCCAGCAGGGATCTGTGATAGATTTAAAGCTCTTCCAAGCTTACCGGGTGAGGGAGTCCTAAGGCATAGCTGGATATGTATGTATCTTTTAACTCAAGAGTTCAAATATGCCCTGTCTATGTACATTTCTCCAGCTGTTAGCACTGTAAATTGATTCTAAAATTTTTCTGAAGTTGAGCCTTCAAATGAATTACTTTTATTGTTTAAAAATCCTAGGAAGTAGGATATTTAATATGTGAAGTTTAAAAATGATACGTATAAAATCTTATTATCATTATATGAAAGTTGGGTTTTTTTGATGGTGGTTTTTGGTGTCTTTTTCCCCCCCTCCCTTTCTGGTAGCTTCCTCTCAATTTTGTTTCTTTGCAGGTGGAGTTGTTGCGATTACAAAGTATTAATTTGGTAGCTATTGGATTCAGAATGTTACTGTCTAAGATCAATTATATAAATGCATTCAGGTTTTTAAATTTAAAAACAATCTTTTGTCTTCACCCTTCCTTTCACATTCCACTTTCTTCCTGTTAGAGGCTTTAATTTGGGCACTAGGGAAAGCACAGGCTCGATTCTTCCTTCAGCTGCAGATCCAATGCAAGTTAAAGTTGAAGACTAGTAATAGGTTTCATTTTGCACTCTGTAATGTTTCCTCATACAGCCCTCCTTGACTCATTGACAGTGAATAGTAAAAACAAGGAAGAAACCTTTTCCAGGGGAAACCTTATCCGCTGGAATAATAATGCTAAAAAAATCCAAGGACAAGGTAATGGATCAAGTAGTGGATGCTGTGCAGGGCAGATAGAATAACAGTGCCGTGATGAATAGCCCTCTGATGCTGTAATATTGCAGCCTCCTGGAAGGTGCTGCTGGACCTCATAAAGTTCTCTTTCTGTCTCAAAACTTTTGAGTGGCCATGGGGCAGTATTTGGTAATTTAACATGATGTTTATTGGCTGTAGTGTCAGTCATAGGTATCTTTTTGGAGTTAGTGCCTCAGTCCTTTAGGGTCGAAGATGGAGATAGTTCAGCTGGTCAGATAGGTCTGTTGTGGAGGATATCTGCATCTTTACTGTGAAGAATATAAATGTGCTTTCCAGTTATTTTTCAGCTTGTACGGAGCAATATCAGTGTATAGGGGTATAAACAGGGATGACACGAAGGAAGAGAGTCATATTACAAGTGTTGCCTGAATTGAGGTTTTTTAACTGGCGCCTCATTTGTACATGTGCTCTCTTTCTTCCAGGTGCATGCTGCCAAAGCCAATAACATAAAAATAAAAAAGTTATTCTTTGCTTACCACATAGGAAATAATCTTAACAGCAGAGAAAAAAGTCTAGATCCACAAAACCTGAACCCCATTCTGAAAACCTGAATTCAATGTTTTCCCAGCACACATCGGTGCTCTCCTGTAAGAGGGGCTGGCAGTCTGGCTGAGTGATACCGGGGGACATGGTGGCATAATGGCTGCATGCCATTTTAGATTGCTTCCCCATTTTTGTCTCTTGCTTTCCTTGCGACTGGCTCATTTTGTTCATAAAACAGCTTGTAATTGAGTGTTCGACAAAGAAGTGTTTACAAGCAGTGTTTCTTGTGCGTAACTGCCTAGCTGAGGGGAATAACAATTTGGGTCTGAATTTCAGCCCTCCTTTGTCAGTGTTGTATCATCGTCGGTGGTGGTGCTGTCTCTGCTTAAAGAGAAAGATGGATTAAAATTGTTTCAGGGTTATGGCAACAGAGTGGGAATGCATGCTCTTTGAAGAAGCTTGTGACTGTTCCTTGTGGCCCTTGCTTGTTTTTTGTTCATGTCTTGGTTTTGGACCACACCAAGGTGTGTGCTAATTACCATGTGTGGTGACTTCTGGGTTTTAGAAGGTGGAGTGTGCTAATTTAGGAGGAATTTTATGCAGGTCATATGAAATGTAAAGGTTGGAGTTTTGCCAGGTTTTAAGCCTTCTCTAGCCATTGTGTGGGGTGAGATGCAGTGGGCTGTAGCTGTCATAATCTGGGAACGTTTGGAGTTCAGTCTTCATGGGTTGAAACCTACAGTGCAGTTGGTTATCTGTGTTATCAAAATAAAAGTCTCATTTAGCTTTTGCTTAGAAACAAAAGGACTCTAGGATCAAGCTTTTTAGTTCAGGCGGCATGTGGGTGTTTCAATTGTCCATGCCAAAACCCTTCTGCAAATTATGCCAACTGGGCAGGGTGTGGAGGGAACAGAAGCAATGAAGTTATGCATGAGTAAGGAACAGCTCAGGCTTTATTTAGACCCATTATAGGTCATTTGCAAAGGTTACTCTTTTTTTTGGAGGGGCGGGGGGGGGAGGGGGGGCTGGTGTATCTTTTAGAGGGGCTGCTCATTTCCTGTTTGAAGGAATTACCATGTTTAATGAGAAGTGATGGGAATCGTAGCATAGCAAGCAAGCAAAGACAATCCCAAGAATCCTCTGCTAATAGCTGGAGGCACCCGAACCTCCAGCCTGACTCCAGGTTGTGGGGCTGAATAGGGCAGTTCCCATTAACGTCACTGCCAATCTGTGAGTAAAACCTGCACTTAGAGGTGAAAATAAATCACAACATATGAAACAAAAGTCAAGCAATTGGGCATGAGTAACAGTGGTACTCAGCCGTTTTGGCCAATGAGATTAACTCCTTCCCTGCTGCTTGAGTGCAAGCAGCAAGTGATTTCTGTAGCAAGTCTACTAGTATCAAGCCTGCTTTTCTGGATATAGTCATTACTTAATGGTCGATACTGATCTGTTGAGCAAAAAAAATAGATAAACAGTCACAGCTTTACTGACAAATTAGGAGTAGGTTGATGTGATAGCTGTACTGCTAGGAGTATCTCTGAATTAGTGTTATTCCTTGTCAGAGTGCTTTGACCATAGCAATGTACCGAATTGTTAAATTCTTGTATAAAGACAACCACATGACACTTGCATCCAGAGTGCCTTTTATTTGTCCTCATGCAAAACAGCTTTGCAGGTGTTTTGCTAAGGCATCTTCCCAATCCCCTTAGCCTTGTTCTGAATCATCCTGATGCACTGAGTAGCTTGGTAAATAAACAGTATGTTTTTATATGCCTGTACAAATGCTGGTCTCTTACAGTCCCTTGCAGCGAGATATTCCCTCCCTGTTTACCTGACCTGTCAAGAGCAGAGGGAGAAGAAAAATGTCTTTGTGACAGCTTTTTTTTTTCCCCTTACAGTGAAGCAATGGAATAAAGGGATTATTTTTTCCCCCCCAAGACAGTCTACCCACAGCAGCAGCACCAGGGACCGCTACTAAATTGATCAAGGGACACATTTGACCTTAGGGCTGCTTGTTAGAGAACACTGTTATAGGTACATTGTAATAGCAGATGTAATAAAGTCGACATTGTCCTAGAGAAAAAAAAAAATACTATGTTTGGTGTGGGTGTGTTTGCGCGCATGTGCGTGTTATGTAGTAGGAACTGAACTGTTGCCTGGCAGCCTTGGGTCACCTCAACTAGGCATAACCCTAAGGCAAAGCCAGAGGCAGATGAGTTATGGAGTAAGTTGTGTGGAAACTTGATAAATACCTGGTTGTTACAGTTTATTGAAATTGAGAGCACAGAGAAGAATTGGGTTTATGAAAAATTATTTCAATTGCAAAATGAAAAAGAAAGTATGAGTTGTGTCAGGAAATTAGCAGTGATGTAGACCCTGGAGGCTTGCACTTTGGTACGTCTGTCTTTAGCTGGAAGAGGAGCATTCATGTATACTAGGCTTTTGGTCCTGAAGAACTTGGACCATCCTGCTGATGAGGGCTGGGTTAGGAGGGTGCAGAAGTGGGAGCTCTTACACACTTGTGAAGTCTTTCGGTAAGAGCCGGCATAGTTTAAAAAGAAAACAACAAAAAACAAACCAAGAGTAAACTCTCTGCTACTCAAGTCTTGTAAACACACATAAAAAAAGATGCTCTTAACAAGAAATTACCACCACAAGGATTCCATTAGCTGGGAGCCTGAATCCAAGTGAGTTGTTGATACAGTGTACTCCTCACTCACTTAAGCATTTACATAAATTGCACTTACCAGTACCTCTTACTAGAATAAATGTGTTTCTTCTATTTTGATGGATCCAGGCAAATAAAATGTGCAGGCTGTTGCAAGATGTATGTTGTGCTTCATCAATGGGACTCAAAATAGGATTTCTGATAATTTCAGAGGCTTCCTTCTGTGGCATCATGTGCTTATTTTCCTATGGGTTATTATTTATTTATTTTGGCAGAATGTCTTTAATTTACATTGGTAATGACAGGATTTTCTACTGCTTCAGTTGTATTCATTTGCAGAATGTAGAAAATGGAGACTTTTGCAGTATTCAGCACCATGTGACTTACATTGATCAGGTATATCCTGCTGTTCAAAGACCAATTAAGATGTGCTGTAATTGCTTAAGGTGTATCTGCTAAAACAGCTTAGTTTGAAAGGCTTTTTCAGTCTTTTTATGCAACAAAAGCTTTTTATAAAAGTACAAAATAAGAGCCTTTAGTTAATGCCTATTTAAGTATTGACATACTTGTTGACTTGAAGGTTGTTCTGACAGAATTATGATTTAATCAGTAAAAGTCAATCTTTTCCTTCTGCCTATCCAAAAAATTAGCTGTTTCCAATGCTAAACTATGTATGTGAAAATAAAAATTAAACAAGTGATATGATCTTTTTCACTATCAGATACTGACTTTCAGCTGGTAGTCACTCCATGAGGAATTAACTTCTATGTGGTATTTTTATTTCTGAATTGAATAGAAATCTTGATCTCTAGCATGATGGTAGTTAATATCTGAGTTGGTTTTTTTTCCTGTTTCCAGACACTGCAGACACATAATTTTAAAACCCTTTTCCTCCTCCTTCTCCTGCTCCAAAAATAACTCTGGGAGAGGAGGAGAGGCTGTATTCTTCCCAATAGTGCTAATTGATGGAGTTGTTGAGGTTAAAGAATTTGTGCTACCAAGTTCTGCCACTGGATTGTTGGGCAGCGCAGTGAATTACTTAGCCAGCCTTTGTTTGCTTGTCTGTAGCACGGAGATGATAATTTTTACTTTTTAAAATACTTGCAATATACAGAATAAAACTACTAGAGGACATGATTATTTTATTGACATACAGGAAAATACAAAGCTGTTTTTTCAACCTAAAGGTGGAAGGGAGGAGGTCATTGCTTTAGGAATCTTGGTAACAAGGTTTAAGGGACTGGCCTTTAGTTTTGGAGCATCATACAAGAGCCTTGACTAGATTTGGAAACAGCACTGCCACATCAGCTCAGAACTGACCCAAAGTGCAATGAATCGGTTCAGATGGAGGACATCAGAGAAGTCACTCCATCCAAGCTAGTATTTCTGCATCATGCCATGTGAATGTGCCACATCAGGTGCCCAGGACGAATGCCAGCTTCAGTTTCCAAGAGCTTGGTTAGAGGTGCTGAGCACCGTTCAATAATTCAGTACACCAAGAACCTTGCAGAAAGCTCCAGCAATTGCTGGGGATGATCTAATGCTGGTATTAATCATCATCTCATGATTGAGTACTAGGTGTGAATACTGAGGGTGTTTCCAAAGTACAAACCCAGGGAAGGATCTTGATAGTGAACTTGCTGGGCCAGTTTTCTAGCCTAAGCATTTTCTTTTTCTTAATTATAAACCCTCCAAAGGTCTTCTAGGGTGAAGAGCTGGTTAGAAATACTGAGTGTATAATTTTGTGGTTTTCTGTCTTTAGTAACTGGCTTCTTGGGAAGCTTTAGGAAGGAATAGATCCACTCATGTGTGCTTGAGAAAGGGCTCAGGTATCTATTACTCTGAAATAGCCACACTTGATTATGCAGCTTAGAGTATGAGACGTACATAAAGCTGATTGCAGTGGGCTAAAAAGGGCTGTCAAAGCTGTGGCTTGCCAAGAAAAATGTTTTCTGCAGTTCAGTACAAATTCATCCTTTTTATTTTTCCCAGCAGTGGGATTTGTTTACATACTTAGCTCAGAGACCCAGACCTTCACCTTCAGTGTGGTCTTCTGATCCTCCCTGGAGTGACTGCCAAAGAGACTCTTGCTTTTCTCTCACTGACCTCAGGTGGGAAGAGGCAAAAGGAATTGTTAAGGTCCAGATAGGTGTGAGGGTGGTAGATCTGCTTCAGTGGGTTTGGCATCCAAAAGATTTTCCTTAACAGAAGACAGGAGGGGAATAGCAGCTGCCAGCGAGTTGTGTTGGCACCTCCGGTGTTGGTGGGTTACATTCTATTTTCTGAAGCTAGCTGGAGAATATTCCGAATTCCTAAAATTCTGCCTGCCCAGCAAAATCAAGGGGGACTGTGGCATTACTAGCCATGTGAATGATTGCTTAATTTAGCAATAAGTTATTAATATTCAGTAGCATAGGCTTCAGCAGAGAGGAGGAACAGGAATGTAAGCCCACGGGGATCCAAGCTTGTTAACCTCTGCTGCCTTGGGCTCTACTACCCTGTCTGTATGCTACCTGGAAGGAAATCATTGCAGGTGCATTCATCCATACCACAACTGAACCTTCATTTTGCTTTATAGGTGTTCCCTTGGAGCTGCTCATGTGGAAGTGGGACAGTTGGGCTTTGTGTGAATGTGAATGCATGTGCACGTCTGTCAAGTTTACTCTCGCAGCTTAACCATAATTCATTATATAAAGCCTGTTTGTCACACGTGACTTTAAATATCCACAGGCCAGTCTCATGTAATAATTCCAGTCGATTACAAATATGGCTAGGCAGGGGTTGCAGTTTACCGAAGATCGAAGCACAGAGGGCGAATGTGGATTATGATGGGAATCTTGCTTCTAACCCAGCGCTGTGGCTGCCTTGATTGAAGCACCAGGAGGTCAAGTGACTTGTTAAAGGTTGCACAGTGAGGGAGCAACTCCACTGACATTTGATACCGGGAGCCTTCTGTTTCCCAGTCTGCTGCTGATTTACACTTTCATCCTCCAGTACACATAACTGCTGCTTGAATTAAGCTGTGACACATCTTCACATCAGTGTAAAATTATTTCAAGTTAGACCTTGCAAAGGGACTATCATTCCTTCTACAAACACTGCGTAGGTTTAGTCTGTTCCTACCTGGTTCGTATGCTAGATCAGCACCACCGACTAATAAATTACAATTATTGAGGTATCAATTCATCATGTCTCAGTGATGGTGTTGCCTGTTCCACTGCATTGACCGAAGCCCTTTGCTAGCTGGCTAATGTACTGCGGTTTTACTCTTTTCTTGTCCCGTAATGATGGGATCCCTTGTACCAATTTGAATCCTATTAGATTGCAATTAATTTCTCCCTACTCCAAACTGAGGCTGAGTCAAGTGCTGTTCAGTGTTGAGCTTACCACACAGATATATCACAAGGGTGAAGTGCTAAGAAAGAACCTAGCCTGAGCAATTTTTTAATCTGTGCCTCATGTTCCCCATCTCCCCTGATTGCAGTAATTAGCAAACTAAATTCATTGCTTTGGGAGCACCAATGTGAGCACGTGAGGAGAAGAAGAATATAACTAGATGCTTTAAGGATGAATATCAGAAAGGGAAACAGTTGCAGAAAGTTGGACTTGTGGGGGAGGGATATCTGCCTTTAGATATAAAAGGTTTTTATTTGCGCTGCAGTGGGATGTTCTACTGTAAGACTCGGTGAGCTGGCTTTGTTTCGCAGTGAGTCATTTACTGCATGGAAAGTCCTGCTACAGGGTCCATAGAGGGGACCCCGTTCAAGCTTTGCTTCAGTGTTCTCGGTACGAGGGTGCCTGGGCAAGATTAGTGCTACATTAGGATGGTTCTTTCACTGGCAGCACAGGTGCAGGCGTAGCCATAATGGGCACAGTCATTCGGGTACATTGCCAACTCCTCTCCAATGGGGAAATACTCAGGGTCTCGGGAGTTAGTGGGGAAATGTATAGATGTTCTTCCTAAGCTCTGACTCTATAAATATCCTGAGAATGCCAACACACAGTGTAGTCACCTAGAGTGTAGTAAAAAGTAAAGTTGCTCCACTGAGGAAAACTGAAAAAACCAGCTTGGGGCAAGAGTCCGTATCTGCGCTTCTTGCTTGTCAGTGCAGTAATTGAGCTATGCCTTCAATGCTAGAGGAATATTTAAATGTCAGTGTGCAGCCATAAAACAATAGTTTTGTTTTATGATTTAAGCTCAGATTTCAGAGAAGAAACTTGACTGCACCATCACAGTGCGGTTTCTACTGGATAAATTGATCCTTGGAGGCAAACTAGGTTAATACTAGGAGGAGACAGATTTAGAATTTGCCCTTCTCTGTGGTTTCTATAAACTGAGGAATACTTCTATGCTCTTTGTTGCTCTGGCAATTTTCTCTCGGTTGGATGATGACCCTTCAATAAGTGGTCATCCACATTGGATTTTTCTGACTCAGAGCTTAAAAAACAGGGGTTTTCATTGACTACAGAATTCCCATACTCTAGCTTGACCTCGCTGTCAGCTTTCTTTGGAGACTATACAGATATTTCGGCTAATGGCAAAAGAAGCCATTCACCTTTTAAGCTTGCTTTTCCCTGGCTCATAATCTACATCTGAGTGAAATATAAAGAATTGCTTATCTCTTATCTGTAAAGCTTCAGTAAGCTCTGGGCTATGTGTGCGCTACTCGACAGCTGTAACGCGGCTCTGCCAGATGCTCGGGAACTGCCACGCCACTGCCCTGAGAAAAGTGGTTTTGGGGGCGGGCAGTTTTTAAGACAATGTGGGTATGTTGCTTTGCTTTTTCTTTACTTACCTTCCTTTATTTTTACTTCCAGCCTATTATGGCCCATAGGGGATCTATTTCTTGCAGTAGGTAGTACAAGAGATTTAATCAGATTTGCTTGTTTAAATAATCGGTTACGGTCTTTCTGCTCATGCAGATTTCTGAAGTAGCTGAGACTATTTCAAAATGAAGGTGATACCAGCTGTCCATACATGCCAGACACAGACATTTAGAAGTTGTATTCTGTATTAGCGAGAAGTTAATCAGTGTTTGTAGGGTGTTTGGTGGTGAGTTTTGTTTGCTTACCCTTGCATATTGATTCTCGTGAGCTATACTTGAGTATTAAAATGGATTCAAGCCACTAAAACCGGTACATGGTGGATTCTTGAGAGCCAAGCTGGGGCATGCTTTCAGAGCCTGTTTTGAAAGAGCACTCTCCTCGAGGAGAGAAACCTATGTTAGTTATACTTGCAGAATATTTTATATTTGCATGCATGCTTTGAAAAGTTGCTGTCTTTCATTAACTTATGCTTGCTGTCACATATTACATTATGAGCCTCCTTGGTGCAGTAAAATTTTCAGAAAAGAGAATGGATGGAAACCTAATGTAAATCCAAATGGGAGGTGGGGGGAGGCATTACATATTGCTATTTGCAACTTGCATTTGAAATCTCAGGTTATATTTGTTCCCATTTTTTGTTGGCCCTTTATTGAGAATTTACAGTGCTCTGCGAATATTAGCACAGAAGAGTTACCTGAGATAGTGTATAAAGGAGAAGGCATGAAGGAGGGGGGAGAAAATTTTGGCTGATGCAAATAAATTAAGAAATTTTCTATGAAACTATAATTCTAGCATTTAGTTTGCCAAGTTGAGTTGGTTTTGTCTCTAATTTTGAGGCAGGTGCTCTGAATGCCATGTGCTGATTTTCTCCTTAATCAAAGTAATTTGTTCTACCGCATAGATTTACTCTTGTCTTACTATGGTAAGTAAGTGGCTAAAATAATACCTCTAAACAAGTGTTTTTGTAATGACTAAAAGTTGGTGTTTGTGTCTAGCTATGGTTTTGGGGTCTTTCCACTGGAAAGAAATGTTTCACCCTAATTTATGCTACACAAAAATCCCCTTTGGGTACTAACACAATCATACAAGGAAGAAGGGCCGTTTCTTGATTACACTGCTCAAGTGGGGTACAAAAGGTGCATCGGTCATCTATAGATACACATATGACCTTTGGCAGATTATTTTGAGGTACTTTTCTCCTTACTATGTCATGTCTAAAAATGGGTATAATGTGTTCCTATTACACATAGAAGTTGCAAGTTGACCTTTTCTGACTGTTAGGTACCTTGAAATTGATGAGAGGCTTGGACAGTGTATAATGGAAACCACTCTAACCTTGCATGTGCTAGTAGCTAGAATTTGACTGTCAAAGACTCCTGTTGGAGTAGACCTAATATAAAGCTATTAAATCTACATCTCACATAAAAAAAAAATGTAAATGCTCTTGGTAGTGGGTCAGGGGTGCAAATGGCAGTCTCTGGACCCTGTCAAAACTTGTAAAATCGAGCTTGAAAAAATGAAGGTTTTGAGAGTATCTTGCTAGATCTGTTTGTGTGGGGATTTCATGCTGGGCTTCTGCTTTGAATTACTCAGTGCTGGTTAGCAAAGGAGAGGTTGTGACTTTACAACTGTGTACATGGGCTGAATGCAGCCTGCAAAAACTATAGGGATTTTTGTCTGTACTTGAAAGATATCTCTGGATGATGGATCCCCTGATTTACTCTTTAAAAGAAGAAAAAAAGATGCAAGGGGATTAGGACCGTCAGCCTAATGTGCACTGAACTGTGCCCTCTGCGGTGAGCAGCACTTCTTGGGAAGTGCAGCGTGGCAAAGATAAGCACATTGAGAAGAAGCTCCAGGGAAGCAGCGCACGGCCAGATCTCCGTTCCGGTTCTGGGCTTTGAATGACGTATTTCCCCACCTTGGCTCCGTATCTTCCACCCTCTCCTGAGAATTGCTTTGCGTTACGAGCTGCCCCAGTGACTTCAGTGGCTATCTGAGTCTGACTCTGTGAGCCAGCTTGCAGTCAGAGGAGTTATTTTTATAGTTTACATTACTGGATGATCTGGCCTGTGTTCCCCTCCTTGCAGCTATGCCCTCCCGTGCTCTGCCAGGTATGTGAAACAGGACGTTTCCTAATGTGCACTTGATGGTTTCTGCCTGTGTCTCTCCAATTGGATAGGGTGCAGGGGTTCCGCACATTGGTTGCTGACCTTTTGAAATGTTTGGCTCTTCCTATTGCTTGAATTTTTTATAAATATTATATCTCTGCATAAATGATCTTGTACAACTTCTACAACACATAAAAGAGGAGAGGTTAAATTGAAAATGAGGTATATCGGACTTCAGAGCACAAAGATAAATACGTATTTAAGTTGAAGTTTAAATGAATAGTCCCTGTGGATATGTACTAGTGGGTTCAGAGGGTAATTTTTTTTTTTAACCTTAATGTATTCAATTCTAGCTGTGCAGATCTAATTAGTGCTAGCAGCACTGAAAGGACTGTGGCTCTATCAGTTGTGTGGGCTAAACGTGGAAGGCAGAAGGAAACCAGATTCAATGTTGTTCTGTTTTTTTCCCCCATTTGTCATGAAGCTTCATTCATCTAAGTCCTGTCAACTTGCTGATGTTTTCCGTCGGTGGCCTGGCCAGGGAGGCGATTCTGTATGCTGCATAAACCCAGGACATCGGTGTCAAGGGTGGGCTCTCCAAATATACAGCAAGATAGTAAAACTTGAATTTTTCTTTGGTTTTTTTTCCTTTTTCTTTTTCTTTATGACTTCTCCTGAGTTACTGGTTCTCTGGATAAGTGATACATGAAGAAAATAAGTGGTAGCCAAACTTGTTTTGTCTTCAGTGGTGTTTTTTTTTCTTTCTCTAATGCATCTTCAAAGGATGTGACCATCTCCTTTTGATCCTCTGCAACTTGACATGTCCAATTTGGTTTCATACAGAAGTAATAGACTTTGCATAGATCTATTTGTGCCCTTCTAAGGGGCCCTGTTTGGAAAACACATCTTCCAGAAAGGAAATTTTGCAAGAATACTGCTGGATACTTTTACAGTAACACACACCCTATGAATATCCTCAAAGTGCAGATGTATTTTCAGGTCAAAGACTGCTTAAAAAAGTGAAAAAGACCCATTATATCATGTAAGAATCAATTAATTATGATTGCTGCATTATTGTAATGTCAATCAAAACTGTTTGCAAGTCAGCACAATTGTGCATCTATAACAAAAATGGGAATTAGGCCCATGGCTTTTGGGAATTCCAGTGTCTTTGTTTTGTAAGCAGTCATAAACTGCCTTAAAAAGATAAACCGATGAATGAGTTAGGTTTTGATAGAGTGATAAGGAACAGAAGTCTTGCATGCTGGTTGTTCCGAGTTACCCAACCTGATGTTCAAGGTCACGATATTGCGCTGAAAATAGATCATACTTCAACATAACATTTTAAAATCTTTATACTTGCCCTTTAGGTAAGTAACTTGCAACTCCTGCAGCTATGAGGGCTGCTAAAAATGCTTTATTAAAGGAAGAAAATTTAGATTTTTGGATTGTGTGACTCTAGGGGATTGAATTTGAGAAAAATCTACTAAATATCAGAAGACTGCCAACTCTCTTGAGTTAATGAATGTGTTCTCCCATCACAATGGTTGTGCTTCATTTTGCATTATAATGTTGTCTAACAGCAAGTGGCACTTCTGATCCTTTTGTAATTTCCAAGCAAAATGCTGTTTGCAAAATAAACACGCTGAGAGTTTCCTAAAGCTAATGTCATCAGCAATAGTGAACTGCATAGCTAGGTCAGTTCTTTGGTGGAATAGAGATGGGTAGGTTCTCTTCATAGTTGCTGCACAGATGTGAGCCCCAAATTGTTTTTTTCCTTCCTTAAGCTTCAGCAGACTGCAGCTGTGCTGTGTCGATTTATTGCTGTGCGGTGGAGAATGAAGCAAAACCTCTCCCTACTTTGCTGCTTTTCAACACAGTTGACAGTAAGACAAAGCAGAATTGCTGTGCTACTGTTGCTAGAGCACTTCTCTGGTGGAATGGCCTGAGGACTGCTACCACACAACATGGTTTGAGCACCGGCTCAGGACAGATCTTGTAAATGGAATTGAACATTTCTCCTTTGTATCAACCCTCTTTAGGGAAGGGGGGGAAATTTACTTAACCCTTGTTGCTATGGACTAATATATAATTAGCATAATAATAAAATTAATAATATAATATGAATATATTATATTTTATAGTAATATAATAAATGGGGGACAGTGATGCCGTGATCTGGCATTTTTTGGCCACATCTTTTAATGCTAGACCACCAGTTCAGGCCAGAAAATCATGTAGCTGTAGCAGTGAATCCTATACAGCAACGGGCCAGCTTAACTGGGATGTGATCAGTTTTCTTTGCCGAGTTTGGGTTTCTTATTCAGAGAAGCCTTCAAAATTTAAGGGGAAGTGTCATTAGTGACCATGCTTGCTCTTACCTCTTCACACATGCTGTGCAAGTTTTTCTGCCTTGTGTTTATGAAGTACTTCCCTGCGTTATATTAAAAGCTTGAAGCTTGAGTGCAGCACACAGTTGTCGGTAATAATTGACTAGCTACAAAATTTACCTTTTGTCATTGATTTTTTTTAGTCTTCTGCAGAAAAGTTGAGGATTGTTTGCAGGTGGGAAAACCGAAGGGAGGCTCATGATGAGTGCTGGGTTAGTTGTGGGCATCCAGCAAGCAAACAGGAGGGTTAGAGACAGAGTTCAGGTCCCCTATATTCTGTTACTCTGATGGACTGCATTTCCTCACTGTTACGAAGCCTGCATTACACGTGGAGATAACTTTCAAGAGGGAAACCACAGGAGAGCAGTCAGCCATATAGTGGTATTTGAGTTTGTTCCTACACATGGGCGATAACTGCTGGTAGTTAGATAGCACTGTAGGAAAACTGCGGGTAAACGTTGATTCATGTTTTTAAGGGTATCCACTGTGTGAGCGGGGGAGGTACTGAAGTTGTCTCTGTGCATGTGTGTAGGAGGGATATTAAAGATCCAACTTGTCAGGGTGTAAATTCATGCCAGAATGAAGAAAAGAGAACACTCGCTTTATGGCTAAATTCCCGTGGTGCATCAGTGATATGACGACAATGATGCAAACCTAATATGAGGTTGTGTGATGCAGAGGAACTAGAAAGGAAACCACAAAACCCTGCTCTCAGTGCAAATGAGAGCAGTAGTGGCAGTGAAGATTCATGTCTTTTGAGAAAACTTCAGTCATAGGTAGTGTAGGAGTCTTGCCTGCAGGTCAGGATACTGGACCTGGCAGGCTGTTGGTAAAATTGATCAAAAACACAGTAGTGAACTGCCTCAAAAACTTGCATGTGATCAGCTGAACTTTCTTGGAACAGAAGCTGTAGAAAGAAAAGGGAACTAGGACAAAAAACTGGTTAGCAGCTGTCAGCAAACCCTGACAGAGTGATGCTTATATTTTAGGCTTCTGTTGTTCCTATAGAGCACATGCCTGTGCACATCACCAGCACATCCCGCTTGGAAAGAGCAAATGGCCCAGGCACTCCTGTATGCAGCGCCTGCCATTGGCAAGTAACTGCTCTATGATATCTTTTGGTGACTTAGCTAAATATTTATGGCACGAACCACAAGCCACCCAAGCCAGTCAGACCCAGTCTGGAAGAGCTCAAAATATGACAGCATGAGTAAGTACCGTTTGAGAGTATCAAAGAGCTATAATAATGTGGATAGCATTACATTAGAAAACCAAGGTGGGAGGATTACATGAAAGCAAAACACACAGACAGGCCCCAAGGGGAGACCATCCACCACAAAGGATAATTTCCTACGGGATTCAGACCCAAGAGCACATTCCTCTGAGGCTGCTTTAAAGCATCCAGGCAAGACATCTAAAGAGAGAGAAAAATTCATAATGCTTTTTTTAAACAACTGTGTGTAGCTGGAGCAGATGTGGCAATGCCTGGTCTACAGCTCTAGCCTTTCGTCTGGACTCCTACATGTTTTCCTGCCTGTGATCTCCTCCTCAGCCTAAGAAGGATGGTGTGGGGTTGTTTTTTTCTTCTTTCCTTCAGGGACAGAAGAGGGAAACATCTTTCATCTGTGTTTTGGTTTTGCTTTTGCTATGTAGGCAGTGCTGCAGTCAGAGCCAGGGTGTTCCCTGGGAATTGCTTTGACTTTGCTGGACAGCATGGCAGTGTTACTGCGGCTTTGGCCGCAAAACTGGAAGGCTTTTCAGAGTGTGTTCAGCACTTAATCCTGGTGGTTGACAGGCCCAAGTCAGACCCAAATTCAATAACTAGTATTTTTTATCTCCCCCTGCCCCAAGTTAGTTGTCTTAAATAGATGTTGTTTACAGTCCTTTCCCCTAGACATCCTTTGGAGTAACTGAATCCCACACAAACTTGTATATGTGCCTGTACATGTAGCGTCTGTATACATTAATACAAAGGATAATATACAGTCTTGGACACAGCAGGTTTAGACTCTTTGCGAAGCTGTTATGCTGCTTTGCCCTTTCGTGTGTGTGTGAAGGGCTGGTGGGAGAACGCTAGCTGTGTTTTCTCCCTTTCTGTTCCCCTCTAGTCCATGATGGGATCACAGCAGAACCATGAAGTTTGAAGATGATGCTGTTGCAGACACAGTGCCCTGGCAGGAGTGGATGGAGGGTTGGGGGGAGTGTGTGTGTGTGTGTGTGACAGTTTTCTCATGTGTCAGCAGAAAACAGAGGGATCTGCGTGCGTGGGTTTCTGTGTTTCTGTGCAGAGAAAAGCTGCAGTGCAGTTTGTCATTTCAGCTTTAGGCCTCTGGGAACAGAAAGACTTTTATTATGGGGAGTGTGCTGGGGAAGGAGCAGCAGCATTTAAAAAAAAAACCAAAAAACCAAACCACCAAAAAGCATCCAGGCCCTCTGTGTGACAGTAAAATATTCAGAGAAATATGTGCTCTTTATGCAGCAGGCATCCTGAAACAAGGCATTGGCACCTCTATAACACAGAAACTGAAGCAAGATGTTTGGAAAAGACAGATAGACAGCTGGTTTGTGCCCAACTTGTGGTTGTACGTAATCCATCACTGCCAGGCCTGAAAACAAGCAGGAGCTCACAGCCACTGACTTCCTGGCACCGTGTCTATTCAGCAAAAGCTCAGCGGTGGCACGAAGCTTTTCAGGGCTGTAGAGAGACGCAAACAATCCCTTCATTCTCCCTGCACTGGGGAAGCCGCTGGTAGGTGGAAGCAGCTGAAGTCTTTGGGCTGCTGCAATCCTGCAGGAGCTGGGAGTCGGATGTATTTTTGCTTGTGATAAATCGGCACTGGTGCACTGGCTGGCTGGTGGGATAAGCAATGTTTTAAAGGAAAAGGTGCATGAAGCAGGGGGATTGGGCTTGGAGCAGGATGTTGTGTTAAAAAAGTTTGCTCAAAACTCACCATTCTTGCAAAAAATTTGTTGGCTTGCTTTTTCTGTTATTGTTATTCCAGAAGTCTGTAACGTGATAAAAATTCCTTCTGGCCATAGTGCCAATGTTGATAGCTCCTGCTGCACCCTCAATGGTGACGACAGAGCAGTTTATGGGGCTGTGCTGTTGACAGCTATGTCTGCATTAAAATACCTTTTTGCCATGAGTTTTGGTACCGGTTTGCTCCTTGTTACCTCATTTGAATTACAGAATTCAGGTATGACCACTGAGCTTTCTTATAGCTTCAGTGAAGGCCATAGCTTAGATATTCGTAGTCATGTGTTGTGTGTTCATGTGTAAACCAAAGTCGGTGGCTGTGAAGATTTTCTGGGTGGTTTTTGTTTTTATAAGGACCATAATACAACCTGTAGTACTGTGTGGTTCAGAGCGTGCTAAAGGCAGTAGAAAGGTGCCTGTGGACTATGGAGGATTTGGAATCCAGCCAAACATCATTTTATTGCAGATTTCATGTATTTTCCTTAAAATCATTGCTACTGAATATATGTTCAGGCCTGCGAGTGATTAACAACCAACAGGGAAATACGCTCTTTTCCCAATATTGTTAATGATTTACAAGCTGGTGCTGATGTGGGGAGGCATTTCGGTGCTGGGCTTTACACAGAATAGCATTGGTGTGTGGTGCTGACTTAAAGTATCTAGTACCGACAGTTACAGCTTTTTTAAAATAATAGCAAATATATTACAAAATCGTGTAGTTAAATACCCTACTACAAAACCTAAAGGCAAAGTATAGAACATAGAAAGGGCCTAATTCCACATTTTTTTGCTTTTGAGTCCAGACTTCAACTTTTAACACTGTGCTCATGCTGCCTCATATGGTTCTTCTTGCTGCCTTGTGTAGGCTGAATAATGTGCCCCTTCCCTGCAGCAGATGAATAAAATACTTGAGGAAATTGTGTAAATCGATTTAGCTCTGTTGACTTCAGTATAACTATTGATGTATTTGGGGTTCACTCTTTGTTGTTTCAAAAGCAATGGTCTCTGGGATTTGGGGTTTGATTTTTCCCATAACCCTCCTCCCCGACATACTATTACAAAAATATTGCACAATCCTAGTGATCTTCAGTGACTACCTTGCATTTTATTTAAGTGTGTTTATGACAGCTTCTCCTCTTCTGGAAAGATGGTTGGTAATAACGTACATTTCAGTAAAACCTGACACAAACAAACAAGCGATTCTGCAAGAAGTCCTGCTCAAAAAAACACGGTAAAAAATACAAAGCCTGTGATACAGTGTCTTTTCCCTTGACAGTAATTGTTCTGCTCTTTGTATTATCTTACACAACATGACCACACCACCCGTTGCTCTGACTTTTGAAAAAACAAAACTGTTCATCCATGAGCCAAGAGGAACCAGAGTGATTCTAAATTATGTAACTTGTAGAGGAAATTACTTATTTGGTTGGGCTACTTACTACTGAATGAGCTTCTTTTTGTCTGCAGTGTAACATTGATCAACCTCTACGAAATTTCTGTTGCCCACAGGTGTCCTCAGGGCTGTTGGTAGAAGCTGAAATGCCAGATGTGGATGCCGATGGGTCCAAGTGCGTGCTGGTGGGACCCTGCTGAGTTGTTAGGCTCTAGGACAGTGTCCTGGTAGGCACAACCATAGGATTTCATAGCAGGAAACATGGGGACAGGCCTCCTGGTATCTTTGCTGCCCTAAAATAGGCCGGCTGGCCTTCAGTCAGCTACATGGTGCTGCCAACCTAAAACCCACATCCCAGCTGTATGCAAACGAAGCAGAATTACGGCAAAACTGCAGTGTTTGGTCTTCCCAGTGTTTTAACTTAGGACAGATGTATGAGTTAGTTGATTAAGACATCCTTTTTTTTTGTTACTGCTTTTTATTTAGCAGTTAAAAACATCTCAATTCCCAGGGCTTTTGCTGGAAAGTTCTCCCACACACACTGTCTTATCACATGTCCTCCCTCATTCTCACTTTGCATCCACCATGAAACGACAGTTTCCCAAAGGGGAATTCACCTTAACAGTTGCTAAGTTGTTTATTTCGCTGGGTCCCTAACACCCTGCAATTTCCCTGCAGACAACTGGAGGATTTAATTTGTGATATCTCTCTGGTGGGCTGTGTCCTGCCTTTGCAGGGGACGGATCATGTAATCTAATAGGTGGTTTGTTTGCTTTCCTCTCAAAGTGATATAGTCATGTTTCTGCTGGAATATGTTTTCAGTTTTTGAGGATAATGAATGTTAACAAATCACTGCAAGTGAAAATAAAAATAGAGAAGGAAAGTAGGTGAGATACCACTGTAAGCTTGGCTTGTGCTTTGTGGATCTTTTTTTAATAGCAAAAAAAGTGACATCAGCTCTGCTGCAGGCATGAATTAAAGATGAGAACTTAATAAAACTTGTTGGAGGGGAGAGGGAGGAAGGAAAGTGGAGCGAAAGCAACGGTGTCTTTATTTTTAAGCAGACAGCACCACCTCTGCTTCAGCTTTTTGAGATGGCGGTGGAGAATAACAAAAAGCAGCATCCGAAGTGGTCTGTGAGTCACAAGTGCCCTCTGCTGGGAAAATACTGCATGAAGGAGTGTTTCCAGGCAGTGTTTCCGCTTGATGCCCGAAAGCTTAATTACCCTCTTTTGCTGGGGAAGAGGCTGGATATAATCCAGGATGCTTTCGGCAGTTGCCTTTGCTGTTACATGCCCAGTAGGGATTGCAGTCTGAACATGTCACTGGGTATTGGTGGAGTCTGTGATTTCATTAGGGTTTGACATCACGTGTGCATGGTTGCTCGGTCACTGGTCTGTTCATTATGAACAGAAAACACATATTTGCATTTGCAATATTGCCACATGAAAGATAAGAATCTGGGTGCGAATACTGTGCAGATAAGATCACTCTTGGCAAAGAAACAAGCCATAAAAAGGGGATGGAGCTAGGAAGGAGCCTTCAGTAGCCCTGATTTAACTCTTGTTTGTTTTACGTGAGCAGCATTGATGAAACATGCAGTGTCAGTGCCAAGTTACACGCTCCTCCAGCAAGCCCTTGTTCTTCTGAGGCTCCAGACCTCGAGCACAGGCATTACGTAATTCTGAACCTGCAGGCAATTTGGTTGCCACAGTAGGAATATTCATGTGATCTCTGCCGGTCACTCTAGTGGTTCTTGCTTCTACATCTTCCTTCCTTTCTTACACGGGACTGTACAGAGCAGACTTCAGTGGTGGAGAATGAAGGGCTATGGGGAATAGATCGCTGTGAGTGATCATAAAGCATGTCAGAAGGTAAGTGCTTAGGTGTTTCGTGTAGGTGTCATGGGGTTCCGTGGGTGTCCAGCCTACCTGCCAGCAGGCTTTTGCAAAGTTGTTTGCAATCTGGACCTCCTTCAAGTGTTGGAAGAGTCTAGGTGCTGTCTGCATGCAGGTCCCGTGGCACAAACCCATTGCTCTGCAAAATTAACTATTTGCATAAAAAAATATGGCTCTTACCAGTTAGACCCTTGCTGTAAGCTCAACTGCTGGCCTTCTCCAGCTAGATGTTGCTGTTCTGATCCCTCAATATCCAGTACCTCTGAAGAATGCGTAGAAGCACAAGCAAGAAAAATCAACAAAGAAAATAAAAATCCAACTAAAAACATCAACATAAGGGTATAAGGTTTCAGCTGCTCAGTACTCTGTTCTGAGCATCTTTAGCAATTTCAGTGACAAGGGCTGTTTCTTATCTAAAATAATTTATCTTCACATCTGGAGCAAAATCTTGTTATTTGTCATCACAAAAGACTGTTTTAGTAGATGAATAGTCAGAGATATAAAAATAGCAGAAATCAGAGCAAATAGATAAACGGAACTTAAAAATACGGTTAGTACTAGTATACTGTTTGTGCCCCTTGGGAAGAGAAGCTGCTGTATGATGCATCATGTTGATGTTATATAGCATCAAGGAGTGATATTGACGAATTCTGAAGGAAGAGCTGGCCAGGGAAGGAGGGAAATAATCCTTGTGGCTTTGAAACAAGCTTGAAATCCTCAGGGATTTGTAACAGAAGCCTTTTTCCTCAAAGGAGCTGTAGAGCTAGTGTCCCAGGTTTCACTGTGCTGGCAATGGTTGACTTTGGCAGGCAGGAGTTTTTCCTATAATTGTCCTTGAGAAGCCTTTGATTGTTCTGCCTGTGCTTGTGGGTGGGAAGGCAGCTTTATTTAAGGAGGAATAAATATTTATTCTCTCAGAGCGCTTGCCGCAGCTGCTGCTTTGCAAAAAGATGGTGGTTCCAGTTAGAAGCGAGTCATGCAAACTCTGTGCTTTTATGAATTTGCACCTGCTGAGCTGTGGTTTGGGTTTGAATGACTAAAATCTCAGAGGTAAAGTTCACCAGAAGTGGTAAGTTTTGACTGTCTAAACCTAGTGAATTATTCATTCCTTTCTCCCAGTACCATTAAATTACCACCTAAGCTCCTGCCTTCGCTCTGAGTGGATTTCTTAGTAAATCTGGCTGACATTTCAGGTGTGCAGCAATCATTTGACCTGTTTTCAGATTTGATTTCAGAAGAATTGCAGAGCTAAGTCTTGACATCCGTAATATCTGTGAATTCAGACACAAGGATTTTTGGTGCCCAGTTAAAATAATTTGTTGAATTGACAAGGTGATTTCTGTCTGTTTCTATTTACAGCTAGAAATAGAAGTTTTGAACTATGTGAAATGCCTCTGTTTGGTGTAGAGAGCTGTTATCTGTGAAACCTACTGACAGTTAAATGTCATATTAACTGTTAAGAGTGCATGGTGTGCTTGGTAAGATGGTGGGCTTGAGTCAGATGAGGATTGTGCAGGAAGTATTTACATTATACATATGCTCTTAATGGTATGTGGTTGCTTAGTTAATGGATGATTGCTGGCTGTGATCACTGCCTGTGTTGGCACTTAACACTGTCGACAACTTCTGGATCCAGAAATTCATGAAGTGCCCTTTTAGGAGTTGTAGGAATAGAGAAATGTACTGCAGACAAAACATGAGTTCAAATGCCATGAATGCAGACTTTCTGTAATTGGTTTCCTTCAGAAGTGGGGAATTTAAGTGACTTTTTAATAGCTGCTTTTTAATCTGCTCCAGCTTCTTCCTGTCTCTCCTTGCCCACTTCCCAGAGGGTTTTTTATTTCTAATGTAGAACTTAGAGATTCAAGTCAACCCTTCCAGGTAATGAACGTGAATCAGAAAACAGATTTAACAAAAAAAAAAAAAAAAAAAAAAGACACCCACCCCCCCACCCACCCACCCCCTGTATCATAACACTATAATGCTTATTTCTAAGTAATATTTGGTGCATTTGGAAGGAAGAGTGGCAATAATATTTCCAGAGGGATATGGTACTCAGTTCAGAGCCAGGATATGGTAATCTTCTAATGGAGAGGCTTATGCTGGGCTGCTGAAAAAGGCGCCTGCTGGCGTAAGCTTCTCTGGCATGGTGTCCTGGGACCACATGTGCTCTTCCTCTTCCCTTGTGGAAACTGTGGATAGTCCGTGTTGGTGCATGCAAGATAGATGAGTCATGTCTACCTCCGAAAGGGAAAAAAACCAGCAGCTGGCAGTGCCCAAGGGGCAATACCAGCCTCATGTCCCAGTTCTTGTCCCTCCCAGCAAAAAGCAAAAAGTTAAAGGGCTTTAACAGCTTAGTGCCCTCAATTGTAGGTTAATTGGGTGTGTGCTTGGGTGGGTGGTCTCATATCCAGAGTGAGCAAAGCGGAGATGTTGGAGAGGAATGGCTTCAACAAGCAGTGTCAGAGGCTGCTGGTGTGTCTGAACTGTAACAGAATTTGGTTTCTTAACACACACTGGAGTTTCCTGGAAAAGGTACAGGGAGTGCTTTTAATCGCAGCACAGGCATCAAAGTGGAGATCTGCACCCAGTGATGGGAACATGCACAATTGAAAGTTTTGTTTTTTTTTTTAATGGATTTGTTTCCTGCGGCCTTCTCATCTGGAAAAGAAGCACATTGCTTTCTTAACACCTTAGTGAAAGGGGATACATTTCAAGGGATTGATCCGTTCGTTCAGAGTACGTGTTTAGTTGACAAATCAAAGGAAACCCAGCTGAGAGAACTGCCTTGCAATCTCAGCATGGGTCTGACATGTGAAGTGAGGTCTGTAAAATGACTCCTCCTGTTAATTTGTCGCATTAGCAAGATGGGGGGCTGTACATGATGCAGAGTGTTCCCTTTCTGTTGTTTCCCATGTTGGCGATTTCAAAATATAAGAAGCAAGATACCCTCTGCATAAACAGTCCCTGAAGGCAGTTGTTCCACTTGTATTTCTCATCTTTGCACCTTACTCCCGTATTTCTGCATGAAAAAACAACTGCTTGTCTCTTTGTGTAGAAAGTAACAGATCACAAAACAACACTTTGTTGCTCTTTTGTCAGCGTTTCAGCATGAGATTCCGCCACAGAGTAGGTTTAGCATTTAAAAACCCTAAAAGCTAAAGCAGAATGTGCTGCTGTTTCTGCCCCTTGCCAGGGAAGCGATGGCAGCCTGCAGCTTCGGGGTGTGTGCTTGCTGGGGTCAAACTTTTTTGTCTCTTCCTTCCAATAGTTTTCCTCTTTCCAGTTCCTGATTAAATGAGGCCATCCTGATAGAAAGGAATGCCATGTACTCGTGGTGTGTCTGGTTGGTTGTTTTTTTTAAAAACAACTACTGAACTTTTTTCATATTTCACTAGCTGTTTTTAAAAAAATAAAAATTCATGCAATGGTCTTCAATATTTTGATCATTATTCTTTTCAAAGATTTTTTTTCTAGTAAGAGGTCCTGCTGTGTACATGAAGTTTAATAGCGTTTGATCATTAAAAAATAAACTTTAAGAAGTTAAATTTTAGGAACTTCCTCTTACGGTGAAATAACAGGCTTTGCTTGTGATAGAGCATTGCAAATACCAGTGCTTTCCCACGCCTCCTTGGACATGTACCTTGCTCTGCAGCAAAACATGCAGATGGGCAGGCAGGGAGGAAGGGAGTCTGAAAGGCTTTGTTGCTTTGTTTGACATTGAGACGGGGAGATAGCATCCTGAAGTCTATGCTGAAGGTCTTCTTGGTTTGGATGTTCAAAAAATGAGCAGAACAGAGGTCTTGCAAAACACACTGTAGGTCTCCTACTAAGCTGCACTGCTTCTGTTTGCAGACACTGCTCTGACTCTGTCTGCACTCCTGACCCTCTCTCTCCCTTGTGCCGTCCCATTGCCCTAAGTTCATCCCTGCTGGTCTTAGCTCTGCTCCCTGGCTTCTCCTTTCTTAAGCATACTGCCCTGTGAGAAATGACGTGTCTGATGAACGTCAGAGGTGTGCCATCAATTAATCTGAATGAAGCCCCGTCATCCAAAAAGTGTCAGTGGAACAGGAGTTTGTGAGAGTACCTGGAGTTGTCATGTGTATAGAAAGCCTCATGTTTTGGAGGAATGGTGATCATTTACTAGAAGAATCCTGGAAAGTGCAATGAAGAAAGCAGCAAATATAATGCTAAGTTTAAGTATGTTTGAGTGTGAATGCAATTAAGAAACTTACCTCAAGTTGGTTTCTAAGCATAACCTGAGCCACAGAGTGTTTCTGGAGTACCATTTTATCTATTGATATCTATATTGGTGAGCAGGGGGCTTATTGACCTTGCCTGGATGCCTACATCCTTGCGTGCTATTGAACATGAAGTGCTGATGTGAACCAGTCCAGCTGGTGATTTGGTCTCCTGCTGGTTGAACTGGTATTGGCAAATATTCAAAGATTAGTAGCATTGTGATTTGCAGAGTATTTCCCTGCAGAGGGGAAGGCTGCTGCCTTGGACCTAAAGCACATCAGTGAAGTGCTTAAGCACACCTTCTTGGGCAGTATCGTTGCTGTCAGGGCACGGTTAAAACAAGATGCTTAAGCCCTTCTAAAGCTGCTGATTATTGAACAGAAACCTGAGCTCAAGAAAGCTATTACTATGCTAAACTAGACTTGTTCTCTCACTTAATTTTAATGCGAATAACTTTATTTTAAATTGATGCTAGTAAGAATTGGGAAAAGCTTTCTGAAAGAGGTTTTTCCTTGCTGTTAGAATAACTTCATTCCAGGCTCTGCCATGAGACTTCATGTGGCAGCTCCTCTTCGTTGGAAGGTTGCCCCAGGTGACTTACGGTTCATGCACTCTTGTAAGCGCTGTTAATTTGTGAGGTTTCAGTGGTTAGACTGAGCTGCTAAGTGGGCTCTGGGCAGATAATGAGGTCAAGCAGGGAAGAGAGGGAAGAGTCCTGTAGGTTCCCACTTGGCATTTGTACCCAGGTTGCATGTTTTATGGAGATTTTGTTCTAAAAGCAAAGTTCCTGTAAAGCCGTCGTTTTGCAGAGGTGATTTGTAATACTTGTCCAAACCTGAAAACAGACCTAGTTGTTCATGCTCTGTGCAGTGCTGCTGTTGAGATCACTGCTGTCATGCTGAAATGCAAGTTTGCTGGTGTTTGTTTTGGATCATTTTGTGCTGCATTAGAATGAAGAAACTACTCAAAATGGTGATCCTTCTTCATTGAGGGGTTTTACAAGGTAAGTCGTGCCATTAGTAAGGTGAAATAGCATTGTGGAATAGCACTGCTTAGAATGCTTTATAAAGAAACCAGATTAATGAAGCATAGGAGGGTGCAAAAGCAGATGCAGAAGGAACATTGTTGTCATGTATTCTGTAGCTGGAAAGCCTCAAATACACAGTAGTTGGAGCAGCTTGCAAACAATTCTTCTATATTTTACTCTAACCAGCTCCCTGACTTTGATTTTGCAATAATCTTCATATTAGAATTGTATCATAGAGGTTCCAGGTTACACAAGGAATTTTATATCATTTCTGGGATTTGATATATCCAGTACATTCACTCTGAAAGTTTCAAATACAGTCATTCAGCATATCTGAGAAGGAAGGTAGCTGTGAGTATCTCATGAGAGGCCCTCTTTTTGCATCTCGATATGGGTGCATGACCCTACACTCTTCAGAGTTGACAGGAGTGGAGCCTTCAGTGGATGTTAAGTCAAACCAAGAGTTTAAGGAAAGTCCCTCTGTTTCTGGCAGCACACCAGCACTCCTGTCAATTTAAGCTTTTCATGTAATGCTGAATTCTTGCAGAAGTTACTCTACTGTTTAATTTTCAGGCGGTAATTTCAGTGGGACTACTGATAGTGTATAAAGTTAAGTGCTAATATAGGATCAAGATCATCTTTAAATCTGCTCCCTGTGGGTCCAGATACAAACAGTATCCTGCAAAAGGGAACCAGCAGCGCTGGCTCTGGTCTACAGGCAGCTGCTCATTCATAGATGAATCAGAAGTTACTTGAAGAAGCTACATCTTGAAAGACTCTTTATTTCTGAAAGCATGATATGATTTAAACACCTGTCTTATTGACCCAAGGGAGTAAAACTTCTGTCTTTTTTTTTAATAGAGTGATGAGAACACGCCTATTCAGTAATACTGCAGATGGTAAATGTTTCTGTACTCTGCAAAGTCTGTTGGGTGAAGGTGACCATGGTAGTCATAAGATGTTTTTTGTAATAGCATACCACGGTTTCAAAATATGCTTTTACGCTCCCTTGACACATATTTTTTAAGTGCTTTGGCTTTCATTAACATTGTAGTGATAGCTTCAGTTGGATTTAATTTGCATACAGCATACTTGCTTAAAAAGGGTGCGTGTGGCTGAGTCTTTTGTTGCTTTTTGGGTGATGGGTCTTTCCTCCTGAGTTGTGCAGAACAATGCTACCTTCAACTGCAGCTGGGTGAACAGCAGAGAAATTCAACATTGCGCTGTTTTACTTTCCATTAACTTCTTTCAGAGGGGAGGATTTGCATTGTAGCTACCTCCTGTTCTGTAAGCGCAAATACATGTGTAGTAAACAGATCATGTTGTGACTGGGTCTTGCCCAGGAAATATGCTGGATGATGGTATAATTTTTTTTAAAACATGGAGTCCACACTGGGAGACAGGACCATGCAGTTGGCATGCCTGTGTGTGAGAGCTGAGTGGGGTATGGGGAGGCTGTGGAGGTCTTGAAAGTGGAAAGAAGCTGCTCCAGTTTGGTGTGATTAAAAACAGTTGACTGTTGGAGCAATTGAAGGGAAGGGTGCTCAGCTCAGAGCAGGGAACGTTGCAGCAGACCTGCAGTGACAGGGGAGGTAAATGGCACTAGCAGGGCTATAGCAAAGGATGTGCAATGCAGTCCTGGGCAAGTGCTTCACCTGTGTGGAAAGAAAAGAGACATGTTAGTACAGTGAGGCAGAAAATGTTCTAAAAACACCGTGGTTATGGGAACACAGTGTGGGCTTTAAGTTGAAAACAGTACTCTGCTTGTGACAGGCTGGTGCTGGAGTTCGGTGGCAAGAAGAGATGCAGAAGAAGAAAAAACATTATTTTAGCCATAGTGAACTCAAGACAGTTGCGAGGCACAGAGACTGAGGCATCCATCTCTGCATGGTCTCTGTTGAAACATTAGCTGAATTTTGCTTGCAGTGAAGTTACCCAGAAGCTGAAGTGAAGAATAATAGAGTGGTTAGAGAATAGCTTTGGAATGTTAGCTCTGTGTTAGCAGTGCGTGGTACTCTGAGCTAGCTTTGGACTCATCATGTTGGGTTTACGGGGCGCACAGGTCTGCAGAGGCACGATTCAGCTCTCTTGCTTACCTAGCCAAGGCACGAATGTGTCTCTTCTACCACAAGTGGTGGTTCAAGTGCCTTATTGGGCTCTGCGAGGAATGCAGCCCTCCCCTCTTCACCCGCTCTGGGAAGAGCTTGGAGAGCAGCTAATTGCATGAGCCACTTATTCCTGTAAGCCTGTGCTCAGGTCTGGGCAGCTGGGTGCGTAAGGAAGTTGGTACTCTGTTTTGTCCAGGAACCTGCTTAAATAGAGTGGAAAAGGTTATGTTACAAAAAAAATTAAATAAAAATGATTTTTAAAAAATTCACCTTGCCTGCAAAACCCTTTACTGTCAATGTTATTTATAGGTAGCATATCAGAACCTCCTGTAAGAGGTGAGAGCTGATGACATTAAGAAAATTGCAGTTTATTCGTGTTTACATTGAACTACTGATGCATAGAAAATAGAGGAGGAAGCTTAGCTACCACCAGCTGAAGTCATAGTGCTCATTAATACCAGGTTTTGGATATTAAAGCATGTATCACCAAAGTAAAACTGTGGCAACCTTGTTCTGTTTGCCTTGTTTGTTGGCTGTTGGCAAATGTTAGTCATAGGCTACTACAGCAGAAAACTCAGAAAATAGTTTCTTCTTTCTGAAAGTATAACCACTTTCTACAACCTTCCTAAGTTTTAATTAAAAAAAGCATGTAATGATTTTGGGATTGAATCCAATTTCATATGGTGTTTAAATTGAGAAATAAAATTATTTCCATCAGGCTTTTAGTTCAGGGTTTGTAACTGCTGGATCATTTCCTTTTTCATCAGTTTCTGAGTTTTGAAATGGTTTATGAACTTTAGTGAAATCATTTAGAAATGGATTTCATGTGGAATAGTTAATAAATGAATAGCACAGCCATGTAGTGAAATGAGTCTTGTTTGCATCTCAAGCAGCACAAATTTAAATAAAACGTAGGGCTTTGCATAACAGCATTTGTTTTTAATGTCAGCAGTGTTTTTCAAGCCACCTCCAATATCCTTCATTTTTCACAGGGATATCTTTGGCAGCAAGGAGGATTTTCAGGGGCTGATTTGAGGTACATAATTGGAGCAGTAAGGCTACACACACAAAGTGTCACTTAATGGATGAGGCTCATTTAATTGTAGGCTGCTCAGAAATAACCCAAGAAACACTTCACTGGTAGCTAATGCAGAGGTGTAATTAGACTTCTACATAAGTGTAATTAGGCTGATTGCATAGAAAGAAAGAGAGTTCATAAGGTTTTTTAAATGTGTGCAGAGTCATTTTATCTCAACTGTCTTGTCCCTAAGCTTCTGGCATATTTGTGTTGGACTTAAATAAGTACATTGCTGTTTAGCTAGCAGTTACCTAGAATCTTCTGTCCTTCCACAGTGGTGGTGGTGGGTGGGTGGTTGTTTTTAAGTGAAGCTCTATCACAGCTGTACCCAAGCCCAGGTGAGGCTGAGCCCTGCATTCAGCTGTGGGCATTTACAAATAGGGCCAATGTAGAGAGTTTTGTGGGGAGGGGGGAAGCTGCCTATCTTTTAGGCAATCTCCTAATGAGTGAGTGGTGTTCTGAGAGTAGATGGCACCGTGCTTATTTCTAGCTTGGTTTTTCTATGGGAATTTGCCTGGTGCAGTCAGGTGTGTGTTTTGTTTTGGGTTTTGGTGTTTTTTTTTTCATTCCTTCTTCTGTCCAGTAACTTTTAAGTTGGCTGACTTAAATCAGGTGGGGAAAGTCTAACAGACCTCTTAAAAATGAAATGTAAGGAAGTATCTGAGGGGCACTTTTCCTAATGAAAAGCAGCTTCAGCTGCAGCTCATGCCACCTGGCAAAGTGTCTCTGCAACACATGATTGAGGAGCAGCATGCTGGTCTGTATGAAAGCAGGCATCGTTGGATCTGGGGCTCAGTGTGAGCACTAAGAAACCTGAATATGGGTGAAGGAGGAGTTCTTGTTGGGTTCTTCTATTCCCAGGTATGTTGCAGATTCCAGCTTGGTTGACCATGTAGTTATCTCCTAACCTGAAACCAGTCACTGCAGGTGCTGAAACTGCAGCTGAATGCGGTTTAGCTCAGGCCTATGCACAAAGCAGTGGGACTTCTTAGATCAGAATAAAGGTGTGTGATGCCACCAAGCTCCTGGATGCAGCAGCCTTGCAGAGGACAAATCATTTGCCTCAGTGCATCACTGCTGGTCTTTGATGATTTTGCTTTTGTGGGGGATATGCATAAAATGAGTGAAAAATTAGTGCTTCTAGATATTTTTCTGAAAAATATTCATAGTGCTGTTTTGCCTTCCTTTTACATTTGTTGGCAAATGTGCTGTCCAGCTAAATTGAGTAGATTTCAATCATTCCCTTACTAATTATTTATTCAGTATACTTCATGAAAGCCTAAACTAATCTCTAGTTGGCTAATACTATAGATTCAGAGAATTTAAATTTGTGCCTTATTTTCTTCTAGGAATGCTTAAATACGTTTTGTAACAATATTTTAATGTCCTACAAATAGCAAATACATGATGTAGAAAAATTTACCTGTTTCCTTTGTTTTTTCTTTCAAATTCTTGAAATAGCATAAATATTGTTTGTGTGTATATATGTACACATACCTATGTGACTTTTAAAATATATATTTAAATGTTCTTGGAAATATCAGTGTATGTTTATCTTGTATTGGCCTGGTATAAAAGTGCATCAGTATAGGGAAGCAAATGTAAAATATCAACCCAGTTAGCTCTGCAATGCTGACACTTCATTCTTTCCCATCAGAAAATCACCTTTTGGCAAGCTGTACAATGGGAGGGAGGTTATTTAAAAGATTAGCACTTATATAGAAATCTCTGTGTTTGATTTGAAATGCTTCCCGCGTTAATAATTTTCTTTCAGTAATCATCTTTAGATGGAGTTGTTCCCTGGGAGCAGATTACTATACATACTCGATACAGCACTGAGATAAGATAGCTACTGGTTTTACAAGACTGTTTTTTGAGAAATGCTGTCTAGGATTTTTCTACATTTGTTTAAGTAGTGGTATAGAAAAGAAGAATGTTTGCAGTAATCAGTAGTTGTTGCCAGTTGCGAGCATACAGAAACCCAGAGGAAATGGAGCTCTGAATCAGGAGCATAAAATACAGGACAATTTCAAGCAGTACCTAACAAGGGAAGCGATTTCTACTATAAAAAGCAAATGTGCTGCACAGGTGAGAGACGCTGAGGGGATGCTACGGATTTCTTTAGATCAGTATTAATCAAAAAGTGAAAAGCCTTCTGACTGTATTGCATATTCTCTGGATTCCACATAACTGATGAGTGGAGATAAACTGGCAGTATGAAATGCTTATGAGCTGATGTTTCAATGCAAGAAAGCCTCATTTTAATCAAACATGTGGGCTGTGTCCCTGCGTCTGCTCCCAGCATCCCAGTGCATGGCTGGCCCAGGCCCACGCTTCCCTTTGGACTAAGGGGCAGAACTGTTCTTAATCGTAGCTTTGGAGAGGATGAACTAAAAACAGATGAATTAGTAGCTAAGTCAACTGTGGATCAGTTCATCCATACTTCCATGTTACCTACTTTACTATTGTGAACAAAGTTAGGGGAAGTTCCAGCATCGTTTTGCTGTGTATATTCTGGGTATAGGTAGGTAGGTAACTTGTGTGAAAAATGAGTCTCGCAAAGAAGTATCTTAAGTTTGCTAATGTATATTTCCACACTAGAGTATCTCTGAATGCTTTTGTGGAGTAAAGCCCAACATATGGCTCAAAGTTGATTATAAAATACAGACACTTCTGTGTAGGTATCTGGCTCCATTCTTTTTCCTGCTTGGTAATGACCGTAACTGTTCTGTCTGACAGCTGTGCAGTGACTATACAAAATGAGATGGTGGATCCGGTCCAGCTCCCAGAGTGCCAGCATCTGCACTCATTGGCTCCATTTTTCTTTTGGCAGTCCTAATTGAGAAACCAGTGATAATTCAGCAGAGAGAATGAAGCTGAAGTCTGACCCTTAAAGAACTGCCGCTGGGTCAGTGAAGAGGCACGCTGGTATATTAGGAAAGTTCATACCTTCAGGTCTCATACTGTGTCTTGCTGTGTGTAAATACGACTTCTATGCAAGAGCAGAGTCAGTTTCTCTGAAATTTCTGGAAGCAGTGGTGCCCTGTATCACAGTGGAATGGCCCACAGGGTTGGTCACTTCTATTACAGACTTTGTAATTCTTTGGCTGAAAAAAACAGAAAAAGAGGGAGGAGTTTCCATAACTAAAGTTAGAGAACAAGGAAACCAGATTGGAAGAAGTCAGGTGCAGCTTGGGGAGGAATCTGCAGCAGCAGCAGCCAGGGATGTGGTAAGAGGAGGTACATGATATGGAATGGAGGGAAGAGGAGGAGCAAATCTCCTATACCCTCCTATTGTTTGTGTTGCATTATGTGCCTGTTGCTGTCTCTTGCTAGTCTGGTTTGCTCCTATGCAACTCTTAATTCCCAGTTTTTCCATTCTCCACTCCCATTTTTTGTTTCTTTTCCTGGTTACCATGGGTTGTACTGAGTGATGATAAAGCAGGACATCATACGTGCTTTGCTACTGGATAGTATTCATGCCATGTGGGCTCAAAAAAGAGCTAGGGGCTTTAAAGGCATTTGGTAAGTATTTGTTTCCTGTCTTGAATTGGTCACATTTCTTAAGCAGAATGTTCCTGACCAAATCCTTAACTCTTGCGGCTTTCAGAGGACTTTTGGCTTCCAATTGTTTCCTCATCAAAGATAATAGGAAAGAATATAGAAAAGTGCTGTCCTGAGCTGCTATTACAGACTGGTAGTCATAGCTATTAAGCTACCTTCAGGCAAGGCTCTTGAGCCAAATGTAGGTTTCTTAAGTGGTAGCATTTATTATCTGCCAGGTGCTAGTAAGCTGTGTGCTTACAACTGCTTGTTTGTCTTTGCCCTCTACCTCAGATGGCTTGTCTAGGCCTCGGTAAGTGAAGAAACACCATCTGGCTGCTGCTGCAGGGTGCTGGGAGATTTCCACCTTTCCAACCTTTAGAGCTGGAGGTTTTTGGGTTTGGTTGTTGGTTTTTTTTTACGTTTTAGAAAGCCTAGGGACCCTTCCAGGTGTGTTTTCCCCTTGTTGCTTTCTGAGCCGGGGAATGTCTCTTACCTTTTTATTGACAACCACTTGCTCTAGGCATGCATTGTCAGAGTGTTAAATGTTAAGAGCTGACATAGCTTTTCGGGGTTACTGCCTCCCCGGTCTCCTGGTAATTTGGAGGAGAGTATCCTGGTGGTAGCTCATTGAAATGTCTGACAGAATTGTTTTTCTGAAACAGGTTCAGATGTTACGTAGCTGATCAGAATGGAGGGGTGGGAGGTAACTGTATTTCCCCAACACAGAGATCATGTAGGTCTATTTTCAAGAGGAAAACCCCATCTTTGATGAGGTGTGTCTGTTATATGGGAAATTATGTGATAGCAACTCAAATTTGACCAGGCTTTTAGATTTAAGTTAACATTTATACCAGGAGGGAGAGAGAGAAATAGATACAATTGCTATTACTGGGCAGAGCTAAAGGTAGCAGTGAGTCAGCTGGGGGAGCAGCAATATTTGAGCAAGTCAATTCTCATCTCTCTACCTGCTCTGCAGATCCATTAAAAAAGTTGTGTTTTTTTTTTAAATATCTGTTCTCAATCTAATAAGATATTGTGTCCATCGCACAATTTCTCTATAGCTGCGGTGACAATAGGTAGTGTTAACTTCACAAAGCAGATGCAATAAGATAAATGAGAAAATTGCTCAGGATGCAGGGGTTAAGGGTGAGCTCTGTGGGTGGGAAATGTTTGTGCTCTTTGCTGTGCCTTTTTTTGCAATGGTGGCTGCAAGCCACCTCCACGGGTTGTTTTTCCCCATCCACCCTCCAGTGGGGAAAAACAGGATATTATTTTCCCTTGAGAAGTATCAAGTGTTTGAGGCCTCACCCATTCACTTGTGTTAGAGGCTTGTGGTGGCCCGGTCTGTGGAGGAACTGGATGATGAACTTTCGAGAACATGCTTGAAATACAGCTCATGCAGTCCTGAGTGGAAAGTATCTCTAGCTCTGCTTTCAGGCTCCTGTGGTGTGAGGATTAAAGCTGGCTTGGAGAATGACAAATATGTTTTGTTGCAGCTCCTGAGATTCAAAGTTTGTGTTGGTTCAATGTTGCAACAAAAGGAAACGTTTTTGAATGTTGTTTGCAACATAAGCGTGTGTTGAAACACCTCACTTTGGAGAGCATGAGTGTGGATCAGCCAAGCAGCTATTAGTATGTAAAATGGCTGAAGACAGCTCTGTGTTAGAAGGGAAGAGAATATGCAAGCGTGGATTGTATTTTATCTACCTGTCCTTTTTCTTTAAAGCAGCACTTTTGTCATCAGTGAAAATAACATTCTTGCTTTGCTGGCCCAAAATAGCCACCTAACAGCCACCTCCAGAAAGGGGTTGCTCCTGAATGCTGTACAGGGTACATTTATTGCATATACTTTTGGAGCAGGGTCAGACACAGACTCTGAGCTGGCCCTGCTGCAAAGCACTCCTGCCTTTTTTCCAGCTGGCTTTCTTCCTAATTCCTGCTGCTCCCTTGTGGCAGGACAGCTCTAGGTTAGGATCATAGTAAACTGGGAATTTTGTTGTTTTGGCTGGGGGTTTTTTGTTTTCCATTTTTGGGGCAGTTTGGTTTTAGCCAAAACCCCCAAACTTTTGGTGTGTTTGACGTGACCTGGTTTCCTGATGCGCACCATCACTTTTGCTGAGCAGCAGTGGCCTGGGGGAGGAAGGTTCCACACTTCAGGCTGCTGTGCTGGCTGTGTCACATTGAAGTATATGTGAAATTACATCCCTAAGGTTGCAGCACACACCAATATTTTATACTCATTAACCTTTTGAAACTGAGAGATTATTGATATGAATAAATCTTGACAGGATATAGAATTTAGAGAGGAGAATAAATTATATGTAATAAAAAAATGTATATATCTGTCTCCAACCAGCAAGCCCCAGTATTCTTATTGGAGCTGTCTTATCCAACTGCAACAGTTTACAACAGCTAAAACAATCATAGGCTGCAGTGTGTGATTGCAGGTTTGTGATGTGAGGATTTAGTTGAGCAATACTCTTTCACTATTTGTAGACAAAACCACCTGCAATTTTAACAGTGCATTAAAGAGGTTTTAGTTTTCAGGCAGTACAAGCTATGACAAATTAGCCTCCTTCAATTAAAATCAATAACCATGCAAACTAAATAGAAGAATTAACAGCAGGTGGGTGGTCTAACTGATAAATTGATTTTCTTTGGGTACAGGTGAATGTGCATGACAGTACCTCCATCATTAAATGATTTCTGTGATGAGAGACACAATCAGCTTTATTAATGTGACTATTCTTGTAGACTTCTAACATAAATCAATGCCTTCTGGAAAACATCATATAATTGGTTAGAGAGCTGTTAAAGCAATATATTAGAAAGCAGTTTACTAATCTTTGCCAAGTGCATTAAAAAGTGTGTTGAGTGTAGAGGAGTAGTAAGAGTTTATACTGTCCTTTTTACAGTAAAATCAAAATAAAGATTACACAGGTTTAACAAAAAAAAATATCTACAGGATTAACATCTTCCCTGTGTTGGTGCTACTGTAGCTTGAATACGTGATCAAAAACAACGTTGTATTGTTTTAGTGGCACAACTGAACAAAGTTCTGGATACTTCACGTTTGCTAATTGTTTTCAACTGTGGAAAGATCACAAAGTGACTGAGATATTGTGAATCAAGCTGGTTAATATTACACTAGAAGTGATAAGATATGAGACTGAAAAGTCCCTGAGTCTTTACCTTCCTTATCTCTTATCACTCTCCTTAATAGTTATAGTTTTAGATTAAATAACCTCTCATATCATAATAATTTACAGTTTATTGGTGCATAATACAATTTTGCTTCCTATTGTTATTTATTGAGCTTTCAAAAATGTCAAAGGTCGGTCAGTCTTTTTTTTTTTTTTTTTTTTGGTGCCTTATGGCAAGTGCTTTTCAGTTCACAAATAAGAATATTGCTGCTGAAATGATACTGAATTTCACTTTCCTGATCAAGGTTTATAAGAGAATAAACCAGAAGAGAGAGAACTGTAAATCTAACAGGTGGGATTAGAAGCCAGACATGCTTTATTCAGGTTGCTGTTCCTTTCTCTGTGGCTCTAAGAGCTCATTCCTCACCTCAGTTTCCTCCTCTGCAAAATGGAAAGAAGACTCAACCATGTACCTTCCTTACTGTGTCTCTAACTGCTAGTTAAACATTTTTAAACGTTTAGGGGATGGTAAGTCCTCAGTGTTAATAATTAACCTGTCTCTGTAACTGTCCTGTGGAGTAGCTGTTGCTTCTCTGACTTGTACGTTTTTCTTTTGTTGTTACTCTTTATGACCTTCATTATTGCTTGTTCTCATGGCAGTGAAGAACAAACTTTCACTGTCTAGTGGACAGCGTAGCATTGTGTTATCCCAAATAATCACGGACTCTGGTGTTGTGGGAACTTCAGCCAAAGTGTGTCTGGGCTTTCTGTGGCAGTCAGCGAAAACAAACCTGGTGAATTGTGGCTGAATGTAGCTGAAGGTGGGAAATATAAAGGAAATGGTTCTGGTCCTGCCTTCCTCTTTAGTTTCTCTGTTGTGTGGGTGCAGCCAGCATGTTTTGACTGCTTGATTTCAGTTTGGTGGGGCAATGGAAGGTAGAAGCACTTTGATTTTTATTTTATTATTTCTTACTATTTTCCTTATTTTACAACTTTGTTTTTGGTAGGGGTGGTAGCTGTTGTTTACAGCACTGTGCTGTACTCGGAGATCCCAATTCTGTTCTCAGTCTTTGTGTTAACAAGAAACCACTCTCGAGTTACCTTACTGGAAAAAGGAAATACACTCTAAGCTCCTTCAATTGCTTAGAGCCTGATTCTTGCATATGACAGATCTCCATCTGAAGGAGAAGTTTGAAGTGCTTGGTGACAATAGGCTCATTCTCCTATGGCAGATTCTGCAATGTAATGCTATACATAGAATGAGGGTCCTGCATTTCTAACAACGTGGATTAAATCTGTCTTTCTCATCTGGCATCTACTGAGTGCAAACATCAGCCCTGTTTTTCCTTCCCAAGTGTCCTAGCCACCACTGAGCACCAAACATATTTTATCTGACTGCTTTTTAATGCGTAGGGAAGCCGCCTTCTTCAAATCAGAAGAGGTGCTGCTTTAGTTTCCTTTGCAGTCTTTCCCAGTTCCCTCTCTGCCTGTGGTGGCCATGCCACCAGCTCAGCTGGGATTATTCTGCCTTTCCTTTTCCCCTCCTTCTGTACCTTCAGCTTAAAAACCGAGAAAAGCCAGGGCCAATGAAGTTTACGAAACAACACAATTCTTCACTGTGCAGCTTTGCCAGTGTTATGTTGCATCTCTAAACTGTAGACGTAGGCCTTTTAGGGAAAGATGTTCTCTGCTGAGATGTGTACACCATCTGGTGAGCCTCTGTCCTGATACTGGCCTTCAAGTACTGCTGTGCTGCACACATTAATAATGGTAACAAATGAGGCCATTCCTCCCTCTCGCTGTGCTTGCAGGCTCTTCGTGGGCTATTCTCTGCTTGACCTCCTGATGCAACCGTCAGGCAGTACTGATGGTGGTGGTGGGGCTTTTGACACAGGACATCTGTCTGCTATGAACTGGAGAGCAACTCAGTTCACGTAAACAGCTTCACAGCTGTGCAGTACCTGCCTGGAGTGGAAAGGTGTTGGGTTGTGCTGGCTATAGCTTGTGTTAAGCTGCTTCATCTGTATTCCAGTCTCCTATTAAAGTGTAGTAAACCTGTGTTACTGAAATACCAGTTATATTATGTTGACTAGTGAATAGATATGAACTAGTTCATGTTTTCCTCTTTGGAAAAAAAGCCCACAACCCCAAAACATTAGCTTCCCTATAATTACAGTCTTGGAGACTTCCAAAGGAATAAAATACTAAACCTATTCCAAATCCTCTACCAATTTGTGAATCATATTCGTATTGATGAAGGAACGTCGTATGGTACAAAGCATTGAGTGGGGGTTTAGGATGACGATTGTGGTGTATGATTCTCTGAATACAAAACGTGTGTTAATGAAAACATTTCTGGAGCCTGCGGAGTTAAGAACGTGAATGGGAACAAGAGTTCTGATTCTCAGCTGTTCCAACATACAGCAGATGGTTAACTTGCCTTCTAAATCTTTGCACAAATTGGGTAAATTCTCAGGACTACCCGTGATCTTTCAACCCATTCCCAATTTTTTGAGCACTAGTAAAATAATAATTTGCAAATCACTTCCAGGCTGTGGAAAGGGAAGCATTTTGCAGCAGTGAAAAAGCCTGAATCAGAAATAAGACCTCAGATTTTGACTTGCAGTGTTTTGCCTACTGCAGGTTTGTTTGCTATAAGCTGGGAATCCTGTCCTTGAGGCGGCTGTGAAGTGAGCTGCTTAATGCTTATTCTCTGGTAGTCTTTGATGAAGTGCAGTATAGAAATGCTTAGTCTTGACATTCTTCAAATTATCCTAGCAACACTATAAGAAATAATGTTATTCTAAGCTGTCCTTTCTTGTAGTATCAGTATTAATTTCAGTTTATCTGAAATTTTTTGTTCTCTGGTCTCTCACAGAATCTGAGTTTTGCTTTAGTGTTTCTCACGCATTTTCTTCTCTTTTATTTCCTTCATGAGGATTCAGTTTGCTGCAGTAAAATAATCTTAGTACTGAAATAATAGATATATTAAAGTATGAATTACCTTGGTGGCAATAGAGGACAGATTTTTATTGCTTGCTGATCAAGGAGGGTTTGTGTTTATGAGTTCACTGAGTTGTAAGTGCGTTATATTAGAACTAAACTCAACCTGGCTTGGTAACAGTATACATTACAGATCTATATGGCGATGATTTTAAAAAAAATAATAAAAATTTAAAGTGCTTTCATGTTTTTTTGTTGGAAAAGAAGTTTTCAATAGTATTGAAAGAATAGATGAGTAGCTATTTTTAAAGACTTTAATGAAAAAAAATCTCAGCTAATCAATAGGAAAGATCTTCTAGATTGAGACTATTCCTAGTCGTCCAAGGAGGACCTCAGGCTGTGGCACAGGAAGGAGGTGTGGTACCAGGAGCTGAGGTAGTAGGATGCTCCTGAGGGCAGAGCAGATATCCCATGCAGCACGTTCAGCAGCCCCCAGATATTTTAGGGCTTGTTTACAAGGAGAAATGACCTGAAAGAGCTCACCACATGGCGCTCTTAGCAGTTTACCTGAATTCAGTCCAGTAAATTGAACTGGAAGAGGCTCCTTATCTGAAAGGAATATCACACATATAAATCCATATCCTGCCTCAATTTGTAGTCATTTCTGTTTGTAGCCAAGCTGTAAGAATTGTGAACAGCAGTGGCCAAGTTGCACTTGGGCTGAGCAGAGAAGAGTAGTGTGTGGTTGGCTACGTGACAGCAGAATAGTAGGAAGATATCTTTCCAGCTTGTAAGAAAAATATTATGTTGATTACCTTTTGTGATGGCACAGAGAGAAGCGAGTTATGTACTGTCAAAACCTGGCAATATCACTGCAGCAATATGGATAATAGTGATTAAAATCAATCTCTATTTGTAAGTACAAATGAATGTTTCTTGTTCCAGATCATACAGCTCAGCAAAATAAAGTGTTGTCAACAACAGGTTATAGACCCCACATGTTTTATTCTTAGGTCATATCAAAAGTAGAGAGAAATAACAGACCACTTCACAGGGTAATTCTATTTTTCAGGTTAATTTATAATATCTGATGAGATAGATGTGTTAGAAGGAACTTTCACATGTCGAGATTAGGAGCATGGATTGTAGTAGTAGTGTAGTTTAAAGTGGTGAGTGGTTTGGCTGCTTCTACTGAATTTTTTAAAAAGTCATTATTTTTCTAGTCCTGTGATAGTACTGACGGCTACTTTGTAATCTGAAAAACCTGATCTGAATAAAAAAAATAATCAAGAGGATCTCTTGCTTGTGTTGAGTCTTCATTGGCCTGTTCCTTGGAAGAGGAGGAGACTTTGGGTACAGTTTGCCAACTGTCAGCAGCTCAGCACCTTGAAATTCTTTTGATCCTTTTGAATCTAGGAATTTACTTGTGTGAATGTAAGTACAAACACTTGCATTTTTAATAGCAATTGTTTAGAAAACAGTGTGAATAATCACACACAAAACCTGCTTCTCGGTATCCCTCTGGCTGCCGTTTAGGTGGCTGTTTTCCAGTGCTGCTGCTGTAAACTTATGGATGGAAGGTGATCTAATGGTATCAACTGTTAAGCAACAGTTAATGAAATGATTGTTAATTAAGCCTATTTAAATTACAGGCAGTAAGTTGGATCAATCTATTGTGTTTGAAGGGGCTTTTGTTACCTTGCCAGTGAGAGAACAAGGCTGTGGTGTGGTATGTAACAACCACAGAAGAAGGAATAACTGTTTTTGTGGATAAATGTGCCTTTTGAAGGGAGCTTTAATAATTGTATTGGTCAAACAAAAATACCTGCTTCTGTGTGCTCCAGAAATGCCCTTGTTCATGCAACCTTTTGTACAAGCAATGTGAACTAATATTTTTAGACAGCTGATAAAAGGTAGACATAAGGGAATCTGAGTTCTTTCCTAATTTATTACTTTTTTTCCTTTGATTTGTTAATTTGGTTAACCAAATAATTATTTGGCACTAACAGCAGAAATTGTCTCCATCAATAGAATTTAAATGTGATTGCAGTGACTGTGCAAATATCCCCCGCACAGAAGCACGCCACGCTTGCTGGTGATGCCTCTTGACCTTTATTTTGGTGCTGGAGTGCAGGAAGCCACATGTGAGCAGATGCGGGGGGGCTCACATAAGGTAAACACTGCCATGTCAGGCTATCGATTCATGCAGGTGGGCACGAGTGAGGGCCTCTGATGGCAAAACCTGGGTCGATGGGATATTTGTCAAGTTCAGCAGGGTTTTGTAGGGGATTGTTTCCATGTGTCGTGCTCTAAAGGTAGGCTTTTGCTTTCAAGGGCAGACAAGGAGGAAGTAAGTCTGCAAAGTCTGAGCAATGTAGTTTTAATTGAAGTCATACATCTTGATGGAGCAGAGGTAAAAAGGAGGAGACCATATGGTGTAACCTTTATTTTTGTTAGCTTCTCTGATAAGCCGTTGATTTGATAAGAAATGCTGCTCCATTGGCTGAGCTCACAGGGTGCAGTTGTTCTCTGATAAGCATGTGTTTACTGTCTGCCATAAATGCCTGAAGTGACAGTTTATGGCAGGTTAGATTGGATGTTTTAAATGCTGAGTGGATGTATCCTAACTGTGCTTTCACAGGCGGGTTTGCTGTGCGTTCGGGTTCGTTGAAGGAATGGGTTAAACTGTAATGTTTATTTGTTCTTGAAGCAGATCGGTTGGACCTCGGGGTAATGCAGTCCTTGCAAATAATATACAATTTAGACCCACTTGAATACAATATCCAGCCCCAATTCCACCTCCCCACCCCCACCAAGCCATGGAGGAGGAACACAAAGATGACGTGTATTTTGCTACAATCTGTACATCCTTTTAGAACTAGATGATTTGTTTTGTCCCCTTGTGTTAGATACTCATGCTATCTGGATCTTGATGTACCCTCCTTTAGAGCAATATTCCATCACATCAAAATTTTCAAACCCAGTAAATTAGTTAACTTCTGTTGGGTTTCCCTGATGCCAGAGACCCAGTACTGTCCCAGTCGGAGGTATTCAGGAATTTTGAAATTACTAGTCTTCACACTGGGAGAGAAAGCAAACAACTCATCACTCTCTGGGCTAGCAAAGGGTGCCATGTTATAGTTATATGTTCTGTTCCTACTTGAGCTGGGTAATTTTTCTGAAACTCAAGATATATTTTTTCTGATTAAAATCTGAAGACAGTCTATTATTTCTATAACCACATTTAAGTCTTGCAATTTAAACAAATTAGTTTGCATTTCACATGCCATACACAATGATTTATAGAGGAAAATGGGTTTCTGCATCTGTTTTGTCTCTTGATTCGTTAAAGTTTGATTGAAGTTTTTGAAATAGGGTGTAAAGGAATTTTCCATAGTTAGTGAAGGAATTTCTTGGTTTTTGCAGCATCTGGTTGGATTGATTTTTTTGGTCGTTCCCCCCTGCCCCGTGTGCATATGCCAAGAAATCTTTTAATTCCCTTTCCTGATTTTGAAAGTTCAACCTGAGGGAATTGAGCAATTTCTCTAGTTTACACCGTTCACTTTCTGTTGGTATGAAGACAACAGCACCGACACATAGGCAGTTACGGCACCGCAGAAGGGGCCCGGTTGCAGTTTACTCCAGGAACTCTCCTTTTGTTACTGAAGTAACTTTAGTAACTCTGCCTGTTGTTTCTGATGCACTTGCAAATGCTGGGTGTGCCCAGGGCGACTGATTGCACAAGAGCCATGCTGGGCGCCCTGCCTCGCTGGAGCTGTGGAAAGCCGAGGTAAACTCATTTGGTTCTAAAGCTGCTCTGCCCTGTCTTACATACACAAACATTATGTGATACAGGCAAGTTGCTGCTTAGCCTTAGAGACACAGGAATGTGTTAGTAATTTAGTATCACTTTTCTGCTCCAGCATAAGGAGAGAAATAATCAGGAATTGTGTCAAGGCAGTGTCTGGTGTGTCCAGAAGAAATTGCATCAGATCAGCTGATGCTTCTGTCCAGTTGAGGTAGCTGGTTTTGTTTTGGTTTTGCATGTCACTTGCCAGATACATTTAGCATGAATAAGTGTTTTCAGATGTCCCATAAATCAAAGTCTGGCCTGATGTAAAAAGTCTGTTATGAGCAAAAATGCAGAAAAAGATACACTGGATTTTCTGGCCAGTGAAGGATTTTGGAAGAGGAGACACTAAGCTAAAAGGCTCCAGAGCTGATCCTGCCTTGTGACATGTGGCTGAGATGTTGTAGGTGAAAATCCCACAGGGCTACGAATAAAATATTTGTATTGTGTTACACCCAGTTACACCAGGGCCAAGGCTGATCCTGCCTCATGTTTGCTGCCTTTGATTTCCCTCTCCTTTCCCACACAGCAGCTTGTGACAGATGTAGCCACCGCTTTTAATGATGGACCTTTGTCAGGCCAGGGAAAATGGCCACTTGAATTCAGAGAGAAAATAATGATCCTTTTGGTTAAGCAAGCTGGCGTTGGTAGATGGGCTGCACACACCAGAGGGGGGAGAGCTCAAAGGGCACCTGCCCGTAACACAAGCGATGGCAGGAAGCGCACCCAGCTGTAAGGGAGAAAAATTGGCCCTGTGTTTGGAAAGAATAGAGGAAGAGAGATTAGAGGTTAAACTGGAAAGAGTGTTAAAATATTCTGGGTGTATGATGGCTGTAGCTGTGGATTTAAATTGCTGAAATTACCTTGTCAGGATGCCTTATCGGCTGCTGTTCTAGTGATTGTTTGGTTTAGATAAGAACTCGAGTGCGATAAAACCTTGATAACAGTTTAGAGATGACAGCTCTTTTGAAACTGCTGGCACTTGCTAGGGGCTCGCTGAGCTGCTGAGAAGCTACGGTTGGATTTATTCCACTGCGTTTTTTTCCCTCCACCCCTCTTCTTTTGTTTTGTATTTCTGTTTAAGTGCTTAAGCTCTTGCTTTGGATCATCATTATTTTGAGATACGCAGCCACTTCTGAGCACTTTCTGGAAACGGAGCATGTGCGTAGAGGAGGTGACCCGTGCTGAGGAGTGGAAGTGAATGCTGAGGGGAAGAAGAAAAACAAGGTACTTCTGTGCCGCTTGCCGTCTGATCCAATTTAGGTGCACTGAGCTGAGAGTAGAGTTTCAGAAGCCGCGAGGATCTAAAAGGCTGGGTTGCTCAGTGTGCTTGGAAGTATTCTCCTGCTACTTCCCAAAATAAAAAGTTCCTGTAAAAATCTATTAGTTTATGACAATTCATTTAATGGGGATGTAAAATACCAGTCCTTAAAAATCTACCTGATGTTTGTGGCGGTACATTTATGTCACTTATACTAGTTTTGACTGTTGTATTTTGGATTTTGTGATGTGGTTTTTTCAGATAGAGGCTAGTAACAAACCTCCAGCTGACCTCATCCCATACATGTGTACTGTTTGGGACAGAAGAAAGATTGCAGAAACCAGTGTGGTATTTTTGTCTAATTCTTATTGAAGATGATTTAAGTGGTATGGCAGTATGGCCTTATTTTGGTTCTGGCTTTCTTCTAATAAATCGTGCATTTAGCAGCTCTTGCACTTCTGAAAGCGTGTGCTGCTTAGTTTTTCAAAATAATTTAAATTGATTTCGGTTTTATGTAAATATAATTTGAAATGAGGAAGCAGAGAAACTGTGGAACTCAGATGAACAATAGGGAAAACACTGAAGTTGTAGGACTATAGTTAGAAAATGGAAATTCAGGATGAATTTTCATGGTGTTCTTTGCTTTCTCACGGCTCTTTAGTAGAGCCGTGTATCCAGGCATTCCTTGTCTACAGATGGGTTTTTAGCCTGTCCAGCCAAAGGATGAACTTAAAATATTATGAAATAAGCATGGGGAAGAAGTGTCTGTTGAGTTAATTACACATCTTGTGTATTGTATTTACAAAATCCTGAAATAATCTCTGACTGGTCACAGTTAAACTTTTCTTGGTTTGGTGGGCAGTAGAGCAGTTTGCATTACACCACTTCTGTTCTACCTAAAAGCATTACCTTTTTAAACAACGTACAGATGACTACATGGTATTGCCGGCAGAAAAGGACAGTTGTAATTCTCATACTGAGCAGCATTGTAACGTACTGATGTGTAACAAATGCTACTGTTATTATACGAGTATTGAGTATTAAGAGGAGTGTCCTGTTGGTAAGACTGGGTCTCCACCTTGCCTTTTACAATGCTGTGCTGCTGCATTTACTAGACAACCTATTTTTGTCCCGTGGTTATAAAGGTGCAGCTCTTCTGAGAGCTGTGGCAGACAGGGCATCAGGATTGCAGCTGCTGAGCCTGGCAGATATCTAACTGGTGAGTATTGACAAGTTCTGTGTTTTTATCTTGCATCTGCAAGGGTGAAGAAAAGATTATTTGGGACAGTATGTGAGGAAGCCTTAACTGCAGCTTTCAAGTACATTTCTTTACCTTCTGGGCTGAAATATATGCTAACGTATTCAGTATTGAGCCCGTGCGTTCAAGTTGGTGAGGAGCTGCACGGTGCAGAGCTGGAAGGCGTTGGTTACTAGTGCTGTTTAATCAGACCAAGGAGTCTTGAGACGTCGAGGTGGTTGCAACTCGTGCCTGCTTCCTGTAGTGTGCTTTTAGCATTTTGTTGTGGTTTTTTGACTTGGTGTTTGTGATGAGCTGTGTTTCTGTAGCTTACTGATTTATTTTTTTTCTTTAGTAGCAAATATAATGTATCCTCTGTTCCATCGTTCAGCCTGATAACACGCTAAGTGTGCTCTAGTTGGCACAGGAACAACATGTTCTACAAAGTCCACAACAAAACTTTGGACCACATCAGTTTGACTATCTGGGGATATGTAAATAATTGCAACACAAAGTACCAGGGGAAACTGTACTCTGCAGTAACCAGACTTTGCTTTGTTGTTGGTTTTGGGTTTTTTTTCCCCCCTTGTTTTTAACCTGAAATGCCTTTTTCCCCCCTGTAATATGAGAGGAATCTTTTGGGTAGTTGACTTACTAAATGTATGCCCATGTATGCTTGTAACTGCTGAAATGTGTCACCGAAAAGCACCAGTAAGAGAAATTAGCAGTTAAGAGGCTGATTGTTCTGTATATTGGCTATATCTCAAAACATCAGTTTTATGAGATTGCTGTGAGCTAAAGCTTTTTTGTTTATATGTGGATAAGAGCATATACATGGCAAGTTTTTAATGGGGCAGCATTTGTTTTGGAGGCCTGGTTCCTGTCCAGGAACAGATTAATTTTTGAGATTGTGAAGATTAGGTTTCTGATGTGATGATAGTTTGTTGATTTTTGTATTACTTAGGTGCTCACGCTGGAGACATTCTGAGAGGCATAGTGTAAACCATCTCTAGCTCTAGAAGAGATGACACTAGGTAAATAGGGCAGAGAAAGTTGGAAGAAAAAGAATCATCAGACTCTATTTTTAGAAATATTGGGCTGAAGTGTACGGTGACTACATGATTTTCTTAGGATTGTACAGGAGGCCTGTGAAAGAGTGGTTAAGCAAAAGATGAACCACAGCAGAAATACACCACCAAACTATTTGAGTTATCAAACCAACAACTAAGATGCTTAATAAGTACTGGGTTAGATTCTTCTTAACTGCACTGAGGCACTCATGGGCTATATTTTCAAGTCTGTGTTTGACTTGAGACTGTACACTTTGGTTTTTTCTATTAATGAAAGCTCAACATTTCTTTTGTTCCAGCAAATTTCAGAACATGCCTCACAACAAAACAAAGAGCTGGCAGCATTGCCTTTCTTGGGGAAACTATGGAAATACCCTAGGCTTGCTCCAGCCATACTCTAATTCGAGGTTTAACGCTCTGTTAATATCAGCCCACACTTGCATCGCTTGAGTAGATGTGTGCTGGGACTGGTAGGAGCAAGGAGTAGCTAGCTACAGCATTGTGTGGGGATGGTCAGAGCCTGGAGCTTGCAAGAGAGCTTGCAAAGGGAGAGTTGGGTGGCTTTTACCACCCAGGTCAAACCGTGCATGAGGATTGCAAACGATGCCCAGTGTGAGCTGCCACAGCAATTTTGTCTGTGTGGAGTGATTGACAGCTTGTTCATCTTCCATCAGAAAATTACAGTCAGTGGCTTGGGTGAAAGTAGTCCTTGTGGGTGTCCTTCCTTCAGGGTGCACAGAGCTCCTGTGGATACAGTCTCACTGCTTCCTGTGCAGTAAGTTAACAAAGCTCTGGTGGGGCATTTCAAAGAATTCTTTGCAAAACTCAGAGGTTTCACTTTTTACCCTAAAGTTTCATTTTGAATCTCAGCTCCATTTCAGGTGATGCTGAAAGTGAAGCTCAGCTACCTCTTCTGGGTTGGAACAGTTATGTAAGAAAATCTCACAAATCACGTATTGTTTGTATGCAAAGCGGTAAGATAAGGAAGATGGATGATAGATCATTCTTCTGGTTCTTCAGAAGCATCTTGTGGAGAGTTACAGTTCTGCAGCCACAAGACCTAGATGTCCTTGCTAAATTCCTCTGTTGCTAATGTGGATGTTTGAGAGCTCTTACAGGAGACATCAGCTTACTGTTTCCTTCATTACATTCTTCTTTGGCAATACAAGGTGACTGCATCATCTCTTGTGATTTGGTGCTAACAGTGACAGGACAGTCATGTCCCTTCCTCTAGAGCCTGACTTTGAGTTACTATTATACAAAATATTTATATCTCCTACATGCAAGTATTTCTGTTACTGTTCTCTACCACCAAAAATGCAGTAACTTGAATTACACAGAGGAAGCAAGCATAACGGTTTTAATGCCAATCTCTGTTGTTAATGTCGACTGTAGCACCACATCTGTCTGAAGGAAAGGGTAGTGACAGAATTGCATCCCCTCAGTTCGCTCATCTTCCTTTGTATGTGTACATGAAAATAGAGCATATATACAACGATGGTCTTACTACTGAAACCACAGTACTGTTCCTAAATGCATAGAGGCTCTGAATTTAGGACTCTAAAGACCTGATTTGTGACCTGCTGGTCACCTTTCTCATGTCTCTTAAGACGTGAACAATCTTACAGTAAAAATTAAATGCGATTACAGTGCTCAGAAGAGCTTCAAAGTGGTCTGGCTAATTTTGGGGTTGAGTCTGACCCCAGAAGTGGTTCAGTTGCGTGGGATGTCAGGCTTATGTCTTGAAGGTCATGGCTAAACCACGCCAATTTATTTAGCTGCTGTGAAGAATTTGAATTATTCTGGGTTGGTTTTTTTCCCCTTATAACCTCTCAAGAAAGGCAAACTTTAAGCAACCACACACAGCTGGTGTTTCTAATAAGACACAGATGTGTTTTGGGATCTCTCCCATCTCCTGCAACATTTAAATGTAGATAAATAGAACTTAATCAGCTATAAATAACAGCATGTCATGCCTGTGGATCACTAACCTTCTCTGGGACTCCCACAGGACTAGGGTTAAGCTTAATTACTTCAGTCTACTACAAACAACAGAATAATCAGCTGTTGGATATTGCATTGGGAAGGTGGAGGGAGCATAAAGAAGCAAGTCAACATCCATAGCCAGTGACATGATGTTCGGGTGCTCAGTGTAGGGTATGTGTAATGTTTTGAGACCATGGGATTCTTTTATTCCCTGTTTTGGATTCAGTGCGCAGGAGGTTTAATGTCAGTACTACATCTGTGAGTGTTTTGAAACCAAACAAACTCAAGGCACCTATGAACTCTTTTTTTTCCTCCTTTTAGGGATAACTGCTCAGATTTGCTGGAATAAAAAGGTGGTGATTGTGGCTCTTTAACCCTGTTGTAGGTGAACAGAATTTACTCCTCTGTGGCCATTGCATATTGCTAATTTAAGTGGGTGGATTGGTATGTCTGGTCTGGAGTATGGTGGCCACTAGCCACAGGCAGTTCTCCTAGTCGGGGGGGTGTGGGGGGGTGTCAGTGTCTGTCAGCTTCCAGCAGCAGGATCTGGGTGTCTGGCCAGGCTGGCCTGCATGGGAATGTGTTATGGGGCTGCTCTGTCCTAGCAGCTTTCTGCTGAAGCAACTGTGAGACAGATGCTGGTGCAACCACTGAGACCCATCTTCCATCGCTGCCAGGTTCTGCGCTTCCTGTCTGGGCATTACTCGGCACAGCACTCTGGGATCGCCTGTGCATTCACTAGCTGCTGTACATCCCATGGTATAGAAATACCATAGGTTACCTTGGATCAGTAATGAAAACAGTTGTAAAGGCAGTGCCATGTTCATATATGGAGTTGTTTTTTCTCCTCTTGTACTCAGTGCAGACTACTGTCATCTCTTGATCCTTTTTGAAATGTCGCCTTTCAGTCTCTTGTCTGCCTCTGTGTGATTGTCACACCTCTTGATGTTGCACTTCAGCTGAAATACCTAGAATAAGCAATCACTAATAAATTGTCGTGACATGCCAGTTTGAACAAGATGTCCTTTGAACTTTGATCAACACACGGCCAGGTTTCCCCAGTTAGCAGTGCCCATTGCCATTGCTCTTCCAAATGGTAAGCCATGACAAGGGAAACTGTAATGTCCCGAACTGCTCAGTTGTTCCCATTTGTATTGGTATGAGGAGGTACATTTTTGCTTAGTAATTTATTTGTTCATTGATATGTTTTTGGTGAATTGTCACTCTTCTCAAAGAGTGCCAGTGAGAAGGTATTTCCTAAACATTTTTCCTTGTTAGCTCCTGCTCTTGCACAATAGTTAACATAAATGGTTTTTGTGATTTGCATAAGCTTTTCCCAGCTACAGTAAGTTTGAGCTATATATTTGTTTTTTCACAGTAGACTTGATTTACAGCAGAGTTATTCCTGCCCCGTGTATCCACTCCATGGTACGGCAAGTGTCTAGCAGGTAAAGCTGGGCAAAGCTGTGGGTGATTCAGTCAGGAGATGAGGGCAGTCTTTACAGCTCTTCTCAATAGAAGAGCCTTGCAAGGGCTGTCTGAAAGAAAAATGGCAATGCTTTGGCGTTCACGGTGGTTTGATTTGTGGTGTAGATTACGTGCAGCTGAACAGCATGGAGTCTGGGTTGGGCTTCACTCAACGCTGCATGGGTTTTGATGTTTGCTGCTGTCCCTGCACCCCTTTTCTTGTCAAAGCAAGAGCAGGTATTGGGGACAGTTAACACAAGATTGCTTGTTTGCTTTTTCTCTTTTCTTGCATCCCTGTATGCTGTATTTCCTTCTTGGAAATGTAATTAAAACCTTTATGAGGGGGGCAGCCAGCCTGAAGGGCTGCCACTGTGGCATGGAGGCCGTCTCGCTGGGGGAGAGCTGGCCTGCAGCACTTCCCGCAGCCCTTTCCCACACACGGTCCCCCGCTTGTTTGATTTCCCCTGCTGCAGGCCAGGTTCAGGAAGACGGGGGAATATTTATTTATAAGCTGTCTGTACAGATGTTTTCATTGTGGTTTGCGGTGCATTGGTGCCACTTAGTGGGGGGAGAATTGAATTGACAGCTTTAACAGTGCAGGGGAAAACTAGGAGAGCTGGGTTTCATATTCCAGCCCCACCTCCACCCCCCCAGCAGTATTTCTGCAGTTCAAAGACAAATTTGAGTCTTCTGCTAGCCACAGAGCCGCTATGGGTACTGGAGCTGGCTGTTGGCAAAATTGTGCTGGCAGGCTGGATATGAGCTGACCCTAGTCCCAACAGAGGAAAGCTGCACTGAAAGCGCTGCTGAATATTAGGCTAAATAGTCTGGCTTTGCTGATAGAAAAAGTTAATCCAGATATGCCTTGTGTTATGCAAGGTTTTGGCAGGCTTAAAAATTATTTTCTCTGTGTTATGGTTTCCACTATTTTAGGTGTAACAGGAAGGATGATGGGATAGGATGGTGTTAGCTCCGATTCCAGTTTTGGAGGAGCTGATCTATACAAAATGTTGACAGTGTTTATTCAGAATCGTTTAACTGGATTTTCTATTTGTTTTTCCCACAGAAAGGCCTGTGGGGAAAAAACACAATCATGTGCTGTGATATTTGTAAGCAACCTATTGTGCTCCCCCAAATAAAAGCTTATGGTTAACTAATGGTACCTGGAAAGAGGCATGGGTGTCTGCTGTTTGCAGTGACAGAAATGACCATCAGCCACAGACTCCTCAGGAGCCTGCGGTTTCGTTGCGAGGTTGTGATGGAGCACATTGCACTCAAAGTGCCGTGCAGCATCCTCTGTTCTGTATGTGGGGGATGCAGTTGTGGAAAAGGTTCTGTGTTGTCAAGATGCTGAAGAACGTCTTGTGTTTGATTGATACCTATGTATTTTTGTCTTGTGTAGGAAAGGACACTTTAGGGTGGCTTTTACCTTGAGCTGGATTGAATTGTTGAATTGCTTTTTTCGGTTTTTTGCACATGGGCTCCTTACCTTGTTGAATTGTTTCTCTGTGTTCCTCTGCCAGGCATGCAGCAAGCAGTGTCCCAGGGCTCAAGGGAGTCTTGAACCTGGTTTTGCAACTCTTCTGCGTGGGGAACTGGTGCTAATTTTGGTGAAATTTCTGGGCATGGAACAGTTACGCTTTCAGTCCTTAAGAAAGCATACCATGACCAAGGATTGCGCTTACTGACCTTAATCATATCTAGTGTAGCTTTCATCTTAGCTAGTCCCATTATCCTCAGCAGGAAAAGCAGCACTTCACAGAGGTCGGCAGGTCCCACCTACTGAAATGTTTCCTGGAGGCCTTGGCGACTTCCTTTGTGCGGCTGCAGTGCTCTTGGCTCCTACAGGAGGGAGATTAAAGCCAGCGTGGGTGCATGTCCTGGCATCACCTCTCCGTAGCCCTGCGTGCAGCTGTACCTTCTGCACGCTGCCTGTGGCACACACCGGTTCCTTCCAATTTATGCAGCTGCCAAGCTGACAGCTCCCAGGTGATACTTGCAGGGCACAAATTCTTGCATCTTCTACCTGTTTTGAACCTGTTTGTGTCTGTCTTGCGCTCTCACCAGAGGGCACTGCACAACATGTTGCAGCCTAATAAATAACCTCTTAACCTGCTTAGCTGCTTTATGCTCGGTGCCATGTTTTACAACGTTACCTGGAGTCCTTGAATGCTGGTTCCCATGGCAACCTGATGTAGCATTTTTATTCTTTATTACTATCACTGTTTTATTGCTGCCTTGTTCAAATGTGCTGTCATCTTTATTTCGCCTGGGTGCGTGCGTGCGAGCGAGCCACAGATCTGTTTCGAAAAACTATATTATTAAACCATTTAGTGAATTTGGAAAAAGGCTGATGATCTGTCACTGTTGATTTTAATATTCAATGGAGAAGCACATCATAAGTGGAAACAAAGTATAAAGAAAAATAAACTGGCAACACAAATGTTAATATAGGCAACTTAGGATACTTTATGGAGGTGCAAATAGTTGGGTAAAAGCAAATTAGCAGGAGAAATACTGTTTCTGTAGGGGAACACTATAGTCTTAATTTCTGTGAGAGGGCATACTGACAGTGTCCAGGTGTCCTTAGGAGCAGGTTTTGACCAAAGACGGTCACGGGAGCAAGGACCTAAGTTATTTTAAGGTGCAGCTTGAAACATTTACAGAAGGAGCTGTATGGCCCCTATAGGGAATAGCCAGAAATTAAGCTGGTAATATGGATCCTTAATACGGATCAGGTTGTAGATAACTCACTGCACTGTGTTTATGCTCTATCAATCCTATGGCAACAAGTCCTGCTCATCTGCAAGAGCCAAGAAAGGTTTCTTCCTCTGGGCATGGTGATAACCAAGCTTCAGGAGTAGGGGCAGGAGAATCACCTTTGCTGAAGGACTGGATGTGGAGCTGGAGGTGGGTGTGCTCGTGTTCCCAGCCCTGCCTGGTGCCTAGTTGCTAAGATGAACCACTGATGGATTTGGTGTTTGGAAGGTGAATTCCTGCAAGTGGGATTAACAGGGACCATGGGGAGAGGGTTTGCTTTCCTTCTGAGTGGAGGGTACGGTCTGTTCCCTAGGTTTGTTTGGGGATTTTACCTAAAACATGGGGTTATGCTGTTGCAGGAGATAATGGGTGATAGTAGTAGTAGGGGTGATGGGGATTTGGAGGGGCTAAAAGGCATTTCTTTTACAGGCGTCTTCAGGAGAGCTGCCAGTATTTAGCCAGGGTGCTGGCAGCACCCTTAGGGCAGGAAGGAGCAGTGGGACAGCCTGGCTCCCTGTAGGCCATGCCCCGCTGAAGCCTGGCTAGCAGGGGCTGTTTGGGGCCAGCTAATCACAGCTGACAGCGGGATGGGATTTTTCTTCAGGGCAAAGACTGCATTTCTGGGAATGGTGAAGCAGAGTTAAAGGCAGGGTGATCTTGTGCATACAGGAGCCAGCTGGCAAACCCCAGATAACAGATATCTTTCTAAGCACATGTTAGGAGCAGTGCTGTTTTCAATGGCTCCCTTGTACACGCTGTCATCTTCCTTCCCTACTGTAAGTATTAGGGGCTGCTTTAAAAATATTTGTTCTTTCTTAGCTCCTCAGTCTAAGTCACTCTTTCCTATCGACTGCTACTGTGCAGCTAAGCACGGCAGTAGGATATAAGTATCCCCTGTGCAGAGAGAGGATGTTGAAAGGACTGGGGTCAGGGCTGCCTCGTCGAGCCTTTAAGGAATGGAGAGGCATCATTTGGAAAGGTATAAATTATCTAGTACAGTGCACAGAGTTTTAGACCCTGTGCTTAAATCCTTCCTTATATCTTGTGCCAGCAGCAAGGCGGATTCTGCAGCCTTTTCTAGAGATTCAGATGCTTTGAGAACATGTCTGTCCGTCCACAAAAAGACGAGATTCCCCCCCCCCCCCCCGCTCTTAATTCTTTGCAAATTCCTCTATTTTGGGGTGATACTATATAACAGGACAGGTTTGGCTGTGAGACTTTGGCAGGGAAATTTCTTCAAAGTACTTGAAGTACACCCTTGTTCATCTCCAGAACCCAAAGCAAAACTGATACAAACTGATCTGTGAATTGGAATTCAGTCCTTGGTTGGGAAATTTAGAGAATTAGTCTACCTGGGCAGAATAGGTTGTCCAAAATGAAAACGTTTCTAGGTTGCCAGAGTGCTGATTATTAAGAAGAAAAGTAGGGAGAGCAGCATGGAGAAGAGAACGGGTTTCAAGGAAGCTGATTGCAGTCAGCTCAGAGCTATGGCCTTGGCAAGTTGCTTGGAGTGAAAAGAAAGTTTAGGAGAGTTGAGAGTTTCTTAGAGAAGCAAATTTAATGGTGCACGTATGAACTCCCTTAATGGAGAGGACAGATGGGAAACATAGTAAGAGATTACTTTAGCTAAATCATGGGCTCTTTAATGACCTGAAACTCAAAAGCAACATAAAAAAATTGGAGAGGAGGTCAAACTATTGAGAACAATTTTAACGTGAACATGCAAAGAAAAATGAGAGGGCCAAAGTCCAAATGAGCTACAATTGGCAAAAGACATAAAGGGCAGCCAGAGGGGTTTCTATAAATGTATTTGTAGCAAGAGCTCGGCCAGGGAATGAGTTAGTCCACTGCTCAGTGGAAAGGAAAAGCTCTCAAAAGATGGAAGTGAGAAAGCAGAAGTGCCGAATGACTTTTTTATCCTTTCTGTTCTTCCTGAGAGGGTCAGCTGCAGCCGTGCAGCCAACGTGCTATCAGGCAAGAGGAAAAGAATAGGTCTGAATACCTAAGTTAGCAGAGCCTGGAGGAGTTCAGCTCTGGGTAGTTAGAAAACTGGCTGAAGTGATTTCAGTGCCATTAGTGATAGTCTTTGAAAATCTGTGGACAAATGAGGCTTGAGAAGACTGGAGGAAAGAAAACTTAATGGGATATCTTTAAAAAAGGGAGAAAGGGAGGAGCTGTAGGCTGGGAAGCCTGTAATGCCAAGAAATTTTTATATTTTTTTTCTTCTCAGAAAAGCATGATAAAGATGATCACGTTTTTTCTAAGCAGATAGAAGGCAGCAGGCCCTGGAGGAGCTGGAGACCTGTGGCTCCTGCAGTAGTCACTACTTCCATTAATACTTGGATGGCATACTAGAGAGCAGTTACTCACTTTGCAGATCATGCTAAGCTGGGACAGGTACAAGCACAGCCGAGTTCAGGACTAGGATTCGGGGAGATCTGAAATAATAGAAACAGTCTGAAAAAAAATAGGTTACAGCTTAGTGGTGCTAAGCAAAGAAGGAAGGAACAACTGTAAAACACCAGAACCGGTCAGGTACCTGCTCTGCCAGAAGGTATAGAAGAAAATGTGCGTGGAGCGTTTCAGGGTTACAGGAGATCACTAAACATCCCTGGATCTGCGATGCCATCTTGTTATAGGGCAAAAAAAAAATATCAGGATGTAGAAATACGGCTTATTATAAAATATGCAAGGCATTCTGTTCATTTAATTCAGTTCTGGTGGTGGGTACAGTATGTTCCATTCTGAATGTCACTGTTTCAAGGAGGATACTGGCTATCAGAAGAGACATTAGGAAAAATTTGCAACAAGAAGGCTAGTTAAGCATGGGGACCAGTTTCCTTGGGGAGACTGCAGCTGAAATGAAGCAAGAGTACCCTCAGGTGATTTTTCAGCCCAAGATGAGATTTTTTTTTAATTTTTTTTTTAACCATCCTTTTACCTCATAGCAGAAAAGCTGAGAGATTTATTCATGCCCAGGGACTAGTAGTGGTAAGTAAATGAAAATACAGAATTCCAACTTAATTGGAAAAAAAGATAAGCATTTTTGGACATGACAGTAACCAGGTAATACATGAGATTTTGGGCATCTCATGAGAAGACTGTGTACCTGGAAGCTGCTTTTTCTTTCTTCTCCTGTATGCCCTAGGTAGCCAGGTGGATAATAAGAATAAAGGTTCAAGTTCTCCTTGTAACTTCCAGTTGCCTGGGGTCCTTAGATTGCTAAATTTGAAGCATCAGCAAAACTGTAAAATAGTCTGTGTTCTTTGTGTACTTGAAAGTTAAATTTTCTAATTTTATACTGTGGTTTGAATGTTAGTGTGACAGTTCCTTAATTTAAATACTGCTGTTTTGCATGAAATGCTTAAGTATGGTGCCTGGAAATTCCTCGGTCCATTGTTGATTTTTCATATCTCCCGTCTAGCTCTGAGGGTGCTTGAAGACCCATAAAAACCCAAATAGACAGAAATTAATACCAAGTTCTTCAAAAAGGAAATGGAGAATATAAGTGGTGTCTGGGGTGACATCAACATTTGGATCCCCCTCTTTCAGTCTGAAATCAGGCTTAGGATGGAGATGAAATAGCATCCAAGAGTTTTCATGACAGGAAGAGTCTTCAGACATCAGAAGACTTTAATTATGGGCAGAGTGATTCATTCAGTGGTCGGCATCTGTATCTCATTAAAATATGAAATCCTTCACTGTTTCTCCTTTAAATATGAAGGTATCCCTGTTTTATCTTTTTTGGCTTAGCAGAGCTATATTTTATGTCAGATCATTGCAGCGTACCTTTTGAGTGAGGCTGAGTTATGTGCAGATTATTTAATGCTGAAAATGTTGAGCAAATGTAATTCACCTGTGTCGCTTTCTCCAGAATCTTTTCTCCTTCAGCAACCAAGCACAGCAGAAAAGCAGCTTGAAATTAAATTGGAGGATTAATTTCAAATTATTTGGGGAATTGGAGTAATCAATAAAAATAAGCTATTCTTTGTGTTTTTTTCCTGCTGAACCCTAATAACAGGTGAAGATTTTCCTGAAGCAAACTATCTCAACAGGCCCAACCTGACTCCTGCTAAAATTGATTGGGGGGGGAAGTTTCCCTTGGACTTCAATGAGAACAGCCTGCTTTGAACTGACTTTTATTGTGGTGGGGAAATATGCATTTTGTCTGCAAGAGATTGACCATAAATACCTGTGCAGATGAATACATCTGCCACTTGGTACAGCAGTATGAACCTGCATGAGGGTCAGGCAAGATAGTAATGGGTGAAAGCCTTTTGTTATGCCTTTCTTTCCCCCACCCCACCAGAAACAAACTGCCAGGTATATTTTGGATCAATAAGGAGGATTTTAGGCTAAAAGGATCATAACTTGCCAGAATTTCCCCTTTTTTTCCACCATCTTGATGTGACTTTGTAGATTTTGGAAAGAGAGGGTGTGCACACACACAGAACTTTACGACAAATTAGAAGCAATTAACTTTTCCAGTTTTCTTACATCAGTTGTTATTAGTGCAAGGGCTTTCTACTCTACTGCTTCTTTCCAAAATGCATTAAGGCTGTCAGTTGTAAATTGGGGGCATGAAAGCACTTTCTGCATAGGGTTATGAGCTGGTCTGTAGTGCAAATTGCTCTGTATTCTCCCACCGTGTTCAGTGCCAAGCACAAATTGCATTTTAAAAGCAATATTTTGTTTGGCCAGCTTGTATTAATCTAACTGTATTCAGCAGCTGTGAGGTTAAATTCTGGTTTGCCAGTTGGCTTTAGGCTTTGAAAGAGAAACAGCAGCAACAGGTTTCTCAGCCTCGCCTGTGATAAAGTGACGCTGGGAAGAGTGGGAGAGGAGAGAGCATGGAGATGCCTTAATTTCTCAAGGGCAAGCACTTAGCCACGCAGCCATTTGTCGCTCTTCAGTGGGTGTTATGATCTGCCCAGAAATACTGAAAAGAGGGAGAACTAGGTGGAAAGTTGGGACAAAAATATATAAGGAGCTGGAAAGAGGGCTGGCTGCCAAAATCTGTGGTGTTACAGTTGGCCCCCAGCTTTGCTCCTTTGCTTGTCTTGGCGCTCTAGTTGCAAGACAAATATATTTGTTTTACTGTTGTTCATGAAATCTGGCTGGCTGCGTAGCAAATGGTGCTAAGCAGTAGGGAGACTTCATCTCATGACTCATCTGTGAATGGGGAGCAGGACAGGAGGGTGGTGATTCGGGTCATGTAGGCTGGGACATGGGGTTTTCGATGCTTTCTTTCATAAGTGCTTCGACAGTAAGAAATGGCGACAGGATGAAGCCTTCTCTTCTGCAGATTGGGGCAGCAATACTCTGCTGGTGTGGGGCTGGCTGATGAAGCAGAGAATTTGGGATGAACCACGAGTAATTTCCTGTTGTCCCAAGGGGAACCAGGTGTGTAGGGGGGTAGGGGGAAGAATGGTCGGTGGTTACAGCATCCTGATTCAGGAGATTAAGCCTCCTCAAAGCAGCAAAGAGCTTGAATTCCATCTCCAAGCCTTGTTCTTTATCTGTGTAACAGAAATCACACGAATGCCCAGCTTGCCAAAGCACTGTGAGGATAAATCTGCTGAGACTCTGAAGTGCTCAGATAAATACCTGTGAGAGCACAGGGAGACATTTGTGCTTGTATGAGGGATAAGTGCTTTATTAGTAATGACCCGGAAAGGACAGAGCTACTTGCAGGTATAGTAAGCAGAAGCAAGTATCTCCTGTAGTTGACAGGCTCTTGGTATAAATCATTTGTGGAATAAATGACACAAGAGAATTCATGCTTCCTAGACGAGAAGGAAAGAAGTCTTTGCTGAGCTTAATAAAAATGAAAATTTAGTAATGGATAATATGAGTCTAGAGGGGGTCACAGTCTGCTTGACAGGAGCTGTAAGGTCGCAGATTAAGTAGGTACACAATTTGGTTGCAGCAATATACAGGAGATTATTGAAGGAAGATGCGTCCTGGGAATCTCTCCCACGGAACAGCAAGATCTAGGGTAGCTGTAACTGGTTTTGCATGGCAGAATTCAAAGGGATTATTGCAGCAGAAAACTAGCTGTATTTGACATCATGCCTTTAAAACATCTGGGGTGGGTTCCAGGGTCCTCCTCTATTGAACTCTTAAAGGTCCCTGTAAAATAGCACAGGAGGAGCTTGCCTGTGCTGTGCCAGCCCACCGGGTCTCATGAGCACAAGGCCGTGCTTCCAGCATGATCCCAGCTTACAGGGAGAGGGTATCCAGCTCCCTCCCTCATGCTTCTAGCCACATGTTCCCTTTCCTCCCAGCCAGTAGCATCTGTGCTCATAACTGCTGCAGAGAGCTCAACCAGCCAAAAGCTAACATGATTAAAAAAAAAAAAATAAAATTGGTTTCTTTTGGGCTAATTTCCTGAATTGTCTCACCACTTAGTCATAAAGGTACTGGTGCAAGAGAGAAGGTGGGAACATATGGCTGGGGGCAAAGGGAAGAGTGGGAATTGGTTAGCTTATAACTTCCATCAGCTAAAGCTGCCGTGGGACTGTCACGTCTGGGCTGTTACAGCTCTGTCTCCTTGAAATGGAAGAAATGCATCAAACCGAGGTCAGGAGTTCCTTTCGTGTGTGGCAGCACACAGACTGCTGCTGCTCCGTGGTGCCGCTGTGTCTAATCTTTCCCCATGCGTCAGCGCTATCAGCATGCTTTTTGCATGGTGTGTTTCAGTGAAGGAGTGTTGGAGGCAGCATCCTTCCCATGTTCTTCCAGTAACTGGGTCAGCTGAGGAGCAACAAGCAATTGCTGCTGCATTGCAGTGGTTGCAACCTAGAAGAGACACAGGAATGTACCTGTACAGGTTCTGTTGGTGAAAAAGCATGAGTTTTAGCTCATTAAACCACCAAGCCTCCAAACATTGTAAAGTTGAGGTCAGGAAGTAGCTGTAAATTGAGTGGGAAGGAAACACAACTAGCTGCTTGCTGTTTTTTGGAGTTCCTGCGCGGAGGTCATGCAGATGTTCATTGTAGCAGAAGGCCTCCAAGTTGGTGCAGTTCATCTCAATCGATACAGGCTTCACTCTCCTGCAGTGATGTTCCCTGGCACTTATCTTTAACTGTAGGAAGAAATATTTGAGAAAAGATCTCTCTTCTATATAGCTATTTTTCCCCCGTTGTAATAGTTTAGCCACCTTCTGCTAGTCTAATTCCTTCTGCTCTCCAGAATTCACATTCTTCAGGCATATAACTGCTACCAGTTATTTTCCCCACTGTGATCACTGCAGAGCCAAGTTATACGTACCATGTTTTAGAAGTTTTCTTTTAAAAATGTTATTTAAACTCCAGTAGTAAGTTAATTTTTTATTATTATTCCAATAACTTCATTAGTGTCTAAAAGACAGGCCAATGTACAGTACTGAGATGTACTCATACTGGAGAGGTGCTGTTCTCTCCTTTCTCCGTGCAGTGATGATTTGACTGTATCCAGCCAAAATTTTGGTTGCCTGGGCGCTCCACTTTGTCATGCTGTGTACCCCTGCCTGGATTGCTTTTTTTCCTCACTGCCCTGGAGGACTGTCTATGTAAGGTGTGCTGATAGTTCTTGACACACAAAGCCACAACCAGCTACCTCTTGCATTACTTCGTTGTGTAACTATGTTGAAAAGATGCTTGCTGGCCTGGTAATCTCACAGCTAAGCCCAGGGGTTTGCAATTCAAGAATGACACTTTCACTATTGCCCTGAAAACAGAAGCCATAGAAGGAATTAATTTGGAAAGAGCTTCATGTAAAATTTTTATGTGCCATCCTGCTGCCAAGATATCTTGCCAGTTGGGTGGTAGTAGCATGGTTTTTAACTTCTCTCTCTGTATACAAACAGGATGACTTAACCTCTTCCTCTTTATCCCTGAACAAAAGAAAAAGCTGATGATTTGAACAGATGTTTTGCAAATTGGTAGCTGGCTCGTGGTGCAGTAGGGAAGCAGCTTGGTCTTTGAACAAAGCTTTGTCAATTGCCCTTGGTGGTTCCTGTCTGCATGCTACCTCATCTTGTGCCTACATGGGTCCCTTTTCCAAAGGACAGAGATCACAGAGAGTAGCCAAAATGAGAGAATTCACAACAGGAAAAGCTGGCAGATTGTGCCTGATTGTGAACAGCCCTGTTGAGCCCTCAAGAGGATGGGAGAAACAGCATCAGAGCCAAGCTCTTGGGCATGGCACTGGGGGATGACTTGGGTACTAATGGTGGGAAGACAGCAACAGAGAGGAGGAAGGAGCGGGGGTATGGGGACCTGGAATTGGGTGGTGTTGGCTGGGCAGAGGGGCGATGGGAAGGGGGTTGGATATGCACCAACGAGTGAGAATCAATGCCAGGTTGGTTACAGTGGCTTGAATGGCTCCTTCTTCATGTGGCGCAAGCAGGAAGCTGGGGCTCTCCTAGGCCTCCTTAATCCAAAGAAATTGCAGCAATTTAGCAACATCATTTTCTGAGTACACATAGTTAAACTGGTATAGTCTGTTAGCATGAACGCTCAAATTGGTTTAAGAGTGGCTGATATAGATCAAATGTATTGGAACTAGCTAATTTGAGAATGTCCGTGCAAGAGGGTTACGCCAATTTAACATCATCAATTTAGATGCCAGCAGTTGTATTAGTGCAGCATTTGAATGCAGACTAACAGGGAGAACAACTAGGAAAAGGCTTGAAGAGGCATTTTTCACTGAAACAGTATGTAAAGCTACTAAAATTAATAAAATATTTTTATTTACAGCAGAAAATTGTGCTATCATCTCACAGGGACTTGATCTTTCAGGGCAAAGAAGGGAGTTTTGGGGGTTTTTTTGGCTGGTTTTTTTTTTTTTTTTTTAAGGAAAGATTGGAGGAAGTACATGATTCGTGTATTTTATGCTTGTATTGCCTAAAATCTTTCAGAAACCTTCTCCCCAAAATGCAAATCTTAAGACTTTGAGAGATAGATTTGGGTCTGGATGACAGTCAGGTGTCCCAGCATGTGGGATTATAGTCTAAAATGAAAAATTAAGTATAATTTTTCTGCACACGAGTGGCTGACATCCCTCAAGGTTGCCATCATGCCTAACTAAAGTTGGGGTTTTATGCAGTATATTTCGTTCTTCCTACACTTGAGATATCTCTTGCCTTCCTCCCCCCACTCCATGGTGTTACTGCACTTCCCTAACTACAATTAAAATGTTGACACCTGGCTTGGCTCTGCAGATTAGGATTTGATTTTCTGTAATTATATGTTATCGCTCACATTCAGTAGCAATTTTACCTTCTGTACAGTATGATAACACTTATTAATTCAATAAAAGAAATCAATTCACAGGCAATTTCAAAATGTAACACCTTGGTAACTGAGTACTAACCAATCAGATTATGCATCTGACATTGTGCCTTGTCATTTAATCAGTAATGGGTGATTGCAAAAGCAGATATATGTCAGATGTTAATTAAGAATAACACAGTTTGGGACCATAATGTTAGCAGTGCCTGTTTTGTTATGATGCTGTGCTGAATATAGCTAATATTTGACTTGCACTTAAGTATTATTTACAGTAAATGGAACGATAAGGATATTTATTCTGTCTCTGTGTTCCGACAGATGTATTAAATTTTCTTTTTAATCAGTGGAACACACTGAGTGTTAATGGACTGCCGCACAGTACGTGTCTGTGTATGGGGGATGTGGAGGTGGTTTTGTTTATAGTGAACACGTTCCATCTTATCTTCTAGAAAGTTATATAGTCTTGCTTTCCTGTGGCTTTTTTTTTTTAATCTTCTTGAAGTGTTTTACTTGGCATCTGCCAATCAACTCTTTCCATCAGGTTATTGTTAGAGTGTTGAAAACTACGTGTGAAAGTGGTGGGTATGTACCACCCCTGAATCTGCCGAAACCCTCCCCGCCTCTCCCTCCTCACCCCGGCAGTAGATAGCAGGTGAAATGCGTTCTCCATCAGTGACCCGCCTGGAGACTGCTTAGCCATGGGCAGGTAACTGGTGTCACTTTCCCCTCCATTTACACCTGCTGTGTTTTCCCCTTCAGGATGTCTCTGAGCTGTAACCTCATGGCTGTTCACAAGGCTTACACTGGGGCTTGTTGCCCTCCTCGCTTCGGGCCTTCCTGGGGTCCGTTTAATCGGGATTGGCCACGTAGCCTCTCCTGATCTTCAGCTGCAGTTCAGGGCTGCTTGGTGGCTGCTGGGTGCCAGCAACTCCCAGTGCTTTCACTGGTGACGAAGGACATGCAGAACCTGCCCCTTAATTTTGTATCTTTACTTTAAAGACCCATTTCTTCTGTGTGATTAGGACTTATTAGTCCAGCTAAATTAAGAAGAGAACAGGTGAAATGTGCCTGAAACCGACATTTCAGTTTAGCCAAATGTTATCATGCTGACACAACCTTCCTTTCTGATTTGTAATTAAGTTACAGCCAAGGCCACCAGCTATTAAATGGTACAAAGCAAACGTATAAGATGCAAGGAATCTCCAATAAAGTTGTAAACTTCAATTAGACAGCACCAGCCCAGGGTCCTGAGCTTTCATTGGACACTTACCTAATTTTATTGTAGCAGCAGCATCCTAAATGAGCAGCTCTGGGGCATAGTCTATTCATTTAACAGTCTGCATATTCATTAAATCTTACAAATTGGCATCAGAGTTTTGTTTTTAGCAACTTACTCATTGAAAGAGGGAGGCATGTTCAGCATTAGATCACTTACATTTTCTGTTTGGTAGAACACTTTCATTTGGAGCTTGCTTAGAATGCGGCAATTCCTATGAGCTGGGGTAAATTTTCCCATTAAAGCAATTCACTAATGGCTGATAAAGCAACACGGAGCTTGTGCTGTGAAATTTCAGCAAGGAAAGAGCTATCTCTTTTGCCTCGAGGTATCATTGATTTCAGGGAAGTGGAAGGGTTGCAGGTGGAGATGGCAACAGTGGAGGTTTCCTACTTTTTTTAGCAATAGTCTCTTTTCCCCTCCCTCCATTTTACAGACAAATGCAATGTTCGTTTGTCTAACTTTTTTTTTTTTTTTTTAACATACTTAGCTGCTGTGGTTTCCCAGAAGAAAAAGGTGCTAAAAAATAATGTTCTGTGTAATTCTCTGTATTGTAATTTCATACTCAGTATTCCAGGATGGGTGCTTGTTTTGGCTTCTTTCGTCAGTGTCGTTCTATATAATTGAACCAGTCAGAACTTCAGTGATTTAAGCAGAGCTCTGACAACTCACATCCTGATGTGTGAATCTTGGCTTATTACTTGAGTGTGGCTTTCTTGAACTTCTAAGGAACCAGGGTGTTTATTTTCAAATGTGCATGCCAGTGATGAAGCAATCCTATATTTTGCAATAACTAATGAGTACATCCAGACAGAGTCCAGACCTTGGAAACTGTCAGTTTTTAAACTGTCTTGTTACACTGAAATTTAGGAATTACCTTGTCCTTTCAAGAGGTCTTGTTGTGCTATATTATGTATTTCTATAACAAAAGATAAATATGGCTTTAATTGTAGTCTGGAAAAGGCTAAGTTAAGCTATTTTATCATGAGAATTTTCACCTGTAGTTTGGATCTTACTGCAAGTTTTCTCAGTGTCCTTTAAGAGAGTGAAAAAAGGTTTCTCTTGAGTAGCCATTTTCATTAGTTTACATTCTGCTGCTTTTCCTGTCTGCAGGGAAATCTAAGATGACTAGTGAAGAGTTTCCAAATTGTCTTTCTGCAGAAGGAAAGTGATGCTTACAAAATTTTGATGGATTGATCCATTTATTAAAATACCTACAGATTTCACACCCAGAATGGTGAAATGGTAGTAAATATTGGGTGTTGAGCTAAGAATGTAAATTCATCCCCCAGTAAATGTTTTTAATAAGTTACCTTATCTTAAGAGCTTTGAGCTTGCTGTGTGAATTTTCTTAAGGGGAAGAACAAGATCACAAAATATTGAGTTGGTTCAAGCTGGATTCTTTGACGTAGAATGAGTTCATTATTTCTTTCTTCATTAGCTTCTTGTTTTTACAAGTTAAATAAGAGCCACCCATTTTCTAGTCCGTAGCATGGCAACTTGTAACAGTGCTGATTTTTAGCAGGGTCTGCTACTTGTATGTACTTTGTACTTTCTTCAAAGACAACCGATAAAAAGAAGGGGCCTGTTACAGTAATGTAAAACAAATACATTCTTAACCTTTCCTTAGTGTTGAGTTACTGCTTCTACTGAATAGGAAAATGATCCATCTATAACTTGAGGAAATCAGGACTGAACACTCAGGAAATATTTGTAAAGCAAAGCATCCTGCAGATTTAGTGGGCAGGGGCAGGGTAGGTGCCTGACCCAATGCCTGTGCTGGTGGGACACCAGCAGTGATAGGCCTTTGTTTCCCATAGTTCCTCCTCTGAAACAGGGCCTGGGTGCAAAGCATGACCCTGGTGTTTTCCTGGCAGGGTGTAATTGATAGATAAGTTGGTACTGAAAATAATATGGAACCACTGAAAATAGGTCAAGCTGCTGCTTTATCTGTGGTACAGGAGACTTCTATTTATCCTTTAAAAAGGGATTTATAATGGGTTTCTCTGCGTGTTTGTGCATATTGAAGGAGAAGCAAATCACAGGCTGCAGAGTTTGATCAAGCTGGGACAGAACAGTGATTTCTAAAAGGCAGTGCTGGCAGAAGCAGTGAAAATTTTATGAATGCACAAGTAACCTCATGTCACACAGGGATTACTCCTTTAATGTGTTTATGCCTTTATCAAGGATGGAATGGCTTTGTTGCCTAGCTATATAGCATTAACTTGCTACTATCTGAGGAATAATACCCATTAGTAAGTTCTGACTTAGGTATTTATTTCCCATGTTCCTTATCTGGTGTAAGTTGATATAAATCCTTCTCCTGCCAAATCAGAACATGGATGAGCTTCCTCTGGCAAAAACTGATACTGCAGCTTGTCCTCTAGCTCTCAGACCTCACGGGTTTAACATCAGTGGTTTGACCTCTTCCCATTCAAAGGATAACATGAGCATTGCTATCTGTAGAGATGCATGATGACAGAGTAATCGTACTTCTGAAGATTATCATGCTTTTGGCAGTCACAGATATGCTCAGTTTGTGAAACTGAGTTTAATGACATTATGTATAACTGGCTTCTATTTAAGAAAAAAATAGGGGGAGGGAGGGCAATAGTAGAGATAAATATGCCTCAAGTCAGAGCTACCGGGTAGAACTTGACACTGTGTCACCAATGGTAACGTCTGGGCTGTCCTGTCTGCTGGACAACCCTCTTGTCTTTTGCTGGATAAGCAGATGTCCTGGAGAATTGGGGATCACTGTCGTGGGCCTGATGGCAAGAGTCCAGTTTGCTCTTTGACATGGAGCCTTTGCCTCTGTTACGTCTCCATATGTGTATTTTCCTGCCCAGGGATTTCATGGAAATGACTGCTAGATGTTGAGGTGAGTGAATCTCCTCAGGGTCATGTTCTTCTGTGAGCAGGTAGCATTACACTGTCACTCTTGCAACTGGTCACTAACTGAGTCTTTATAAAGCTATATGATGAAAAACATCAGGATTGCAGAGCAGAGTCTTCACCCTGCAGGACCTATACGTGCCAGTGAAACCTGAGCTCCTCAACTTAAAAGATATTTAGAAAACACCTTTAAGTACATATATTCCTTTCTTATATTTAAATTTGGCTACCGCATATCACAAGTTTTATTTCAGTGGTTTCATGGACGCTAAGAAGGTTCACTAAGTTTGGGGAACTGTCTGTCCTGTATCGGTTGTACTGACTTAAGTAACACACATAATCAGTTAGAAGGCAAGTAAAATTTTGATCTGTAATAAGCTCTGCACTTCAACAAATAACATTTCAAGGCTTCAGCATTCTCAAACAGATTTGGAAGGATACAATATAGATCTTAAAATGCATGGTTGATTTAGTTTAAGCTGTGATATTAAAGATGGATAAAACCAGAAATAAGCTCTTACTTTCAAGGTCATTATTTCTCAGTTCTAGGTCATTTGATATATTTTCCAGCATACTGCAGGCTCTGAGAGCTGACTAGCTGCTTAGCCATGGTAGCAGTTTTACTTTACCCCACCCAGTATTGCTGCTGCTTAGTAGAGTAAAACCTGGCTTTCGACCACAACGTATGCGCACAGAGACACTTCATGGCAAAACTAGAATCTCTTTCTGTTGAAGCATGAGATTTGTCAAAGAATACTGTGAATTTGTACCACACTAGTTCAAACTGGCTCTTTATCACCTGGTTTCTTTATGTGAAATCAGAAATCTATCATTGCACCGAAGCACTTCATTTTTTTTTTTTTTAAGGCAGTCTCTAGGTCTCCAAGCAGATGGGAGAAACTTGAATTAAAACCATATTGTGAAAGGTGGTCATTGTCCTACTCTGTGTGTGTTTCTTGAATTTACTTAGGAGGATGTTTAGGAGGAGAGGGAAAGGACTTGGTATTGTAAGTTGTCATCCTGGGAACATAATCACTGGGATCCTTCTTTCTTTAAGGGATCTGTACACCAGAGTTCATCAAATAATTAAAATTGAAATTAGTCCTCAAAATGCTGACCATGGCGTAAGTATGCCTGTCTCAGCCGTGCAAGGAATCTGTCTCCTGCCTTTCTGCCAGCACCCCTTCTTCCCTTTCGCTTACCCTTCCTATCTGTCATGCTCTGCAGCACTGTGTCTTTACTGAGATCTCAGTATGTTGCTGAGAAGATAAAAGGATTCTGGAAGAACAGGGAAAAATGCCTGGGGATGAGAAACAGTATGGCACTTGGTAGGTTACAACAGTAAGTAGATTACATGATGGGTCATTTGCTGTGAAGTACCTGCTGCAGAGTCGGTCCCTTACTTAGGTCCCACTTAAGTCTTTACAGGAGGCTTTCAGAGGTCTTAGTGTGTAAACCTTGTGCTGGTCCTCTGCATGCAGCTGTAGTTAATCCCCAAAGTGTGTTCCAGGTGGTGATTCTCATCAGAAATGCGGGGAGAAAGCCATTTTGTGGGAAGATCGGAGAAGGCTCTGCATTCCCATGCGTGACAGCAGCCCTGTGGTTTCTGGGCTGTGTGAGGAAGGAAGAGGGTGGTGGCTGGGGGGGAGGTTTAGAAGAGCAGCAGCAAAGTTAAATCACTTCAGCTCTGCTTAAGGCTGTAGCTAAAACTTTAAGAGATTTGAAGTTCATGTGACCAATCTGAGAGACTCCCCTGCCAAATTCTGTGATGAAAACCAGAGCAGATGATGTCAAGGCTCTCTTACAGATGTCCCCTGCACAACCACCACCGCTCTTGGATTGATCGTACGGAATTAAAGAGCCTTTGCGGCGGCTAAGCAGGGGTATCCGTCTTTCATAGACCACGAGCTGCTTACATGGTTTATATTTCCATGGTATATCAGGCACAAAGAAGCCTGGGTACAAAGCCTGTTTGAAAATTGATCCTCAGTGAAATGGGAATTTACAAATGTGGCATGTTCTTCTCAAAAATAAAATTGAGCTTTACCCATATTACTATTAAAGTATAAAGCTTTAATTATGCCCTAAATCCACTCCTTTAGCTGGGGGGGCTCACATGATTAGCAGCAAGAAAAAAAAAAGCATCTGGAGAGGCTGTGTGGTGCCATGTTTTCCCATATGTGAAATTTTATACAGTACAAATTATTAAACACCAAACCTCCGGAGAAAGATTGTAATGAAAAATTTAGCGCTGCCCCATCAGGCTGCGACTAATTTGCCTTTTGACTAGATCTGAAAGAACAGAGGGCTGTGCTGGGGGTAATCCTTGATGAGTAACTGGCAAGAGGAAACAAGTAGTATTAATATAGTGCAACAGGAGCAGCAGTGTGACACTCCTGTGGGTAGCCTCACTGAGAGGCAGTTAAGGTAAAAATAAAGAAAAAATAAATCACCATTTTCAATCGGGGCTGTGGGAGTGTACCCATTCTTTCTATTTTGATTTTAGCCTCAAGCTCCCAATTTTCATCTTGCAACGCTTCTTTGTAATGAAGATGTACAGTAGAGAGGAGAAAGGAGACCTGGAATGGATGCTGTCTGGCTCGTACATTGGACGGTCCTGTCTTGTTCATGCACGTGGGCATATGCACATCTTCTCTCACGTGGTCTTGCACCTTCCCCCTCCCCTTCTGCCACTTACACCTATTCCCCTGCTTGGGGGATGCTGGCTGCTGTGCCCTGTACTCAGATCCTGAAACATTCAACCATGCACGCTCTGGGGCTTCAGATGTGAGAGGACAAGCGGCTGTTCCGGAGCCCGTATTGCACTGAATGCTGGCACAGCTGGGTTGTGGGATCCCCCCGTCTCAGCCTCCTACACTCTGAGCACAGAAATGTGAGAGATGGGGCAGGTTCTGGCATGCCAGAGCTGTGTTTTAAGTATCTGCACAGATGGGATGCTCTTCTGAAGTACACCTTCAAGCCATGACTGGGAGGCATGTTGAATCTATGCTACTGCTCAAATCCATGCCGCTGCTTGTCCAGACTGCAGATGCCGGTGGTCCACTGATGGGGTTTATAGAAATATGCAGCAAATAGTGAAATGTCCCTCTGCCTTTTTTACATTTTTGTTGGTAGAAGAACATTAGTTAGCATTTTCTTTAAAACTGTTTATTACGTTTCCCTTCCACTCCCCTGCTTTTTTTTTTTTTTTTTTTCTTGCCCCCACCCCCCACCTTTTCCTTTAAGTTTGGCCCTGCAGAATTTTGAAGGCGTTTATCAGCTTGGTAGGTGAAGCAGAAGCATGGTAAAGCTAGCCTGATGTGACCGAAGGCACCTACCATGTGATTCTCTGTGATTAACCGTTGTTACATTGTGCTAGGTGCTTATTACAATTAAATTCTTCCTTGCCAGAGCAGCCTGCGTCATCACGATTGTCACTGGGGGGGATCTGATGCAGTTGCAGAAATAGGCTGGGTACTCCAAGGTCACCTGCCTTTTTCTGGCCTTTTTTTCCATGTTTCTTGCTAACAAAAGAAAGGTTCTGTGTGACCCCATGTGCAGTTTATGATGTCTTGTCATAATTGGAACATGATTTTAACAACACAGAAGTAACCTTGTCATGTGCAGTGTGTCCACTGAATCCCCAATTTCCTGGAGGAACTATTTCTCCCCTCACCCATATGTTCGTGTTTGCCCCTAAAAGCCAGGGATTGGTTTTGCCTGAATGCTTCAGAAGGAAAGGGCTGTAGACACAAAAAAACCCTCCCCACCAAGTCAGTCGAAAATCCAGATTTTACAGTTTTTAAGTCCAAGAAAATTCAGCACCAGCAGATTGCTCTTGGCCCCTGCCTGGCAGGGTGTTGATTAATAATTTGAACCTGCAAATCCTCTTTCAACTTCTGTGAAATCTAAATTGTCCATCTGAGGCTTGCTTCTTTCAAAACAATTCTACTGTGATTTTCACTGCTAGCATAATTCTTTGTAAAATAGATAACCCTGTCAGTGGCAAAGCTGTGCCGCACACCTGGAAGGCAGCACAGCTGCCTGAGTGCTGGCGTACAAATGTGGAGAGCAGGCGATAACTGGAGATCAGAATTTAAACTGAGTTCAGTTCAGATATATTCAGCTATATTCCACTTCCTTTGCACTATACTGTATGTATTTGTCTCTTTCAGGAGGGTGTGGGTTTTTTGGGGGTTTATTTTTTTGTTTGTTTGGTTTTTTTAAGGCTGAAATTTTGAGGGTAGAACAGAAGAGATAGGAATCTCCATGCCTTTAGGAGTCGGGGTACCTGAGGCACTTCAGAAAATCTCACCTTTAGGACTCTCTGGAAGATAATGGTGCAGCCACTTATTCCAGCAAGTCACTGTTTGATCCTGCTCCTGCAGATGCATTCTCCCTGTGGGCAGAAGGAGCTGTTAGCTGTTTTTTGGGGATAAAACAACAGAGGTTTCTGTGAGATGAGTTACGGGCTTTTCCACAGGTGGGCGGTGAGGTGGAAGCATGCTGGTTCTGCTAGGTGGATAGTTTTTAGGAAGGACAATACCAAGCGTTGACAAAGGTGGCATAGTTTGTGAACTTACCTTGTTAGGAGATGCTTTCATGTTTTATGCTTAGCTATTCTGTTTCCATTTTGACTCCTTTTTTTACGGTATCAAGAAAAGGATATAATTTTACACTTGCATCAGTGCAAATCCGTAGTAATTCTATTAATGAAAGCAAAAAATACCCACCTGGTTTTAGAAACCGTGGGAAAAAGAATCACCTCTGGTGTTTTTGAAAAAGGACCTCATTTGCCCAGTAATTCAATATTGCTCTATCATCTCAATAATGAGAGTTCAGCTCGTAATGGCAGCACATTACAAAAAGGGCTGTACAATTTAAACATGTTGTAAATCCAACTAATAAGTATAAATTGATTTTTAAGGGGAAAAAATGTGCACAAAACTAGTCTTTTACCATATGTTTCAACTCTACCAGAAACCTTACTTGAATGGTATTTCAATGTGCTTTACCTATTGTGTTGCAAACTTTTTTCAGAGTCTGTCAAGTTGTACTAAAGCTTTTAAAATACAGATGGTGGTAAAATCCCCAGTGGAAAACAGACTTCTATTTCAAACTTCAGTTCTGTTTTTTTCTCTTCTAGTTCATAGCAGATTTTGACAGATCAGAAGAAATATTCACAGCTTGATGCAGCTGGATTCTTCTTTGGCATGAGCAGAAACATCTGGCCCCAAAACAGTGCATTTTACCAAAGGGCCAAAATACATGCATATGCATCTGTTAATATATTTTCCTGTGAACTCAGATGTTAATTGCTTTGTTTTGCCAAGACAACAGTGTTGGTTCAGTGAATAAGATTATTTCCTTTAGCCCTCTGTTAATGGTTTTCTTTAGCAATAACGTTGTTTTAAATAGGAAACTGTCAGGTACCTTGTGAACAGCAGTAAGGTAAGGTCTTTTGAGCAAGGATATTTGTAATGTAGTGGTATCTAGACACGTACTGTTATATAGAATTTGCATATCGACTGAGACAGCTATTAGCACAAAAGCTCCATGTGAGACCAGTTTTACATCTCTAGGAGACATGTTCAATTTTTGCATCATAATTTTAGAGGCTTTTGCCATTCCCACTTGCTACTTCTAGTGTCCCCTCGCTGCTTATCTACAGGCAGCAACAAGGGAACGTTAAAGATCTGAATAATTGCCTGGTTATCTAGTCCACCCGTAGTTCTGCCTTGGTGAATTTTGTTATTTTGGGCTTTGTTCCTTCTCCCATGCTTGCTCTTACAGAAAGAGCTACAGTTCAGAGAAGTCCTTTTGCTGACTTTTAGCCTCTGGGTTGAGCTTTCAGTTTTGCTTCCCCTGGTTATAGCAGTTCTGGCCCCCACTGCTGCTTGTAAATATGCCATGGTGTGACAGACCTTGGTCGTTTCCCAAATCTGTATCCAAGGTACTTTGAAGCCTCCTGCCTTTAGCAGCACTCAAACACAGGTCTTTCTGCCCGAAGTAAAACCTCACTGTCCCATGTGTCAAGAGCAGTCCTGAGTCCCGTCGTATCTTTCCAGTAGCAAAGGCATGCTCCCTTACCCCTCTTCCGCAAAACCTTCCTATCTGATGATGATAATGATTGTTTCATTTTTTCATGCTGTATCTCTCTGCCTCCTTTTACTAAAATATCTCCTTTGGAGGTGCAGGGTTTCCATTTGGTATCCAAAAAAGCAGCAATTACTTTTTTTGCTTTCTCAGCAAGCTCTACTCTGTTAACAGTATACTTTCTTTCTAAGAAATATTTACTTACACATCATCCAGGGAGAATGATCTTCTGGTTAAGATGCAAGATGGTTGCTATTACAAGCTGCAGTGCTTTTAGCCATCCAGTTTTCTCTGTAGTTGTAGTCCAAACCTTATTCCAGGTCCATTGCTTAACATTCCCAAAGTCATCAGATCTTTTCCTTCCTTCTGAGAAGGGGTGATAATACCACCCACTGCGCATCCTTGCAGTTTAACCTTTGATGGGTATTTGCAGAGTGTTTGGAGATGCTCTCAGGAAATATCAGTAGGATCACTAAGAAATGTATCTTGCTATTACTGCATTATACTCTAAGGTGCTGTTTGTGTAACTCTAGACTTTCCCACTAAACAAGTAGAGAAAACAGATGCTTATTACTGTTTAAAATACCTTTCTGCACCAAATGTGACAAGGAGAATAAGCATTTCCTGCAGCTAAGACCATTCTTGTGGGAAGGACTGCAGCAGTCTAAGTTAACTGGGCTGTTACTTTAATTTTGCTTTAAAAGCTGTGTGTTCCAGTTCAATTTAGACTGATTCATAACTTATATAACCTGAAAAAAACTAAGGTTTGACTTAAAGCTGGATAAGCATGCTGTACATCATTTACAGCCATTTTAATGAGCTTCAAATCAGGCTTTTAGTTAAACCAGTGGACTTGTTTTTTTTGGTGCTTGATGAGTGTTTGTGCTCTCTGTGAAATGACGCAGGCGCAACAGCTTGCATTTCTCTGGGATTGCCTTGGGCAGGTTTCCCCTCCTGAACCCGGTTCGTCCCCAAGCACAGCCTGACTCCTTTCTGAAAGGCACCAGCACAGCTTTGCTCTCCAGAATCAGTGGGGAGAGGATGTCTCACCTCACAGGGAGCAATTCCTACCAGCTGAATAACCTTCCGTAGGTGGTGTGAGTATCTGCCTCATGGTTACTTCTGCAGTTTGTCCTTCCAGCTATAGTTTATGTATTTGGAGGATTGTGGCCTTCCAGCTTCAGGGAGAGGTTTACTCTTCAGCAGGGCATGCCAGTGGAGGGGGTTCTTCTTTTTTGTCTGTACCATCACAAGAAGAATAATCTGAGCCATACAGTTTGGGGTTGGATTTTGGAGACATGCAAGTCAGGAAGAGCACCCAGAATAAGGACACCTAAGTTAGCTTTTCTGTCATGACAGAAAACACAGTTTGAAATCTGGATCCTGATTTTCACTTAAAGCTACAGTGTTTCGGCCAGTCATTTTGTGTCTGAGAAATTTTTAAAACTATGGTTGTAGGGAATATATATAGTCAGTGCCAAGCCACTCCTGTGCTGCACATCATGAGAGTACAGCGTGGGCCAAAAAGAAGCATTTTCCTCCACCATAAATTGATGCAGTGTGTGTTACCTAGGAAGAAGGTAGAGCAGGCTGCCAGTCCATCTTTACTGAGCTTTCTGTGCTTTCTTTACTTCCTTGCATTTTTGGGTAATGCATTGTGTCCCTTGATGATAGCAAGTGTCAACCAGCTATTTCACAGAGCTCTGGGCTCACCCGAACAGCACTGCTGCCTTCTAAAGACCTGCTTCCCGTTCCTCAGCTGCGAATGTTAATCTCAAAGTTCAGTGATCATTAGCTAAAATAATTTTCACCTCTTTTTAGTTATTCAGGGCTGAGAACTACCAAAGGGCTTCACCTTAGTTGCTTCAGCTGTAATTAGTCTTAGATTTTTGTTTTCTTCAGGTTGTCGAACAGCAAACAGGATGTCCCCTGGGCATTTAGAGGAAATTGCTTCTGTGTTTCTTTGTGGAGCTGGTTTGCTTGCTCTGGTAGTTATAACACTCTTTTCTCAAATCAAAAAACTTGCGGTGGTGGTGTAGGATCTCGCGGCCTTACTGAAAGTTTCCTTGACAACACTAATGTCTTGACTGATCACAACCAGACAGCAATGCTGCTTCATCAGATTGCCTCTGCCTCAAGTGCAGAGCCAGGGACCTGCTTTCCAGACCTGTAGAGGTGTAAGGTTTGCTCTGATTTTTGCCAGAGTGGCTCGGTTCATTTGCCAGTGCAGGGAGCCTAAGGAAAATGGCTCTGGTTCTTGGTGGGACTTCACTGAAGCAGCTGTGGTTAGCTTTCCATTGCCTGTGGGTGACAAGGGACGGCTGGCTGGCTGAGGGAGGAGGACTTCTGCTGGGGAAAGGACATGTCCCAGGAAGCCTAGACAGAGTGCAGGTCGAGGCTTGGGAGGGTTTGAATTAGCAGTAAAAGCATATCATAGGTCTCACTAGAACAAGGTAGAAGTTGGAATAAGAATATTCGTGGGGGTTGTCTCTCCTTTGCTAAATTCACATCATACGTTGGCTCATGCCAACCATCTATCAGTTCGCACTGCATTGAAGTGGTGGTTCTCTTGCCTTCAGTGCCAGCTTTTCCCTCAGCTGCTGCCATGCTGGAGCCTTCCTTGCTTCTAAGTTTTACGAGATATTCAGCTATAACAGGGATGTGATTGGGGGCTGGTTTGTGGAACAGCTGAAAACTTGCAATATTAGGCCTGATCTTGTGTATGTGAAAGACTGTTTGCTATCTCCTGTGATTTAAACTATACCACTGTAACTTCACCTTACACCAGTGCTGGGCAAAAAATCTGGTTGGGTCTCTGTTTGGTGCCTGTTTCTGCTACGGGTGAGTTCCCTGTTCAGATGAACCGAGGCCAGGGTGTGAGCTCGCAGCTGTGGTTCTGCCAGCCCTCTGATCCTTGACAGCAGTTTCTGCAAAATTCATCATTGCCTGGGCAGCCTTTGTATTTATTTATTCACTTTGTTTCTTTTCTTTTTTCACTTTAGATTATTAATTGCATGTGTAGCTTTATCTGGAAAAAACTGCATGCAATTTATGCATGCCTGCAGTAGCATATGTTTTATATATTGGGTTTATAGGGTTGGTACTGATTCCTGAATTAATTTGAACAGCAAATTGTTGTTGTATCTGCACACAGTATGTCTTCTCTTTTTTTAACATGTATTATATGACATGCATCTGGTGGTGTTTTAATTGTATTACTGTGGTGCCTCAGAGTCCTAGTAATGAATTTGAAACCCTACTGTACTAAGCATGGGTTTTTCACATGGGGCACTTGGAGGGTTTGAGTGAATTGTTGAGTGAGAATGTGGATGGTTTGTCACTGCCTTGAACTACACAGAAGAACCTACAGGGTTTGCAGGCTGCCATTACAAAATCCTCCTTTACTGTTGATCAGCATCAGGATGGTAACTGGTGTGCCCAGCTCTAAGTGAGGAGAAATCTGCAGCGCATCACACCTGGAAAGTTGCTGGCAATTTTTGCTGTTTCTAGTGGCAGTTTGATTGATCTCTGTGGTCTACCTAAGAAGGACTTGGAGCAATTCAGGGCAACTATTCAGTCTGTACCATGGATTAGACTGTAGCTGGCATGGGTTGTCCGTTCAGAAGAGCTCTGCCTTGCTGTCTTACTGGGGAGGCTGTAGACCAAGCCAGCCTTCCAAAAATCATTACTGCAAATGCTGCATCCAAGAGAAGGTGGCGCGTCTTCCCTTGCTCAGGGTTTGGATTAGTTCCCTTTGGTTGTAGCATTATGCTGGAACATCACATGGAGGTGCTTGTCCACTGTGACCCTCCCAGCTTTTCCCGAGCAGCTGTGTGGGGCAGCATAGTCTCTTTTCTATAGTAGCTGCAAGCAGCCGCCTTCGTTCTTCATCCTCGTAGTGCAGCTCTGCTTTGGGATGTGTTTTTTCTAATGAGGTGTGTTTTTCAATGAATGCGAGCTGCTGCCTAAGACTGCCTTCCCCTCCTCCTCTTTATTTATTTCTAAACCGGTATTTTTGGCATCTATGAATTTTATCTGCAGTGGCTTTGATAATATTTTTCTCAGATATTGATGGAACTATTGAATAACTGCAAGCCTTGTTTAAATCCTTTTACCTTTTGTAGCAAACATTAGTGATTATTTATTGACACTACTTTTTGAAAACTTAGATGATGTTCCCCGCTTAAAATATGCTTTACTGATACTTATATACTGCTAATTTTTATCAGAATGTCTTGCAGTAGGAGTGCATCAAGGATCCTAAATGTATCATATTTATCCAGTTCCCTTTTCAACCAAACTTTTCAAAGAAATGAAACCAGGCTTATTCAGGAAAACCTTATTGACTAAAATAGTTTAATTCAGTCAATTGAATCCAGTACTGGTTTTTTTTCTTCTGTTCAAGCCTGGTATCATGGCAATGTGCCTCTAGCTGCCCAGCCAGTCCTGGTTGCTCCTTTAAAATATTTCTCCAATACCTGGTGTCTTTCTGTTTTCTCAGTGGCTATTCCAACATCTGTTAAAACATCTGTGTGCACATGATCTCCCATTCCAGGGCTTGTGCAACAGGTCTGGACTTCGTTCTCAGCAAATGTTGTCTAATACCATCCTTTTGTTATCAGAAGACTGAGGAACGAGTCTGTTTTCTTCCCAGGGACAAAGCAGAACGGCATTCAATGTTTTGCCTGTCTGATATTGTTAGTAATGTGCGTACTTTGCTTTTTGGGGTCTTCTCTGACTAGAATCACTTTTGAAGGTTATCATCACCTTTTGTATTTTATTCAAAACCCTTGCTTTTTGTGGGCAACATTACTAGAAGAGAAATACTGTAGTATACAGAGGGATTTTTTTTTTTTGGTTGAATTTCCTACTATATTTTGAAACATCTCCTGCAGCTTTGGACAATTTAATATGTATATTAAATCTACTTTTGCTTTGAACATCACAGCTGTTGATATTAGCCTTTAATAGACGGTATCTGTATGCATAGATGGCAGCAATGTTAGAGCTGTCAATTCTGATTGCTTCCTACATGGTGTTTAAAAAAGCATTGTGTAAACTCTGCCTAATTTAGTCCATTGGCTCCAGCTGAACATAGCTCTCTCCTTGCTAAACAGGTGCTTAGTCAATCATGCCTCTGTCCTGCTTGGAGTTACTTCCCTTACAGTGACCCTTTGGATATGGTCAACTGCACTGGTGTTGGCAGCACTTGATGCATCAGTTGTAAGAGTACTGAGCTGATCTTTAGTGTATCCATTTCTTTCCCATCACCAAAAAAAGTGCAAAATCAACTTCTCATGTGATGCATATTGGATGGCGTTTTATAACTGAGAATCACAGGTCCAAATCACCTTAATGTGAAACTTGAAGCTACAAATCTTATTTTGTAACTTGCTCGGAGGCTTTCAGCTCTCTTCATGGAGTATTTATTGGACTCTATCCCTTTAGACCTGTCACTAAATTAAAGGGTAGTTAGGGCATCTGATTGTGGTGGAGCGTTACAGCTGGTGCAGCAATTATTAGGTGCTGTCTTTTGCTAATGGTGATTATGCCTGTCCCTTGTCCCACTATGGTTTCACTGTCATCTCCCAGCTTTACAGGCTGCTTCTCCTCAGTCACCAAGTAGTATGTGTCTTGTTTGTTTGTTTGTTGGTTAGTTGGTCATTGTTTGTCTACAGATGCTGTCATTCATTTATAAACACAGACTAAGGTGCCCCATTAAGTTTATTTGATTTCTCAGGGTTTCCTTCACTGAGGAAGTGCAGGGAGTCCTGACTGTTTTTTCTCCGGCAATTGCTTATAGTTTGCATTCACAACAGGACCTGGTAAATCATTGCTGGTGGTGGGGATGGTTTTGTGGCATATCATGCTGGTTTTATGCCATAGCCCATGCATCTCAAAACTGTATGTGCCCTGTGGTGGGCTGACCCTGGCTGCAGGTGCCCAACAAAGCCACCCTGTCGCTGCCCGCCTCGGCTGGGCAGGGGAGAGAGAATAGAACGAAGGGCTCGTGGGTCGAGACAAGGACAGGGGGATCACTCACCAAGCACTGCCACGGGCAAAACAGACTCAACTCGGGGAAAATCTGGGTCTCTGCAGAACTGTTCCTCTCACATATTCTCACTTCATTCCCTGCTGCTGTTCTTCCACAGGTGGTTTCCCCCACCCTTTTTTAAATATGTTATCCCAGAGGTTCTACCACTGTCGCTGATGGTCTCAGCCTTGGCCAGTGGTGGGTCTGTCAGAGCAGAGCCCATGCCAGCCAGCTCCAAGTCAGACAGGGGGGAAGCTTCTGGCAGCTTCTCAAAGAAGCCATCCCTGTGGCCCCCCAGCTACCAAAACCTTGCCGTGCAAACCCAATACATTACACCGTTGTTGCCTTGCCTGCCTCTCCAGACAGCCCTGAGGGTGCATAGATGCTGTCCGTGTAGCCTGTAGTGGAAGGCAGGTTTTAGCTAAATTGGTCAGGAATGCTGTTTACCCTTCACCAGTCAAAGTCTCACTCTTGCACACACGCTAGCTAGCTGTAACCTAAGCAGGTCTACGCTGACACAGTTTATCATCGACGTATGTCAAACCCAGATTTTCCCAGCTGTCTACTACCATCTGCCAAGTACGGCTGGGGGCATGCAGAGTGCAGTTTGCTATGCAGGCCTGATGGCAGCTGTAAAATCGAGCAGTTTTGCCTGCTTAAGCACCAGCTCTTTTCCAAAATAAGCATTAGCTCTCACATCGCAGTGAGACTCCTGATCCTGAGCGCGCAGGCCATCATGGGGAAGCAGTGCCGGCTCTGCTCTGCAGCCGAGGCCACCTGCCAGCCGAGAAGCTGTGAAAAATCTTTGCAGCAGTTCCAGTGCATCAGTTGAGCTGCAGAAAAACCAACCCTGCTACTCCTTATGGCCTCTCTGTGCTGGGCACTAGTGAAAAAGGCTTCTCCAGTCCCTGAGGGCATGCCGCTCAAAAATCGTGAGATCAGACGTAGTTTCTCTCTAGTTTGATCTGGCACCAGACCTGGAGAAGGGTCTCTTGGAGAGCTAAAGCTGAGCTCGTTGCAGGATGTTACCCCTGCTAATCAGAGCATCATATAGCAATTCTTTCAAAAAGCGCAAAGGCAGCTGGCCGCAGCAAATGAGCTTGGTTTTCATTTGTTTCTGAAAATGGAGGGTGACCCTCATGCCTAGTTTCAAGCATTAAGATGCAAAGTTAGCTTGTTAATGAGTAATTAATGTTGCTCAAGTAGCTGAGAAACTAACAATAGCTTCTGAGTATCTCGATTTTCCAGTAATGCTTTTCATTACAGTAAGTTGTTGTACTTGCCTTCCTGTAGCAGCTGACTCTGACAGCCTCTAAGCACAGAAATCCTTTGCTAACATTAATTCAACCTCTCTGTATCCCAGAGAGAGGTAAAAATTAAGCACCGTGTTACAGACTGCTCAACTGCAATACAGGTCATTGAAGGAACTTACCCAGAGGAAACAGGTAAGCCAGGATTAGAAACCAGAAGTCTGTGTACCAGCTAAATGTATAAACGCTAACCTTCTAAACATCATGTGACTTCCTGAATGAATGTTAAAAAAAAGGACAAATTTCCTTCAGTATTGTAACACTGCTGCTGTTTTCTTCTTCATCACAGTAAGTAAAAATGGACATGTCATATTTAAAATGACTTATAGCTGATAGCTGATCACAGCATCCACAGCAGCACCACCCAATTAGAAAAACTACTCTAATCTAACCTGATGCTACCGTCATTTTTTAAAATGAGTCCTACTTCAATCATAAAATCCTTAGAGCGTAACATAGCTTTCTACGCCATATGTCCTTATTTAGAGGGAAAAAAATGATTGCACCCTTAATTCAAAGGGAACGTTTCCCTCTGAGCCAGAACTCAATAAAATGTATCAAAAAAATTGTGGAAAAGGGCAAGCAAAGAAAATCAAATTGCAGCGTGTGAAACGATTTAAGGAGGGACCTGGGGAATACATAATCTCCAAACTGCCAAGTTAGAGCAAGTATAAAATATACAAACAAGCCTGATATTTTTCCCAGTTGATCTCATTATGAGGTATGCTTGGGATAGATAAATTTTGTTAGAATGCATTAAGGCTGGATTTTCAAGGAAACAAGTCAGAAGTAATGCGTTTAGCTGATTCCACCTTGTTTTGATACATGGGCCTTTTCAGGTTTAAAGAAGTACATTTTTAAAGCCAAATGGTTTGTTTTGTTTCAAGCATTAAAACCAGAGGCAACTGGGTGACTTTCTGCCTCCCCTACCGTAAAACAGACGTTTGTAATTTCAGCATGCTCTTTAATCATTGGGGTAGAGCTCTGTGCAGTATGTTCCACTGCCACTGATTGTTGCCTGCTTAAAATACACTGAACTAGCCTTGAGTGCAATCGCTTAACAGACTGTTTCGTCCACAAGTAGTACTTTTTCCAAGTCTCCAATATATTTTAATTAAATTGTCCATTTGTATTTATTAAGGCAGTTTACTGTCTCCTGCTGCAGAAAGCTGCTACTGCTGATAGTCTACCAAGAGAAACATGAGCTTATCTGGGAGCTGATAATAAAATGCGAGCATATGTTAGCAAAAAGTCTTCCCAAAATATTGTTTAAGCATCATTTTCATGTTTGTTGGGAAGGGGACGGGGTATGCAATTGGTTCTGATAAGATTTTGAAACAGTTGCTCTTAACAATTCTTGTAGTTGTGGGGAATCACAGTCTTTGTTAGTATGCAATGTTTCAGCAGAAAGTTTTTCTTCCTTAGATTGACCCTACAGAAACAGTTGAAAAAGGGTGCTTTGGCAGAGCAGATGATAAAGTCATTACACACTGATGAGATGTAAAGTGGCGTTCAACAGCATTAGTTTAGATGGATGAGCACAATAAAGTGGATTCATCCCTATCTCTGGTGATCTGAAAACTTGGACCTAAACTCTGGGACTTGGATGCCTCTCAGCTGTACCTACTTATCTCCAAGTAGCTTCTGCCAAAATAGATTTGCCATGAAGTCAGTAAAATCCTAAATCTGAAGGTTGTGTTTGGTCTGTCCATTCTCTCGAGACAAATGAAGGTTGATCTTCACAGCTCTAAAAAGGAATTAAAACTTTTTTCTCAGGAAGTTAACATGTTCCTGAAAGGAGGCAGCTAGGCTCAGCGCTGCGTGGAGCTCTTTGCCCTTTCCGATCTGGAAGGGCTGCTTTGTTTTTATGGGACCATTCCCTGCTCCCAGGTGTGGCACAGAGTAGGTGAGTGCCATGAGTGCCATTCCTGCCAGTGCCTGTCTACTGGTGGAGGTGAGAGGATTAGTGGATTAATAGACCCATCTGAGCCACCAGAACAGGCATCTCTGAGAAGAATATTTTAATTACGTCTCTCCCTGAGGGCACTACTTTCTGTCCTGCCTTCAGAACAGCACGGAGGGAGGTTGTTGGGAATTTCTCTTCCCATCATGTGTGCACGCAAGACCTGTTTTGTAAAAAGCAGACATAAACCCAAGCAATGGCAAGAGGTTTAAAATCAGACTGCTGTGACTTTAAGAGTGAGAAAAAAAACTGTTAAGGAAGGAAAATAAAAATCCCACAGCCTGTTGTAGCAGCTGTAGCTTCAGATCGTGTGGAAAATGAAGGCAGATGATTCAATTTGGCCTGTGCCCCGAGTACATTTCCAAATGCTTCTGTGTGTGCGCAAGATAATGAACAAATATATTGAGATGGCACAAGATCAGTCCGAGTTTGCCGCTGCACAAGCCGTGGAGCTCCCAGTAGGAGCGCACTAGCTGTGCTGGGTTAATGGGGGTGAGGGTCGGGAAGCCCAGCACCTTTCAGAACAACTTAAGAAAAGAATTTGTCTCCTTTTGCCCCAGGCTCCCTGTGGCACTCAAATGGAGCTTCTGATAAATCGAAGTGTATTTATTAATAATGAGCAGGGGCAGTGTGCTCGTGATTTGAAAATAGGTGCACCAAATAAAAATGTGCTTTCCTCTGACATCGGAAAAGCTTAAGTAAATGGAGAGCAAGCTGATCTATTATGATTAAAAAGCGGGGGCTGAGAGTCAGCGGAGTGGTAATGAAAAAACCCTTTTAGGGAAGCAAGACCCACTCTGCCCATTCATATATTCCTCCACCCCTGCCCCACAAGGAGAAATAGGGAGGGGAAAGTTGGATGGGAGAGATGAGAAGGCAGCAGCAGTCCAGGATAGCAGACCTGGGCTTTAATGAGAGCTGGAGTTATTACCGGAATGAGTTATGATAGTTAATCATGCTACATGATGTCCAACAGCGCAAGGTTCATAATTCTTGGCTCTGAACGTGGCTTGGGACTGTCCGTGAGCACCTGCAGCATGCAAATTGATCACGGCCTTACAAACCCTCTGTACCTTGCCCCTGGTCATTCCCTGCTGAGCCAGCCCAGTCTGCAGTGCTGGCCCACTCCCACGGAGCTGGAAACGGCATCTTTCACGTTCTCAAACACAGATCTGTAGTTTCTGGCAAAAGCTGAACCGTAGCTATTGCAGATAGCCAGGATTGCCCATCACCGGCTTTTCTCTGCAGTGTGTGGTGTTGCCAGCTGTGTTATTTATCTTGCGGGAGGCTGTGTTGGTCTGGTTTTTAAGCAGCCTTGGGTTTAATTAATGGTTTTGGGGAATTCTGTTAACTTCAGTGGTGAAGTAGGCTCTGCTTGAGTAAAACTTGAGCACTTATTTAATGTTTTAGTGAATACATACCGACGTGAATGTCTTGCTGACTTAAGAGTTGGATGAGGACAGGATCTGGCTTTTGGAAGAGGTAAATTACCAAATAACTTCAGCAGTTGTCCTCTTGTGCCTTTTTAGTATGTTCCAGCTTAGCTGTTCTGAAGTCACACAGTAGTCAACCTATATTTAAGAAGAGATTTTCTCCCACCTGCCATGACCCCCGGGAGATGGGGCTGAGGAGCACCTTTCCAAGGAACTCTCTTGCTGAGCTTTGGGCATTGGGGTTATTTTGAGACTTTCTGCTTCTCAGATGACGACAACAATATTTTGAGCCAGACCTAAAGGCAAGGCGATCAAACATACTCAGATTTGGCCCACATATGCTTCTGCCTGCTGTTTCCCCAGTCTCTGTTTCGGCTCTGTTACTCTGGCTGGAAAACACCATCTGGCGGGGCCTGGAGAGGGGCCCTCGGTGCTGGCAGAGCAGAAAATAGTAGTGGGCGCTGGGTGGCTACAGACTGGCAAAGTCAAGAAGCTGGGGAGGGGGTTCCTTCCTGAACGCTGCTGGTTAGTGATTTTAACGCTTTTCTGTAACTGTAGAAGGGCAGCTTTATCCAAATGGAAAGGCAGCCTCTCTCAGACAGTCCTCCCCTAATGATGGCTGGTGTTGCTCTAATGTCTGTGTAGGTCTCCATCAACAGGTTGTACAAGAGGAGGTAGCATGTTTTGTGTATGAATTTGGGATGTTGCTTGTCTGTGTCTGTGCCCAGGCAGGTATGACATCCCTGGGGTGGGCTGGCAGCGCACCTCGCCTCTGGCCCAGAGAGCCTTTGCAGACTCTAAAAAAGCAATAACCTTTCAAAGGGAGAGAAATAGTAGGTTTTATAGTAAAGCTCAATCAGGGAGCATGGTCAGGAGGAATTTCTGCAACTCAAGCAAAAGCACCCAGAGAAAATCACAAGAAATCAAGCAGCTAAGCCACAAGCAACTTTGGGAAAGAAGCTTTTGACCAGTTTGCTAATACCCAGGTCTGCAGAGAGTGCCCATGAAACCAATGCATCCATTTAGCAGAACAACTTGTCCTCCTAGTTGGGTCCTGCATGTGGCTCATTAGGGTAATTACTGATGAATTAAGGCAGCTTGGCTCAGCACTCAGGCTGCGGGTGTGCGGGCTCCCCTGCTGGCAGGCAGCAGGTGTAAATGAACAAGATCTGTCAAAAAGGCTGATGACCCTCTTAATTCACAGCAGCAAACTGGGGACAGAGGTAGTGCAGCAAGTTTAATAATTGATATTTACTTGGAAAGGTTAATGGCTGCAGTGATGCTTCTAATTCGCTTGCCCGTGCAAGACCTTGTCAGGTCAAATTGTCTCAATTTGTTACTGTGGGTGTAGGTGTAGCTTTCATTTAATGAAATTTGGAGAAAAGAAACAGGTGGTGTTGGGAGCTAACTGTAACTCAAGAAAAAGAGCAAAAGGTTCGAGTAGGGTAACAGGTTGGGTGAGTCTGTGCTAACTTTAAACAGCTGGCAGTTTAGTCCTTTTGAATTAATTCTGGGGAACATTTGTGCTTGGGAAGGTGAAAGGAATTGGAATGGTGTAATTTATTTTTCCTTTAATTTGCAACCGTCTAGGAGTTGTTTAGGTCAAAAGTGTAATAATTTTGACAGGCTTTGTGTTCCTAGGTGGGAATGGTAGGGTTATGGATCAGAAATCAGAAAGCTGCAGAATTCAGTGGGTATTTCCGTACTGTATTTAGGGAGATTGTAATTCTGTCCTGTAATAGTTAAGTGGTTCCTATTTAAGGGAGAAACAAAGCACCTGCTATGTGTCTGGAAGCTTTGAAATTGGCTTTACATCCATGAGTTTCAGAAGAGCTGGCTGATGACTGGGAGCCAGTAGAGTAGGGTTTTGAGTAAGTGTAGGAAGATCCAGATGACAGAAGAAAGCTGGTACTCTAGTGTTTTCGAAAGGCTGTAATTAATATGGGATATTATCATTTGTCATATTGGCTTGGCATCAATCCTAGGAAAGATAATGGAATAGCTGAAATCATAGTTGGTTAATAAAGACCTAAAAAAGACTAAAATAAAGTGAATGACAATCATTTTATGTATTTAGAAAAAAATATTTTATCAAATTTACTTGTTTGATGGATTAAAAATCTGATGGATAATGGCCACAGTATTGATGTAGTTAGTTATATTTCTGTGCTTGCTGCTGTTGGTCTTTTTATTAAGGAACCAGACAATGTGGATTCAACACTGTGAATTCTAAGTGGATTATTTCCTGCCTTTATACCTGATGCTGGTAGTTGCGAATGCAGGCTCGCTGTTGGTTGGAAATGTTTCTAGCAAATCCCAGCAGGGATTACCTCTCGTTGCTGTGTTGTTTGATTTTTCATCTTTGCTCCTACATCAAAATGTTCAGTCTTGATAAAAGTCTGCAGGTGGGCAACATATTGGAAAGGTGGTTTACAATGAATGAGATAAGACACTGATGCTGAGAGTGGTGGTTGTGCGATGAGGTGGCCGTGAGCAACTTTGTATTTCTAACACTTCGATGTGGCTGGGTCTAAAAGTCTTATCCTGAGGAAGAAAGTGTATTGATGAGGTGTAAGGTGGCAGAAAGGCATGCAGAGTAAGGACTTCAATCAGAAATGCACTGTTGCTTGAACGTGAGCATGATCCTTTCCCTGGTTTTTACTGTACAGGCTATACAGGGCTGTGTGCTCCAGACTGGGTGAGTACTGGAGCTCATTCTCCATAGAGTATCCTGAATATTGTGTTAGAATATTAACAGACTGGGGGGCACTTAGCTGGCAGCGATGCCAAACGTCCATGGGTGTGTAGTGATCAGTGTGCTCCTGGGGCTCAGGCTGCAGTGCTTGCCTTGTGGCAGAGTGCCCACCGAGCACGGTTCCTGGTGCGGCTGTGGCAGGGCTTTTTGAACATGCTAGGGTTGTATCGGAGCACCGTGAGGAAACCCTGCTAGCTACTGAGACTGCAATGAAATAGGACAGAAAGAAACAAGGGGATTTTATTGCCATTAAAAGTACCAATTTGTACAAGCCGACATTTTAAATAGTGTAATTTAAATGGAACCAAACTGATATGAATAGAACCTATTAATAAATTAAACACTTCTTTCCACCCAATATTTCACAAGGGAATTAGCAGAATAATTTGTTAGTAAATGAGCCCAGGAATGAAGCTGTGAATGACATATCTATCCTATCCTTCTCCTCCCCCTGTAACACTCTTTGCAGATGTAAGTGGAAGGTTGCTGTGATTTCAGACATTGGTGCCTCTCACTTATGTACAAACACGAGCACAACTTCAAGAGGAGGAAGAAGGCTGATTTAGTGCTTAGAGAACCAGCCTTGGCTGTAAGAGTTAATCATGCTCTGCTTCGAATTCTACGTGTTATCTCAAGCAAGTTGTTTCAGGCCAGTATCATTCATGGTATTTAGGCATATGGCTGTCATGCCTGTACCGACCTCTCAGTGCACGCACTGAGGGTGGCCCCGAGACACGTCTCTGGACTAGGAACCGGAGACCTGGCCGTTGGGTCAGCTGTGGCCAGCAGCAAGCAGCAGTACAGAAAAGCCGGTGTCACAGCTGGGCTTTGCTGGTAGCAAAGAGTGGAGGGGTTTCATCTGTCCACTTCCCTCTTGCACTGGGCCCTAGGACTTCGGCACAGCCTTACCTGCTTCCAGGAGTGCTAAAAGCATCCCCTCCCTCACATGTTAGCGGAAGCGAATGCAGACACATGTGGCAAGCACAGCTTCAGAGAAGCCCCATGCATTCAAAAGCATCCTGTCCATGGTGCTGTGGGCGTAGGAGTGAGACATTGACTAAACCGCTGTTGGCAACCTCGGGAACAGGTGGCAGAGCAGTGCTTGAAAAATCTCCTTTTTCCCCCTCCTTCTTCTCCCTCTAGATGAAGGTCCCTACAAGCAGAAGTGGCAGAAATAGCGAGGAAGACAGCATCAGGGAGGCCACAAGCTCTCAGCGGAGCAGCTCAAGGGACCGTCTCAGTGATGTAAGTACCATTCAGGAGAAAGCATCGCTTCATTGCAGCAATTCCCACTGCTGACATGGCTTTTCATAAATCTTGCTGAACAAATGTTGGCATCCAGAGGTCACTGTGTAATAACTTTTTTTTATGTCATGATTGAGTGTTATGGCATAAGTGGTTGTGCTGCCTTGCAAACACTATAATCGTGGTGCAAATAATATGATAAGCGAAAGATCAGAGATGGGAAAACAAAATGGAATTGTTATTCCTCAGGGAAAAATAGCTTGATGTTTTGTTTTGTTTTGTTTTCTCAAAGAAGTTGTGTTAAAATGCTTTTTACAGTATCTTTCGGTTTAGCTACTGCACATAATCACGTAGTTTGGGTGCAAAGTCAGTTCATCTAATTTTATGCTTCCTGCCTCCAAGATATGAAAGGTTTTTGGGGGAAAGCTGTCTTTCTCTCAGGAAATTCGATGGTACATTGAGTGAAATGTTATGATAAAACAAAAGCAAACGGTGCCTTAGTGTGTAAACACACAAATGGGCTTTTGAGTCACCAAGAAATCAATGGCAATGCTGGGATAATTTTATATGAAGGCTTTTTGTGTTAGCAATTAGCATTTCGCCTTCATTAAAACATGATTTTTTACTAATTAGGACCTTTCCCGTTAGGAGAGATTTAAATGAAGAACAATAATCAAACGCTGGCACAAGCATGTCTGAAATATTAAATTTGCCATTTCAATGGCAAGCCACAGAAATCCCAGAGCGAGTGGTTTTCATGTTGAGTTCTATTAATGTAAAATATGCTTCATAACTAAAACCTGTCACAGAAAACGGCTCACACCAGCTAAATTCAATTGGACAGTTAATTTAGCTTTAAAATTGAAAACACTACCTCCGCTTCAGGATGCAAAAGGAAGCGGGGGGAGAGCCTTTGATAAGTGTAATGTATTTGCTATTAAGGCTTTCAGAGCCCATTCTACAGGAGGAGAAGGGAGAAAAAGGGGAAAAAATGGCTCCCACAAATGTGTTTAAAAGCTGAAAGTATTTATTAAAAATGTCAGCAGAAAAGTGCTTTTGGCAGATTAAAGCGGGATTCAGCTTGACAGCTCTGACAGGGAAATGTGACGGGGGAAAATTCTCTCTACATGTTTGGAGTGTGAATGGGGCGCTGTAAACAGCCGACGCAGTGGGAGGAAGAGAAAAATAACGTGTTCTGTGATGTGCTTCCAGGATTGCGAACCCAGACACTGTGATGGGGAAAGTCAGTGAAGGGGGGGACCTCTCGACAAATCCCCTTGCTGTGGGGCATCTTTGACTGTGTTATTAGTCAATAATTATTGTAATTTTATATATACATATATTTATGCGATTCTCTCCTTCCCCTCCCCTTGGCCACTCTTGACAGGTATGTGAGCAGGGGCGCCGGGTAGCATTGCTGTACCATAATGTGGGGCCGCAGGAGAGGAATAACATATTCAGACTTGGCGATTAGCGTAGGTCAAAGCGTTAAGTGGTCTTGGAGACTTTTCTTGTTAAGCCAATGCACTTCCAGTTTTTTCTCCTCCGTTTCCTTTGCCTCCAACGTTGCAGGCTGAGCCTGTCGGAATTGAGTCTGAGCGCCTAATTCCTGCAAAATCTTCAAAGCTAGTTCAGCAGCCAGCAAAATTCAGTGGGAAACAGGCACTCCATTCTTTTTCAGTCAATGGGGACACTTGGGCAGTGCCTGAAGGCCGGGGCACACTTCAGAGCTTTGCTGAAGCTGCTCTTGTGACCTGGCAACCCATTGCAAATGAGAATTTTTCAAATTAGTAATTAAACAGTTTGAAAAGTAAGCTTCATGAATCACAGAATGCTCTTCGTTCATTATTTGACGAGTGCAATTTAGCTTTAATTATGTATAACGCTTCCTCGTGTACTAGTAAATGTTCTGTAGTCTATTTAGTGACTGTCAGAAAGTCTTAGAAAGTCCCGCGGGTGCAATCGGATGGTTTTGCCTATTTGCGTGTAAAGGAATAAGGCAGCAGAGTTTTTCTTTTTGTAGAGAGGGAGCAGGGAAGGGGAGAGAAGAAGACAACATGCTACTGAGTGTCAATTCCTGCAGGATTATCTCTCCAGCCATGCCTGGTCCCTGTACGGCTCTGAAGCTGTACTTCCCAGCATGCTGTTTAAATAGATGGTGTGTAGCTAAACTGATGCAACCCCTTACATGTGGCACTGAGGATTAAAAAGCCACAGGGCAGTAAGGACGTAAAGGGAAGGCAGGAATCGTTTTTCCTTGTGATTAGCAGTTACAAATCTAGGCTCTAGCATGTGGCTGTGCTGGGGTGGCTGTCTGTCCTTGCAGATGGAGTCTCTGTGGCAGGAGGCACCTGGGCTGTTTCTTGCTCTCCAGCTGTTTCTTCGTGCATTTGGCCTTCAGGAGTGGTTTTCGTGCTGCCTTTCCCTCCCATCTCTTTCCCCATTAACTTGGGTGAACAATGGAGTAAATGAGGCGGGAGGTGGCAGGTTTGGCTGCTGTACGGCAGCACACAGCAGGTGTGGTAGGAAATATGTGTATGAAATGAGGGCTATAGTAGTCAGCATTGCCACTGTAGAAGCACTGGAGTCCTCCCTCCGGCTTCCTTGTCGGTCTCCATTTAGAAGGTGCTATTATGAACAGCTTAGCTCTTCTGGGTGGCTTGTTTCTTGAGGTGACTTATTCAATGGGATGCCAGCAAGTTGTTCTTTATTTACATTAATGCATGTCATTAGTCTCTAATGGACCATGAAGTCAAGAGGTGGCCTGGTCTGTTGTGGAATAATTGCACTCTAAAGAAAACTGAAGCAAATGATTGATTATGTCTTGCACGCACGCACACACACACAGAGCCATCAGTCTGTCCACAACAAAACCCAGAGCGTTTTGCTGCTGCTGTGCCACAGTGAAACTTCAGTGGGGAGAGAGTGCTACAACTTCACAGTAAGGCAGCAATTGTCTGTCTTGTATAGTACATCTTTCCAGACATTACACTGAGTGCCATTTATTATGGGTCATTGGGGGAAAAAAGTGCTTATTGTGATCTAGTGAAATCATCTCTGGCTGCAGAGGTTTGATTTGTTGAGGCTGGTCTCTTCTTTGGGAAGATGAAACTCTGGAGCAGAAAATCAGAGTTTTAGCCCAGGTTTGCACAGCAGATGGTGTGGTGTGGGGGAGAGGGGATGGGAATTTGCCTCTTGTTTATGTTCCCAGTGTTGATGTAAAATTCCCTTAAAATCTACTATAAAGCTGACGTCCCTATTACACATGTACTCTCAGGTCTTCTACAACCAACACAGAGTCAACAGCCTTTTTCCAAATGGGATTTTCCTCTGCTGTCGTTCACAGTGAGGTAATTGGAAGTTGCCGGAGAAGTAAGAGGCAGATAAGCCATATTGCTATTTTGTTGTGTTGACCCAAGTAAAAGTGGAAGGCTTGGGCATTTTGTTTTGTTTTTTCCCCCATGTTCCATAATTGTTCTAATCTCTTCTGATGTCCTGAACAGTCCAAAAATCCACACAGAGCCTTGTATAATGGCTTGAAAAAAAGGTTTTTATCTTTTTCTTGACCCATCAGCTTAAGAACTGCCTGCTTTTTAATGGATTTTCTCCCTCACTAAATTGAATGGATCGTCCCTCATTATCATTTAAATAGAAGCCTCACTCCCTGTGAACATGGAAAATTTGAATGTGGTAGTAGAGCTGTGATAATTTGAAATATTCGGAAGGTGGGGGCAAGGAGGGGGGAGCAGGCAGCAGAGTGCAGAATTGCTGAATGTAATTGTCATGGATTCTCAATTTTGTTGCCACAAGATGGGAAAATAGACTAATAATTGTCTTCCAACCCTAGTAGAATAGTTGCCCTAGTTAGCTGAAGCTAACACTCTAATTGTCATGGGGGCACAGAGATGAATGAGGATGTATGCAGGGCACAGCCAGGGCTAAATTGAGTGATATACTAAGGCAAAGAGCAAATTGGCAATTATTGGCCCAGCTGAAAAGGTTGGCAGGTGTGCTGCTTTCTCACGAGCCCTTAGGGGGAAATTGGAAATATAAAATATCGACCATAAATACTCACTGATTAGGAAATATGTTGCAAGAGGTGCTGGCCACTTAAGAGTCAAAACTCTCCTTTTCAAGGGGTTGGCTTCAGCTGTGCATAAAACCAGCAAGCTCTGCTACTAAGTTGTTCAGAGCTTTTGCCTCTCATCCCCCATCCCCCAGGCTATCTTTTCTAATTTTCCGTCATCCTATCCTCATATGTTTGTTTGTTTTTCTTTAAACATAATAAACAAAAAGCAGTCTTTTAGGAAATGCAGAGATTTTCCTCTCTCTAAATGTTCTTTGATAAGTGTTTAGCATATTGTATAGACTGGATATAAAATTCTCTCTCTGTTAGATGAATACAAAATAACTTCTGTGATTTCTAATTCAAACAGTTCACTGTGATGTGCTTTTCTTTGTGTGCCATCACAGGCACTATCGCCCCTTTCCCTCCTGCTTTGTGTACCACGTTTCCCCTCCTGGGGCAAAGGGATTAAAGCAGCAGCAGGGTACAAAGCTGCAGGTCCGTTACGTGTGCCTCAGGCTGAAGTTTCTTGCCAGAAACATGATCAAATGAGCCTCTGAAGTGAGAATCGGACCACAGTCACACCACAGGTCCATATTTATCCACTTTGCAAAGTTTGGCATGTTTGGGATGCCTGGTGTTGGCTCCAGGCAGGGTAGTGGTGGGACAGCAGAGCCTGGAACAGCTCTCAGGCCAGGAACACCTCAGTGCAGTAGCGATGTTACTGAGCACGCTGAAGGAGTTTTTTGGAAGGCCTGGCATGGCAACATGTAGACTGCAAACTCTGTTTGCACATGCTGTCTGTTGTTCCCCATGTATCACACACTGGAATCTGATCTGCAGTTTGAAGAGTGCAATACAAGCATTGTAGAGCTTAGCGAAATAAAGATAGCAACAGGATAGTTTTAAGACCCCCTCCTCAAACCATGAATCTTGGGAGACTGGTTTGAATATACATGCAAAGATTATGAAACCTTTCAAGTCACATTCTTCTGGAGGCAGAAATTCACATCCCTTTAGCATGCTATCTACTTTTATCTTTGCGTGTCTCGAAATGCCACATGCTTGCATGAAAACTGCTGCAGCAGAAATTACGAGCAGAGTTGTAATGACTTGCATGAAGCTTCAGGTAGTGAAGAGAGAAAGTCTGGAGAAGGTTTTGTGAAGTTGGCCGAGGGGTGGTGGTTTGAATGGGAGCAGCACTCATGCATGTTCTGTGCATTTTGGAAATGTGAGGGCTTTTATATTGTTGTTTCTGGCTTACTGTATGCAGTTTGTTTGCTCGTTCCTGGTCAGCAGCCATCTTTCCTTCTGCTGTCTATGGCCATCAGCTGCAGGAATCTAAGTGTCTTGGTTGGAAGCTGTTCTGCACCGTATCAAGCCAGTTACAGATGTTTAGACCTTGTGTAGTTTGATATCTTACTGAACTGATTTGGCAGTATTTTCAAGCGTAAGCCCCTTTGTTTATCCAACATAATAAAATAAGTGAATTAAAGAGGAAACACATTCAAGTTTTGCATGACATCTATATCATTCATCATGTATTGTGGTTATCTTGTCAGGTCCTGGTTTCTAATCTAAGTGAACATCAGATGCACTCTGTGACCTTTGCCAAGTCATTGAACTCATTGTATTAACAGACAGGAGTGGGACTGTGGAAATCAATTGTATTAAGAGAGACTCTGTGTTGAGGTCTGGCATATCTTCTGCTCTTGGCCCTTTTTGCCCTCCTGCTCACTTACTCCTCTCATTCCAAGACATTTGAGTTTTATAAGGGACTTGCTTGCGAAGGAAATACTAGTATTCAAAGCCGAACCGATATTCTGTTGTTCAATATTCTCTAAATGACCAAGTAGATGGGTAAACATGCATGTTTTCTTGCGTCTCAGTCCTGTCTGACTGCAGAATTGAGGTAGCCAAGAAATAGTGGAAGACGGGTGCAGCTGAGGTGAGTTTTCGTCCTGAACAAATGCTATAAAACATAACTAAAAATTAGTTCTCTCCGTATTATTGACTCTGCTGAGTGCTAATCAACAAATCAGGCTTGGGTCATTGGGCTGTATGAGAAGTTTGGGCCTGTGATTTGCAAAGCAAGGTTAGGCACTCAGCAGGCGCTGGGAAGTCTGCCTCGATTCCCTTCTCTGCTGCGGACTCCTCGGGTGTCACTGGGCGCATCTAAGTCTTTCTCTGCCTCAGTTTCCACACTAACGTGGGGGTGGCATTAATAATAGTGCCAGGAGGCTCTTTTTGGTGGCTGTCCTGTGCCCACATAGGAATAGCTCTTTGCCCAAAACGGCTGTTTCAACAGCTGACTTGGAGGTACTTGATACACTTTTGGTTTCAGCCAGCAAAAGTGGCATATTTCAGAAGAGCTGGAATGAACTCTTGACATTTCTGGAATGTGTTAATTTACGTCTTTAAGTCAAAGGAGGAGGGAAGTGAATGCTAAAAACAAGAGCTAATTTTATGGTGGTGCTGTCATCACCTGCTTTTATCTAATCCCCTTATAGTTAGTTCATGTATCAAGGATACTTGCTAAAATCCAAGCTGAAACCTGCCTGACCCAGTGAGAATGGGGAGTTTTCTTGAAATGCCCTATTACCTTGATTATTACTGGATTTTAAAGCCCTTCCTACTGTCTTTCTAGTTCAATAGATAACCCAATGGCTTTAAGAAACTGAACAGAGGGTGTCTTGATTTGTTTTGTATGGTAAGAACAGTGGAAGGCCATGCTTTTATTTATACCAGGGAAATAACTTTTCCTGTCAATTTAATAGACAATCTTGGAAAACCTGCTGAAGGTTATTGGTGAGATTTTTGTCATTAGATTCTTTTCTAAATTGTAATCACGGTGTTTATCAGGAATAAAGGATGAAATCTTTTAAATACAATCACAGATTGCAATGTAACTTAAACACTCAAGGACATTGGTGGGGCGATAGTGGAGTCTTTCAACAGTGAGATTTTGTCTTTGCTGCCAGAAAGGTGTATTTTTTTATATCCAGAATAATTAACATGAGAGCTGTCCCAGGGTAGAAATAATTCAAGCTGTGACATAACTGAAATGTCTTGTCTGTGCTGTCTGGTTTTGTTTTTAACCTTGGGTTTAAAAGGAACCAAAAATCTTTAGTTGTAAAAGAGCATATCATCTGCAAAATATTATAAGTCATTTATCTTTATGCACAAATGCCATCTAGCACTGTAGTTCCACTTACGCATCATTAAATGTGCAGACCACACTCATTTTGCCCCTAACTAGTAACAGTCTCCCTTAGAAACCCAGGATATTCCAGACAGTGCTGAAAGAGGCACGAGAGGCACAAAAGCCGGTGTTCAAGCCAGGCAGAGGGCTTCTGCCCTCCCCAAGGGTCTGCTCAGGATTGCTTCACCTGGCAGCTGCAGCCAACAGGAGCAGTGTCTGCAAGCGCAGCATGGATGCGCCTGCTGCAGCAGCTTCGCTGGAGGGCTGGGGGACCATGCCCGCTGGCCCTTGCCTGCTCTGGGCAGGCAGCATTTGGGTTGGGTGGGCACATCACCTTCCCCATCTCTCGCTTCTTCTGCAGCGTTGAGTTTTGCAGATGGGACGGCTTTTGGAAAGGCATGGCATGGCAGCCGTTTCTGCATCTGGCTGTAGAGAGTTGGCCAGGTGGGATCATGGTCCTCTGTCTTCGAATTGTGTGTCTGGCTGCATCTTTCCTGCCTGTGATGCTTTCTTCAGACAGTGTTTGAAGGCCAGAACTGAGCCTGCTCGGGTCCTGGGTTGTAGCAGTAAGAGCTGTTTTGGGTTTTGGTCTCGGGTGAACCAAAGCTACGAGGCAGGTGCTGTACTGGTTGGTGCAGGACTAACGCGAATGTGGCTGGGTACCGCGGCGACCGTCACACCCTGCTGCGTGAGGTACCTTCAGACAAGGAGAAAACTGACCAAAATAACAAATAGACTGTTTTGAGAACAAGAAATTTATGGAAGGCTGTCATATAAATGCTCCTATTCTATAGGTAAGAGCCTCTGTCAGCCATTCCAGCTGAAGATTTGCCCCAGTAACTGCGCTTGCCAGACAAGCACTCATTCATAGGCAAAGGAGGTTTCTTCAGCTTTGGGTAGATGCCAAGTTAAACTTCAAGATTTCTTATATTTGCAGCCACAATTGATTACTTTTCTCATAATTTGATCTTGATACAGAGACATATGGATTGAGCTATGTTTATATCAACCCCCAAAGATTTTTTTCTTTAGGAACATCCATCACAGTTGCACACAAACTGTTCTGCTCTGGCACTTGTAGCTGGTATTAGCTGGGGCTTTCAAAGTTTCTACGTGTGGCAGTTGGTATGGATCCTCATAAAGAGCCCGCAGTGTTCCCAGTTAACCAAGAAAGCAATAGCGGTTTGTTAGATGTGCAGAAAAATGCATGCGAACAGCTCTGGAGTGTGTGGGACATGGCTGTGCATAAACCTAATTGTTGGAAAGGATTTTATGAGTTGAATCCAAAGTATTCACCAGTTACTAACTTTATACATGCAATAAAAATTCTGAGGAGGCGGGAAATCCACACTTTTTCCCCCCTGATTTCCAGGAAATTTAATGTTAAAACTTGTAAGGGAGGAAGTTCTTAGATGTGAAAAATGCCAGAGTAAATTGCCATTCAGTTTTAATTATTTCTGATTTAACACTTCATTCAGCAGCTGCTTTTATTGTTTTCTACTCAGTGGCTTTAAATCAGTGGTCTGCAGATTCCTGGGGTTCTTGGACAGCTTGGGATGACTGAAAGTTATCTGAGAAAAGCAGGTCTGTTCTTAGCATGTTTGAGTTTGTTGTCCAAGGGTCTGCTCCATCCCAGGAAAATATTTTGGGTGTGCACAAGACTCAAAGATTAAAAATAACTGTTAAAGTGAAAATGCTCTGAGAGGCTGTTTCCCTAGAGAGAAGCTCCTAATGAAACCTCTTGTTTCTGTTTTTGGTTATTATTTCCAATTTGATAGACCTTGTCAATCTTTGTTAAATCTAAGCTGAAGAGGGGGTGGGGGGTGAGAACTGCCACCCTTATTTCTTTCCTCCTCCCACCTCTCCAAGCAGGTAATTTGCCCTCTCCTCATTTCTATGTGTACTTTAGGTGAACTGCCTGATCAAGCTATCCAAAGTGTCAGAACAGATAATTGTGTTCAGCTGTTCAGCATACTTAAGTAGATAGCAGGATATTGTTATTAATTTTTTTTTCTATACATGGCTGAATTCCATGAGTTGTTTGGGGTTTTTTTTAGAAGTATGAAGAGAGGGAGGGGTAGGTTTGTCTTAGTTTCTCAAAACCAGACATAAATGCTACCGCCCTTCATTTTCACCAGTCTGTAGCTTTATTTCTGGGCAGTTTACATTAAAGAGGTTTACAAATAATCCTCTACTTCTTTGTAGTGTTTGAAGGCAGGGGCCAAATCGATGTGCAGTATGCAAAAGGTGGAAAGTTAAATGCTGTCAGTGGTTTGTTATTGCTCTCTCGGACTCCCCTGTGAAAGCTGTCCTGTTCCTGCAGAGCAGAGGTCTCCTGAGCTGCAGCGGGGCAGAGGTGCATGTGCTGCATGCCGAGTGGGGACTGGTACCCAGTCACACGTTGGCTGCAGACCTGTGCATAAGAGCTGTGAAGAGCTGTGCCACAGCTTTCCTTCCATCGGGCACCCTGGTTCCTGTGCCAGCTGGTGAGAGGGTTAATGAGGAGCCCTTCCTCCAGCAGCACACTCACTTAATTGTAGGGGTTTGCTGTTGTCTCTTCACTTTGGAAACTTTCCTCCTTGGGCACTTGGCTGGGAAATTGCGTCTCTGGTGTCCAGGGCAGTTGCAGAACAGTGGCACAGAGTGTGCATGGGCAGACCGAGACAATTGAGTCTTCCATTGAGTGCAGGAGTCTGGAAAGGCTTCTGCGTGTGTCTAGGTATCTTCTGATCAAAAGGTTTGCAAACTGGTAATACAAAGGAACTGTTATTCTACCGGTGGAAAATTACAGGTATTTGCAGTAGCCTGCAATCAGTTTGCATCAATCTCTGGGAGTATTGTGCTGTTGGGCTGATTTAGTAACATGATAACTTCTGGTGCTGCTGCAAAAAGACAAACAATCCTCAAGATCAGCCTGCAACGATTCAGTATTTTTGTTCAGGCTTTGGTACCCACTAGAACATCAGTCTTGGAAACGGGACTGCTAAGGCTCCCTGAATCTTGTATAATAAAATCACATAGCAAGAGCATCGTGATTATAAATCACACTTGGAAATTGGCCTGCAGAGTACTTGCTGGGTCATGTGGTGTCATATGCCACCACTGTTCCCAGCTTCTTTTTAATTTCCGAAAAGAAGGCATATAGCAGCAGCTGAAGATAGAGGTGGAATTCATTTAGCTGCTTCAAGAAAGTCACTGCCAGCAAAAACCAGCAGCTCAACAGTCTTGGGTCAAAAGAGGGGAAAGGAATCCGAGTGACTGGAGATGGTGTGATGGAAAGGAAAAGAACCAAATGATTTGGCAGCGTGTGAAAGAGGTAAGGATGTGGTAGAGAAAGGAGCAGGAGGAGCTGAAATGAAGAGCAGAAGTAAACAATGTAATTTAACTTATTCAAAAGGGACAGAATGCTTATTAAAGCTCTGAGAGATGATAAATTAGTGCTTTGCTGCTATTGTTGTTTCAGATAGAGTTGTCATATGGTAATACTGCGGCAAAGAAGGCTGGAGGCTCGTGAATTCATAGAGGGGAATGGAAAGTGGGATATACGGTTACATGATTGAAAGTTGGAGTTGATGAGGCAAAATGTGCAGCCCTGATTCAGGAGAGCATCCTTACACGTGTGCTGTTCCTCGGAAGCTGCCGTTACCTACTGAAGAGAGATGGTTCAGAACGCGTGCTCTGCTGTGAAGACATATCCTGTGCTGAGAGCTTTTACCTTAGTTGAGAGGTGCTGTCAAAGCCCTGCTCTAGCTTATGAAACCCTTGTCTGAAACAGCCCTGGAGCCCTCACCTGGAAGTGCTCTTTTGCTGTTACTCCTGCGGCAGCACACAGAATGTCAGAAGATCATTTGAGGCACTCTGGTTTTGAAGTTTTCCCCTAAGGAATACTGGGCTGGGGGAGGGAATCGCAAAATTATTCTTATCTTACATTACACAGAATCTCTTGCATTACTTACTGTGGCATATTGTTTCCTCCCACAGAGTTCTGCTCAATCGCTTTCAGGAAGAGGCTACTCCGTAAGTCATTTTACAGCTAATTCTTTCAATTCTGTTGATGTTGATTGCAGAGGTTTACACTACCTTATTGCATATCCACTGACATGAAAGAAATGCAGAGCATAAAAAATAGGGTTAGAGTAAAGGACTGTTGTGCACCTGGCTGGGGACAGCCCTGACATGTGAGAGCACATTAAAAGAGTCTGGGGGCTTCTTGAATTTAATTTTATACTTACAGGGAGGGGTTTTTCTGTTGTTTTATAGTGGATTTCAGCTAGATAGTCAGCTCCTGAGAATTAAAAGTCATGAGCGGGGAGAGTTTTCGACGCTGATGGGAGGTGCTTCCCTCCTCTCCTCCTTCCCCCATAGAGTTTTTCATTTGTGCGTTAAATACAAGAATCAAAGACAAAATTACTCCATTTTAAGAAGAATGATGACCCTCACTAGTGTGAACAAAATAAGTCAATATTCTCTTATTTATAAGCTCTGAGTTATACAACAAGCTCTCTAGTTTTCAGAGGAGGGTGTTGCTGGTGCTTTCTTTGCAGGTGTGCAAAGGTGCCAGTGTTCTACAGCTGGTGTTACAGGGCCAGGACACATCTGTGTGTGTATGCAATGTAACAGTGATGTTTAATTAACCATTTCTGTTCACATGTACCTTATTTGATTGTGCAATAATGACATTTCTTCATGTAGAGGTCGTATAATTGTTTATTTATTTTGGGTACCTTTGCTGCTCAGCTGTCCCAAAAGGCAGGCACATACACTTTACCGTATGTATTAATAAGGAAATAGGGTGGGGTGTGAGTGGCTTAGCAATGTCAGCATGAAAATTCCTCAAATGGCATTATATCTGACTCTCATAACAAATGTGTAGTGTGTAGATACATGTTATGATACCCTGGTTGTTCAGCCGATAAGTCATGTATATCCTCATTGCTAGTGCAGAGGTTGTAGATGAAGGTGTATGCTAATCTTGTATGCAAATCTGAATGAGAACATCTCAGTCCAGCTAACGATTCCTGCCTACTCTTACTGACAATAACTGCTGTTTTCACGACCTCTGCCATGATAAAGTTTTGCCTTCTAGGTGGATGGTCTCAAATTCCTGTTTCTTACCAAGAGCTATAACTGCTCGCTTTTCATAGACAAGAACAAAGGTAGATTTTATATACTTCAGGACATTTATGTGGACACCTTGTACACTTTTTTTTTTCCAATTATCACATAAATTATTTTCTTTCAATATTTCATGTTGTATGTTTAGAGTTGGAAGATGGGACCTATGAGCTCCTACCCAGTGCTGTATGCACAGAGTAAAAATTGCTAGGCAGTGCAGAATTTATGGTCTGATTTCATAGTGACACTGTCACATGCTATCATATATATTATCAGAAATTCATAATACAAGATTAAGTACATTTTAATCATAAAATCATTACAAAATACCATATGACTTGAGAAGTCTTACGGTTTTAGTGAAATAATGTCACAAATTTTTAGACAGTAATGACATGTCTCCCAAGTATCCTCCTGTCTAAATCTTCCCAGTATCCCAGGTGAGTATCATTACTTAATTCACTGAGTGATGAGGAATGTTTGCTGTAGGACCCGTTGAGCGCTGCTTCCCAAACACATGAACAGTTGGATTCACCTAAGCTTCTAAAGGCAGATGCTGTATCTTCTATTTGTCTGTAAAATGCCATGCATGCCCATGGCACCACATAAATAATAATGAGTCATCTTCACAGATTTTATGACTGAGGGCATGGTTTGGGAATTAAACAATTTCCCACTGGCTATAACATAGGTTGCAAAATCTTAATGGAAAAAGGCCAAAGAATTCTTTTTAGAGTCTCAAGGCCAATAAATCATAGGACTGTTTTCCTCCATTGCTGTCTGTTAAGAAATTTACTTTTGTCTCTCAGAAATGATTTTCAGAAAATTTCTAGCTCCTTCCCTGTGCATGTGTGGGGACACGGTTCTGTAATTTAGCCAACCTATAACTTCTCAAGGAAGCTAAGAGCTTTCTGCGTGCCGAGGCAGTATTTTGAGATCGTGAGTAGCGTGAGCTGGGGTTGCTTTTCCTTATGGGTTGTCATTTTCCCTATTAAACTGCCTTCTGCCTCACCATGTACCAGCTGTTGAGGCTGACCGTTTCCCTTAAGACTCCGATGCTGCTCTAAATTGATTTAGCATAAGGCAGAGACTATCACTTCCAGCACTGCCAGACCTTGCTGGCCCAAACCTGCATTGGAAGCCTATTCTCCCAGGTGGCAGAGAGCTGTTCAAACCACCAGTTCAAGACAACTGGCCCCAAACCAGCGGTTGTCCATAATATCTTCTAACAGTTTTCATTTTCTCATGAAAGCAGATATATATGAAACATTAAGTCGGTATTTTGGCTCTGCCCCTGTTTACATCAAATAGGTGGTTTGCCAGACATGGTGAAAGTATGATAAAAAGTGGTGCTAGCAGGAGGCATGATTCTGGTATTGAATGCTCCTCCTGATATCTGTGCGCAACTTGTCTTGTGGAAAACTGTCACTTGCGGGATGATGATATATATTGTTACTCAGTAAAGTTCTTGTACTAGGTTTCATAAGCAGCTGTTCAAATACCACAAACTATTTTGTGCATGTTCATTTTTAATTAGCTCGTTGCAAATCTGCATGCTTCACTATTCACTTGCTTCAGCTGTCCTTGCAGAGCTGTTTGCTTTCAGAAACATTTGTAGAAAATGCACATTTTAAGGAAATGTGCATTTGCAGGAAGAAGACTTAAAACCTGTGGTAGTAATCCTGTCGGAAAAAATCTTAATCCAAGGTTCAGCTCATCCAGCTGGGCTGCACAGAGAAGGCAAGCAAGGCCTGTCTGTGCAGTCAGGGCAGGCTGATGTTGAAAGCCTCAGCAAACTGCTCCTACATAACGTACAGACTCTGGAGCTAAAGTTAAGAAGGAAACTAAATGCAAGTGGCTAAATAATAACTTCTGAGTGCTGAATATTCCAACAACTTCATTGGCTTCAGGCTTCCCATGGAACATTAAGTGCCTGAGTAAGGACCACGCTTGAAATAACTCTGTGAAATTCTAGTCTCATTGAAGTTACCACATAACCTCTGGTTAACTTCAGCTGCACCTAGATTTAAATTGTAGCTTCAAAAGTAGCATTAACAGTGACTGGGCACATAGTTTCGCAGTCTATCTGTAGATATGGTGGACAAAATGTCTTCTAAATCTTAAAATCTTATTTCCCAAAGTAAAGTTTTGAATGGTGTTTAATTGGATAACAAGACATATCTATGTCTGTACTCTATCTGCAAGCTCCTTATCTCATCGGTAGCATGTGTTTCATATCCTTATCTTATTAAATGTATACTTCCGCTGTGCTGAGAAATAGAATGCTAGTTTGTTTATGGAGGTTAATATCTTATTCCCTTTATGACTTGATGGTTACGTATGTGTGATAAACTACTTCAGCCATTTGTCACACTTCCTGCACACACAAATGAGATTAGTGATTTTAGTCAGAAAGGTCTGTCTGTCCTCTGAGCAGACAAAACAGATTTTCTTTTTGTTAACAGGATGAGAGGCCTGTCTACCTGAAAATGCACTGATTTGTTAAAAAATACGCAGAGAATTAGAAATTAGCTGTATGTTGAGGTTTCTGTGTATCACTGATACATATCCACCCTGTGGACCATTTTGCAAATTTATTTCTGACAGTTAAGTCAATTTAGGACCTACCATAGTTAGAAAGTAGTTACAATGAACATAAAATCAGTACATACGGTTTGTTATTAATGGCTAAAAAGTTGCAATGTTTATAAGGTTGAGCCCATTGTATGGACAAACCCAAGCTGCGGTTGAACTTGACTCAGTTTTGTAGAGAGCACTGAAAAGGATAGAATTGGGAATATGTGGTAGCTTAAAAAAATAAACAAAAAACCTCTTCCAATGAATTATGTAGTTTATTTATAGAGCATCTGTCCAGCTGTTCCTCTTCTGGAATGGAAGGGGCTAAAATGTGGGAGTGAATAAAAGAATAAACTTGAAAGCATATGGCAAATGGATAGCCAGTGAACCAACCTGTCTGAGTGTACCTTGGAACAAAAGTACAGGAGGATGAGATGTCTTTGTTTGGTTTTATTTGTTCATGGAAGATTATTTTTTTTTAAATAGAAACAGTAACATACACTTGGCAACAGCAGCAGCTGATTTTTATTCTGAGCTTCTGTAAAATATCAAAGTCTTTGCAGCCTAGTCAAATCCCTGGCAGCTCATCAAATTCTGTTGATTTTACATCTTCCTTGTTGAGCGCCGGAAACCAGCGTCTCAGATAACTTAGGCTGCAGCTCATGGATAGAAAGAAACATGCAAAACACCATAAGGCTTGCAGAGACACTTGGGTCATCCAGCGTCAACTCAGTGCTATCTGCCAGCCGCCTTTCCTTCTGCTCGGTGACGTAGCCTGAGAATGATTATCTTGTTACCCAGATGAAGCTGAAACTTGAGGTGGCAGAGGCAAGCACTGGCTAGGCTTAGAGCACCCTGAGCCCTGCTGCACCTTCTGCCCCAGTCTGCGCCTTCCTGACTGTTTCTCTCAAATTATATTGTTGATTTTTGGAACTGGCTTTCCAGTTGCTGGTGGTGATCTTTACAGCCTTCCAGGACTCCTCTCCTGTGCTGTGCCTGATGTTGCTGTACAGCAGGCTGTTGCACAACACAACTGCCCATAGCCACCTTACCCTACTGAGATCTTTGTAGCTCGTACCTGTGAGCACACTTGCTGGGACAGCAAGTACTGAGCTGTAATTCACCTGATTTACAGCATGGAGGTAGTGTCCAGTGCAATGAGCTCAGTGGGAAGGAGGACAGATATGAATGATTGCAAAGTGCTAGGTAATCATCAGCCTAGGAACTGTTGACTCTTTGCAGGTTTATATACCCTCGTATACCCTGTAAAGCTCTTTACGTGACCTGTTTTAGTTTTGTGCCAGCTCAATGCACTTCTGCGAAACCCTGAAACAGATGGTCCCTGCTAAGGAGGCTGTTCCCATGCCAGAAATCCTCTGTGTGTGCACAGGCAGGTTCACTGTTTCAGTGTAATGGTTACAGAAGCTTGCCTGAAGATCACGCCAGCAGCGTTCCCCTGATCTGCTCTGTGCTTCAAGGATGTTCTTGTACTCTTAGGCTTGGGGACCAAATTGTTAGACTTGGAAAAGCACCTTCAACAGCATCTTTTCTGTACAGAGCTTAAGTCAGTACCACTTCCTACGTGGAGCATGGTCCAAGACCCCAGGTGATGGTTACATACCTTGCCATCTTTGAGATTGCCTTGGAGAAGCTGGTGTCCTGAGAAGGATAAATTTCTAGGTAAAGTTCAACAAAATTGTTGCTATGAAGCATATAATACTTCTGCTAGGGAATTCCTGAGTGTGCTTCAGGTCGCGGGTATGGAAGCATGCTCAGTGACCAGAGGCAAACTTGAATTGTAACTAATGGGGTTTCTCCACCTGCTGATCTGTCATACGCTAATGAAAAATCTGTAGGTAGGTAGCATTTCTTAGCTGGGCTGGAAAATTCATTGTATTTTAGGACCTCTGATAAATTAGCATTTTTCCTTGCCAAAAATCAATATTGGAAACAGGGCTCTTGTTATGAATCTAAAAATCATTGAGCTGGAGCCAAAGTTAAATGATAAAAGTGAATTTAATATGTATTTCCTGTGATAGTGTGCCTGTGGGCTGGCAACATGAGCAAGACTTTCTGGACAAGATTTATCAATAGGAGAGTAATAATTCCAAAATAAGTATCAATCTTGTTTTGCCTTGATGCCAAGTATAAAAGAGGGACTATAATTGTCTTTCTCTTCTGGACAAGAAAAAGAATTGCAGATACGTCCCCTTCAGGTGGAGCAATACTCTGTCTTCTTTGAAGACAGATTATGCCTTCTTTGAAGACAAATACTCAGTTAGAAGGAGAAAAGAAAAAGGGACTATAATAGAGTGATGTGGCCTGTAAGAGCAATGACAGCACAAAGGATTAAAAAAAAAAAAGAGAGAAAAATAATAATATGTAATAGAAACATAATGAATTTTGAAAGGATTTCTCCCTCTTAAGATAGCAGGAATTTTAGAGCCAGGATTATAATGGTGGATGTCAACCCAAAGCATTTAACTTCTGCTGGGTTTCTTTTCACATGTTGGTGAGTAGCTTCACTTTACAAGAACTATCCCCATGCTTGAATTCACCTGGACAAGCTGAGTTCACTGAATAAATAAAGAGTTTGTTTGCTCTGACTGCTGCGTGGGAAGGGGCCAGGTTGCTGTAAGCTAGCCGAGGAGCTGGCCCCTTGACTCCAGGGGCTGTCCCGTAACCCATGAGCTCAAATGCTGTTGAGTAATTAGTGCATATATTATTCCAGATCCGTGGGAGCTCTTGAGGGTTTTTGAAATGTCCCATGAAAAGCATAAGCAAAAGTACAAACGTAAATAAACTACATACTTCAGCTTTAAAAATACTGAAGTCCATGAACTTCCTTACAACACGTTTTCCTTTAGAAGTTCCCTTTTCTGAGTCTGTTTCTTCTTAGATGACCTCTGCTTTTAATTAGGATGAAAAGTCTCATAAATTTTCACTCATCTCCACAGCCGTAAGCAGGCACAAAGGGCCCTCTCTGGCTGAATTTCAGTCTGCCTGAACCGGTGGCCCTGGCAGAGGGGCTGCCTGGCTCCCGGTGCCGCAGTACAGCAGCGATGCCCCTTTGTCCCTGAGGCCAGAGCAGGAGGGGATGATGCTGATTTCCATAAACCCCCCAGCTGCAGGGGAAGCGCAGCCAGCTGACACCGCAAGCCCTTGAGGCACGGGGCATATGACTTCTGTGTGATTTTCTTGCCCACGTTTTTAATCTCCCCTGCTATTGCCCTCGGCTCGCGGTGGTGTGGGTGACAGATCTCTAATCTGACTAGAAAGACGCTATTGTTACACAGATGCATCCCACAAAATTCCCAGTGCTCCTTGGCTTTTGGGGTAGGATAACCTCGCTGTCGCTGGCCTTGCACGCTAAAATGAGGAGTTGTCCTAAATCCATCTTGAATTCACCAGCCTGGAAAGGATTACATCCTGCTGAAGAGGAAAGGCAAAGGATTTTGAGAATATCTGGTCTTTATTTCTGGACCTTTTTGATTAAGACTGTCCTGAGGCAGTTGTGTCATATATATGCTGTAGCTTTTTTTGTGTAATGGGGCAAGGTATTTGCTTGTCTGTCTCAGCTGTTTTCACATTGTTATTTGCTCTCGTAGCTGTCTCTCCTTACAATCCATTGCTTTGTTTTAACTTACTTTCCTTTCTCTTTACCGAAACCAACAAAAAGATGATTAAAACAGGCAGTTGATTAGCATCAGGGCTATTTACCTGATGAGCACGTTGAACAGGGGTTAAGTGTGGGGCCTCCTGGCGGGGTTTGCTTTTGATTTTTCTTTAATTCTGTAATAGTCTTGTGCCATGAGAATTGACAGTGCTTGGGTTTTGTAACTAGAGAAGGGGTTAAGATAGCCCGTTTCTGAGGCTGCCAGAGTGTGCTGATGTTTGTGGTGCTGGGTGCTGCAGTAGGTTCCTCAGAGGAAATTCATGGCAGGGGTGGGGGGAAACAGGGGTTCACACTCTCTTGGTTTATCTCATATCTCAATATGTCCTTGCAGAAACCTGCGCCCAAAATCAGAGTGTAAGGGGAGCAGCAGAGGAAATAACAGCACCACTAGCTCAGAATGCTATTACTCGGAAATAAAAAACAACATGTTTTGTTGGCCTTAATAGTAGGTGAACAAGAGGCAACAACAAAAAGGGATCAAATGCATCAGCTTTGTGGGTGTTACTGGCATTAGCGAACACCATCCATCATCTTAAAGCATTATAAAATTTAAAATTTTTAATTGTGCAGCTCAGTGGAATACCCTGTTGTACTTACACTCAGGGACTGATTGCTTATCAGTCCCAAAATGGTTTTCCCAGTGTTAAACTGTGATGAAATAAAGCTGTCTAGAGAGGGTAAGTTATTTGAGTTGGTGATAAACCTAGGCACCGCACATTCAGAGCGTAAGGAAGATTTCCTTTAGGTTGGTGGCCCTTACTCAATTTCAGCACTTGCATTTCTTCCTGTTCTCCTTTATTATTATTTTTTTAAACTGGGATATGTTATTAAAGGCTAAAGAGGTATCTTCAATTTCTTCCCTGTCCTAGCAGAAGACAAAGATGTAACTTTAATTTAAAAAAAACACAGATGCAATTCTAAATCAGATCTCACACCAAAGAAAGCTTTTGGTAACATGCTGAAGGCGTGGTGGCTCTGCTGCGAAAACTGTAAATGGTGGGGAAATCTGCTGTAGGCTGAGGTTTCTCTCGTTCTCACTTCATGTTTCAGCCTGGCTGCAATGTAGCTGGCTGCTAAAATGTAAATATACTGGGGCATGTAGATGCCTCTGCAGTGGAAAGGCAGCACTCCTCTGTTCCTGAGGGGTGAGAGAACAGAGAAGTGGCACTGTGCTTGCTTCTGTAAGAACGTTGTGCAGGGAGGAGCCCAGGGTTTCTGGCCTGCCTTTCTAGGAATGGTTAAGCTCCTGCTGCAAGAGTAAAATTGTTGCTGGAGAGACTGGATTTCTCATCTGTGGTGCTTGCTTTGCTGGCAGAGGTGCATTCAGATGGAAACCCTGGTCAGCCATGTGAAATGTTTCCTACGCAGGGTCAGTGTTTTTACATGCTGAAGCCTTAGCGTTTCAGCACTGCAGCTCCTGGTGGTTGACTCCAGCCCCAGTCACCATGACTTGCTGGTGATGTTTTAGAAAGGGCCCTTTCTCCTTTTTATAGCAAATAAGTACATGAAACTGTAAGAGACTCCTTACATGATGCAAAAGGACCAACAGCAATTCTAGAAAGCTAGAGAATGCAGGGCAAGGTCAGAAATGTAAATTAATCCACTGTGCTTAACTTGTGTATGAGATACAAATCATACAGGGTTGGGAGACCTTTGCGATACCGTTTGGCAACTGGTAGGGTGAAGTACTTTCTGCTTTTTCCTTGGCTTTGTTGTATTAAATGGCTTTAGGGAGGTAGTGGTGTAATTCTGAAATTCGGGCATTGCCATACCCAAAAGTTGTTTTAAAACCAGTTATGAATGAGACTAATTTCATGGAGAAATTTTTAACTTGCAGTTCAGAATACCCAAGGCTTCAGCTTAGTTTTCAAGTGATTGTAGCTGTTCTTTCATTTTTCGGCTTATCACAGGTCAGGAACTCAAAGGCATTCAGGTTGAGTAAAAACTGTTCATTGCTCTGAGCTCTGCTTTGTTTTTGTGGGAATTGTCTGCTTCTGTAGCACCTATGGTTTCATTACTTTTTTTAAAGTTTGGTTTACTAACCTGCTCTTGGAATAGATACAACCACCAAAGCTGCTTTTTAATTAGCCCTGTGGTCCATCCGGTGTGTATGTGCTTGTACATCTCGGCTGTACAATGTACTTCCAATAAAAGGGAACAGTCTGCCATAGAGTCTTGTAACCTTGAGGTCAGTTTTGAGCTCAAAATTGCTTTTGATTATGGCGTTAGTAAGTGTCTCAAAAAAAACCAATAAAAAAATCCAGCAAGCACTAGTGGTCCTTACATTGGTGCTACTGAGTTCCACACTCAAATGGTATCACATCTAGACCTTAATGGAATTAACTGTGTATTTATAGATTCTTTGAAGATGCATTACTGTGCCACTTGTTGTGAATATTCAGTTTTGCAACCAGAATGATGGAAAATCAGTGTAGGTTTACATCATTGTGGACACATCTGCAGTGGTTTCTACAGGAATGTAGCCTGATTCGTGCCTTTACTGTCTGCATGTCATCTCTGTGCTGTATATGACGGATAAGACACTGTGTGCCTGAACACTTATGGTCTAGATCTGTAGTATCCTGAAGAATTTTCTTGTCTGATTAATTCACCACATGTGATCTTCAGAAAGTCTCACGTCATTGGCAGTCTTTGAGAAACGCGTTAGGACTGTGTAGATGCTAGGTGTTTGCAAAGCTCAGTTCAATTTTTTAGACTGGTACTTGGCTATCTGTAAGCAAAAAGAAGTTTGAGGTTTGATTCAGAAGCTATAGGGTGTGGTTCTCAGGTTTTCTAGATATGGTCATACTAGTTGTTGGAATGGTTTGTGCTACCCTTGAAATCAACTAATCAAAGCAGGACAGTGTTTGGACCTATTGTGGCAGTTAAGACTGTTGTAGGTGAAGGATGGTGTAGACTGCGTGGTGTGTGCTTTTAATTTGTGCAGCATCATACTCATACCAGTTTGTAATTACAAAAGGAAAAAATGGTTACATTGAGGTGGGTAGAACATACACCAGCTTTAATAGATTGATGAAACTCTTTCTTCAACTGCAGTGGTTAACTGCTTTATTTTGCCTCGTATCACGTACACTGTACAAATAGCTAGAGCTGAGCACATAAAACTGTAGCTGTTGTCTGTGGGGTTCCACTCTACCTTCAGTTGAAAAATATAGCTTGATATTACTTTTCTTCAAAATTATTCTTGGTGAACTGATTTGCAGATATCATCAGATCATTGTGACAACTGTTAGAACTCTAGAAGTGGTGTCCCATTGTGTGACCAAAGCTGTGTGCCCTTCTTCCTGCCACCAAATGGCATCAGTGGGAGAAATTTCTTACTGACTTCCCTAGGTGAGGACTAGGACCTTCAGGCTCTGGGCAGCAGCAGCATGAACAGTTGAGAAGCTAAACTTAACAGGATATTTGTAATGAACCAAAGATTCAAAATTTGTTCTCAAAATCACTCATTTAAAAGGCTTTTATCCGTAAGCGTTCTTCGTAGCAAAATACAAGCAAAGTGTTGACACAAGCATGATTGTAAGGCTGGTGATCAAAGCTAGATCAAACCTTCTCTTTCAGTTTGCAGAACACGTTTTCCCCACTGTATTCATGTTGCTCTTCCAAAGCTGCATAATAGCATCTAGGCCAAGTAGCACACTGGTTTAGAGAAAAAGAGCTTGAAGCATGAAGATTAGGATATCACACTGAAGATGCCTAGGGCCACTAAACACTGTGTAACTGGCAGGCATGGAGTTGTCACAGGTGGAGGGCGGTCACAGACTTCTACTGAGTCGTTCCCTCCCTCTAAGGACTTGCTGTTCGCTGAAGAGCCCTAATTCAGTTTGTTTCTAGAGAGCCAGGGAACAGGGTGGGAGAGAGCAGTGATGAATGGTCCCTTGAAAACAAGAGTCAGTAACAGAGGCCACCTGACGACGCAGCCTGTTTCGCTGCAGCCCGTTTCCTGCTGAAGATTCATTTTGAAGAGGTTGTGAGAGCACTCGAACAGGAAGCTGCAACTCCACCAAACGGTTTCACTATCAGTGTGTTATCTGTGGTCATTCCCCCCTACAGCTTGCGGCTAGCTTCTGGTTAGCAGAGAAAGACACTTTGAGCTGAGCTGGCATCAGTTCCCACCTACTTAATCAGTTAAGTTGTGAGCCGTGTGGTTAGCTCGAATCCCCTGGTTGTCTTGTGGATTGCCAGTGACAGGAAGGTGGAGATGCATTGAGTGGTTCAGACAGGAATAGCTCGGTTATCTGATGGTCACCCCAGAGACTGATAAAATTATGTGAGCTCTTTTCTGAGAAGACATCAAAAAAGCAGAAACTGTTGTCTCTAACCACCTGAAGAGTTTACAACGTCAAGGGAAATTTTGCTTATCTTAAAAGCCTCAGAACTGTTAACCCGTCTTCACCGCTGCAGACCACAGCAGTGCTTTAGACTCTTGGTGCACGGAATGAAGCTAACAGACCGTCGCGTGCAAAGCTGTAAAATCTTATTGAGGAAATGTTATAGTTCAGACCTTCCAAAATTACTTTGGCACTTCAAATTCGGAGGTGAACAACTTGAAACACATGAGAGGAACCAGTCTTTTCCGAGGGAGCATGCTCCATACTTTTAGAAAACTCAGCCTCTTTGAGGCCCTCACATTGTCAGGAGTTTGGGCATGAAAAGGGATGAGTCACTTTTCAAAGTGTAGCCTGTTTGCTGAGCCCAGACTAATCTGAAGCCAAAATGATGGTGGCAGTGACATGGGCTTGCAAAGGTTAAAACAGAGAAGGTGGTCATATCCTTGGGAGCACTTAGGGCACTTGGTTTGTTTTTTGCCATATATTTACTGAGCAAACCTCGGGATTAGCATGGCCAAGCTTCAGAGAGAGACCTTGAGTAAATGAGGTTTTAAGTTAGTACTTTCAAAGAGGTCTCAGGCAGGTTGCCCTGAGCCTCAGTGCCTGAGTTTCTCTAGCCTTAAAATGGGGTGGTGGTGCTCCTCTCCTTTGTACGTTGAGGTGTACAGATGGAGAGTGTTTTACTGAGTATTTCGTAAAATAGGTAAGGTAGTTCTGAGCAAAAGGTCCACCTAATTTTTGTGTCTTGTGCCTAGAGTACCAGGAGCTCTGTGCTGCTTGTTCCATGTCCCTGTCTGACCACCCCTCTCCTCAAACCAGACCGCTCAGCTTCTCTCCCCCAGCCCAGCTCCGCTCCCCGTGCCGCAGGTGCCCGTCCTGGCAGCGGCTGGCATCCTGCGGATGCTGCCGAGCAAGCACAGGGAGGGTAGGGCCCTGCACTGGAGCAAGGGGCTGGGGTGTCTTATGCCCCTGGGGAGGAGGGTCCCGTGGCCAGTCCAGAGCCCTTGCACCTGTGGGGGCCATCGCGCTAGCACTGGGGGCTCTAGTTCCTTCCTCACTGCCAGCCTTGGAAAAAAAGCAGAGGTGGGCTGGGCGGCAGGGCTCTGGCAGCACAGCCTTTTCCTGTACCTGCACATCGTCAAGGCTTCACACTGAATTTGCACAATCTGATGGGTGATTTGTAGCTGTAACAATCACTGTAATGAGATCCTGCTTGTCTGTTGGTTTTGTTCAGCTTTTGAAATAAAGCCTATGTGTTTGTAAGGGCATGTGTCTGTACAGGAGGCATGTAAGATGCTTTGTCTGCTTACGTTGCTTGGCTCAGCCTCTGTCAATGACAGCCATAACAATCAGTGCATTTTTGACTCAAAGCTATTTCCTTTCCTGGTGCAGATTATGTCTGGTATGCATAACGTGTTAATTTAACAAAGCAGTTCTTTTGATACAGCTTTAATTTTTTAACAACAGCTCGGAGGCAGTGATGTACAGATTATATAGTGTCAGTTTCCCAATTAAAGTTTTACAGGAAAATATTCTGGTTTTGCTTTAAGCCTGTGTTGAATTCTTCCTTCTGGCACTTGTGCAAATGGAAACTGTGCTATTGCAAAGCATCCATTTGAAACCTTGAAATATTTATTGAGGCTGCATTGAATACTGAAGCAGGAATCTTCCTGTAGGCTTGTGGTGTCTGTCATACACATATATTTTGTAATTAAATGTCTGGAAGCTTGTGTGTGTGCGTGTGTGGTTGGTTTCTTGTGGGTTTGGTTTTTTTTTTCAGGTTTTGTTGTTGTTACGCTGCTCTTCCTGATATATGTATTTAATGCATCCTTTTTAAGAGTTCCTATGAAATCTTACCCAAGGCAAGACCACATCTTTGATGTGTAGTGATGAAGCTCCTACTAATTGTTGTGCAGAACACTGAGGAGGTGGCTAAACTGCTGCCCTTCCTAGAACGTCAGACCTTGTGAAGATCATTCCTGTGGCATAACATGCCTGTTTGGAGGATATGGAATGGAGAGCACATGAAGGGACTAGAAGAAAATAATTAATAAAACACTACCCACAAACTGAAAAATTTTACATATATATAATTTTTTCCCTTCTCTTTCCCATTCTTCTTCTTCCCACCCCTTTGTCTTGGATAAAGTCAGGTCAGTGACTTTTCCTGTTTTGTATCACCTGGAAGCAACAGGGACTGACCATCTACAACACTGTTGGTCAGGGAAGTCCAGTGACCAGAGTGTGCTCCAGGGGGTGCGACTGTGTGGAGCTTAAGCTGAAACTCGAGGGGCAAAGCAACGTAGCGCTGGCATTGGGCAGGACTAGGAGTCATCAGCTCCAACGGCGACAGAACATGCCACTGTGAAGCTGCAGAGCCAAACACCTGATGGCATCTCCCTTGTGCCCTGGTCTCCGGTGTCCTGGTGACACTCTCAGAGTACTAGCCACTGCTCAGTCTGACCAGAGGCATATCCTGGCTCGGAAGAGTCTCCCCCGTCTGGAAGCTGTGTCATGACTAGGACTGGAGTATCAGATACCCAGTTTAGATTTACCTGCAGCAGCATCAGTTATTGCCCAGCTTTGCAGAGGTGCATGGTAGTATGAAGATCACTGCAACTGCATGTAAATCTAGCCATTAGTGGGGAAAGTCCAGCTGCTTTTACTGGGTAGTGAGCGTCATCTCTGAACCTGTGACGACCCAGCAGGCTGTGGCTAGGGCAGGCAGCTTCTCTGCCGTCAGAATGTGCTGAGTCTGAAATACTCCCTGCTGCCAAAGTGCCAAGGAAGCCACCTGGCCCACTTTGAAACCAAATGCTGCCGTCTCATGTGTTTATCACTTTCCTTGTTTTCTTTCTTTTTCTGTTTGCAACCAATCTCTTTGGATTATCCTACTGCTAGATAATGACGACTTTCATATCTACATTTTTTTCTCAAGCTTGGCTGTACTATTTTTGGGCAGATATTTAAGACTTCTATTATTTTTTAAAACATATTGTGTCCATGTTTGCATTTCAGAACAAACAAACAATGACACTTCTCACAGTATATCATTCTTCAAATATTTTTCTTAACAAGTAGAACTTTTTCAGGCATGCCAGAATCAGCTTCATTATATGAATCCTATTTATGGATCCTATTTAGAGCATTGGAAAGGAGGGAATTAAAGGGGCTGTTTCCACAAACACTGTATCTGGTGCCATGTGAGAAGGTAGGGTAAGAATTAGTTAATATTTCAAGGAAATCAAGATAGTTCCCTAGAAGAAAGGCCTTTGTTTGTTCCTTTCTTTCTTTCTTCTTCTCAATGTTTTTTCTGAAATTCTCCATGTTATTTCCTTCATCAGACACTGGAACAGAGACCGAGTTGCTAAGCAGAAGGGCAGAAGGCCTGGGGAGCTGGGCTAGGTCTGCAGGGTGACGGGCACCATATAGAAATCCTTAGTAGACTCTAAACAAGGTGAACACACAAATCTGTTACATTGCTGCAGTATGATGGGCCCTTGATACATATATGGGGGAAAAAAAAGCATTTATGGGGGGAAATAAAACCAAGGCATTCATTATCAAAGCAAAAAGAAATTGATTCTGCAGCAGTGATTTATTTCAGTGACTTTATTTGTATAATGGCCAATGATCGATGTAAAGCTAATCATTTTATCTGAAGGATCTTAGCATAAGCTGACAATTAGTCTCTGCATTGCTGATGGGCTTCACTGTCATTGGTGCAGAGAACGCAAGTGGTGTGGGCAGCATAGCCTGTCCGGTCCCACTTGATCCGTAAACTCGGGTTGTGAAGCACCTTGAGGGAAGGGAGGAACAGTAAACCAGCCCAGGGATTTTGGAAAGTGTTTCTGTTGGGTTCCTCAGTTGAATGATGGCCGCTGAGCTGTTGGGTTGGCAGGACTGATGTGACAGTTGCCTTTTGGAACTGAATGCTGAAATTTTAATACGCTTGCAAATACAAAGGAAATCAGTTCCTCAGAAGCTTCCAGTACTACTGTAACATTGAAAGAGAAAAACAGTGGAAGTTGTTTTAGGCAGTGTAGTTTAAGTGAAGTGTACATGTTCAAACATGCATGAAGAGCAATGCAAATGAACTTTAGATTAATCTGGTGTTTAGGAAGAAGGAGTCTGGCGTGTGTTTTAACTAAAGTGTCCGCATGCTGCCCATCTTGTTGGCCCAAAGCCCTGTGACATACTGCATCAGCAACTTGCTCTTTAAAGTTTCTGCTCAGGCGGTTGGGTCAGCAGTCAAAACAGGTTCACTGGGAAGATCAAAGAGGAGGGTGGGTTCTCAAAAGAGGAAGAAAAATTAGAAGGGCAGTTTGCAGTTTCACATTAATTTTCTTCATTGCTATACTGGACAGCCAGGGAAAGTAAGTAGAAGATGATTGCGTGAAAGGGTTGAGTAATGTCGAAATGTGCAGGAACAAAGCTGCTGCGGGGGCTGCCTGCCAGCTCCTGGGTGCAGGGCCAGTGGGGCGGCTCGTAATCTCTGAGCTGTACGCGTGGCTCACTGTCTGACCAGCACGTGTGGCACCTCCTGGTTTTTTTTTTAGGGGTTTTTTGGGGGCAAGGAAGGGGTCTTTGGAGTTTTTTGCTTTGCTTTACTTGAGGAATGGAGTGCGAAAGATCCTCTATAGGACTAGTTTCTGCTTCACCTCATCGATGTTTTACACCTGATCTGATCAAAACCTTATCTCTGATCTGTCTTTGCCTTGGGCAAACATCCTTGTGCGTATTCTGTTCCAGTAGCTCTTTACCTTGCTGGCCTGGGACAATGAGTGGGAGAACAGTGGGATATTTTTTTTCATCTCTGTCAATGGCAGCAGTAGGCAGTTGCAGGAATCCCAAGAAAGCCCAATATATGGAGGGAGGTGGGCTTTTGCCAGCTAAGCAGGACCACAGCACAGCTGTGGCTTGCAGCTTTACTGAGCGTGGTGTTTTTCACTCACCGGTACCTTCTCAAGTTGATTGATTTTGTCAGAATTTGCTTTAAAAGAAATGAATTCTTATCAGTGGTTGTGAAACCTAGAGCAAACATGTCACTGAAAATAAGCTTACAATGGTTTGATCCAGATCTCATGAATCGAGGTTTGCAGACATTTACATGTGCTCAATTGCTGTAGAGCTCGAAGCCCAGGTAGGAAGGACTCTTGGTTAAAGTTGCATTGTGAGGAGTCAGATTGAGAACTTTGTGGAGCCTTGCTGTTGGCATTTTCTGAATTCAGACTCATAGTAATATGCATTTAATATTTTCGGGGTTTCAATTTGGTCAAAAGTCTGTCGGCCTTTTACCCAAACCTCCTTTATGATGGTAGGTTTCTCTCATACCTTGCTTAGAATCTTGCTGGTGGTTTTCAACCTCTTCCAATTTGCAAACACCCTAAGAGAAACACCACTAAAGTTGCAGGGCCCTATATTTTGAATTTAAGGCCATCTTGACCACAGGCTTGCTTTTCTTAGCTACCTTTTTACAGCTCATTTAAGAAGTACTCAGCAAAGCTGGAGGTCTGATGTCCCAGGGCTGAACACCAGTAGCTTGATGCAGCGGGGTCCCGTTTCTGGCTCCTGCCTCTCAGCGCTACTGTGGCATGAATACCGACTGCGCACACCACGTTTTACAGAAATTCTGTTCACTAAAACTGTATCCTCAGCATCAGTGCAGACTCTGTCTGCCACCATGGGCTTTCGTCCTTCCGACAGGAGCTGGAGACGGATTTGTTTAGGTACTGTGGTGGTCTCTGACACCTATTTAATTTTGTCCGAGTGTTATTTTTGTGACACCACGGCACTGTGAGAGTTGTAAATGATTCTGTTACTCAAGTAGACTTTATAATTTGGTCAGAAAAATTGCTTTCCAGTGAAACTCAGCCTGAAAGTTAACGTGTTGATTAGTCACTGAAGTGGCCTACAGTAGTACGACTTGTGGATTATTTTACAATATGTACTTTTCTGGTTGCTTGCACAAATGTAATACAAAAGTTGCTTTTATATTAATCTTTAAAGTTGCAGCCTTGAATGCTTACAATTTCGGCATCCTGAATGTTAACCAACAAAGGAAGCATGGTTTTGTGTTCAAAGCCAGGAGGAGGAGACAGGAGGTCTGTGTTGTATTCCCAGCACTCCTATAATCTGGCTCTGGGATCTCGGGCGTGCTGTTTGCTGTGCCCCAGTTCACTCGGGTGGGGCGGGGAGACCGACCTTCAGGGTGCGCCGGCAGCCCCGCTTCTGTGAAGGCTTTGATGGTCGGTGGGATCTGCTGGTGGAAAAGCACAATGCTGTTGGGAGTGCAGGAATCTGTGGGTTTAAGAAGTTGCCCCGACATTTAAACGTGGCATTTCTTCCGCTTTCTCTCCGGGGCTGGCATCTGCCGTGAATATCTTCATCTTCAATATTATTGTCCCCCTGTTACATTTTTACATTTTGCACATGGGGGCTGGAGGAGACAGGGAATTTCAGAATTGGTACAAGCACCAGGTGATGGTTTGTCCTTGAATCCCTCCCGTTCCTCTCGGGTATCCTGATGCGTGAGGTTACCTGTCCCTGAAAAGTTCCTGCAGAAGCCTGGCACGTTGTGTTACAGATGGCCCCTTATTAACTCTGAATTTCCCCAGCTTCTTTGCTTTTCCAGGTTTGAGTTAGACGGCTTGATGTTACTTCAGAGCCATCCTTTTGATGGCTGGAAACGATAATAGCCTGTGTCATCTGCCCTTTAGATGGAAGGGTTATGCCTCGTCCTTTATTCCTCGGCGCTTCCTACAAAACCCGTCCCACAATGCACCCGAGCCGCTCGCAGGTGTTCCCGTGGATCTGCCCTCTCACATGCACCGCAAATTAGTAACAGAAGCTAATGGCCCAGCATGCGGCCATCAAAGGGCTGACAATTCCAGCCTTTCCAAAGGGCCCTTTATGTCAAAGCCCCCCACGAGACCTGTCCGGCTGAAAAGACTATTTGTCTGTCCCTGTGTGCGGGCCTGCTGCAGCGCTGCGGCCGGCTGCCGGCCTCACGCTGCGCCCCTGACTGTTGCTGCTAGCAACAGATAAAAATCACTGTTAACCACAGCGGGGCCCACAGCACATCAATCATCTGGCCCAGATAAAGGCCCCGGGCCTTTGGCCCTATCCTTCGGTTGTTTCTAAATAATTTCCAGTGGCTGAGCATGCTATGGTGTAGGCTGGGTAATTCAGTCCAGAAAACTTCATTTCACTAAAAATGCTTTGATTTTTTTTTTTTTTTAAAGACTGTTTTTGTTCAAATAGATGTTTGTTTCGAAAGGGGGAATTTAACTGATGAAAGGGATGCCGTGAAAGTTCAGAGTGAGAATAATAAATAAAACTGTGTGGTTAAATGTAAAGTACAACCAAGCGGGCAGCAAAAAAGAATTAGCATTTACTGGGAGTAACAAAGCAACTTTGCGCTTTAGAAGACTCCCCTCTCGGCCTCAGCATCGTTCAGCTTCCTGAATTTATATATATTTAAATAGAGATTAATCTTTGTATATGGATAACATCATTTCTACCACACCTTTATTAAAGAGATTTATAGCTGGGTATCAAATTACACTTTTAATACAGCCTAGTTGATTTTTTGGTAGCAGCAAATCATATTTGTAAGTCCGAATAACTAAACAAATTTGACAGTAGCAAATTTTCTCCTTGACACAGCTAATTCTTCATCCTGTCTTAATGTTCTGCTGTAAAGCCATAAGAAATTGTGATGCTTAGAGCCTGACAGTCATGGGTTTTGTTCTTGCCACTTAGCCATCCTTCAAAGAAGAAACCATTGCAATTTAAATTGAGGGACATCACAGGCTTGATAGCAGGGAAAGGCGCTCTGTAGATAAGCCCTGTTTTGCAACCTCGCCGGCTTGTGCTGTTAGAGCAGGTAGGGTATAGTGGAATACTGAAGGTAAAATCAAGTGTTAGGTCGCAAATAAAATCTCTGTGGAAACCCTAAAAATTAAATCTCAGTCAGCCTGCCTTCTGCACAAGCATCTTTGCATACTAATTGCATGGGCCTTTGTATTATCGCAGATACTAATTACCACTAGTTCTCAGTGGGAATTGGACACCTAATTCTCTAATGCTGCTTTTAACCTCCCAGCTTACAAGCCTTGCATTTCAAGGCACCTTGATCCTGCTGGTATCTTCGGCGTACAGGCTTGATCCAGCACATGTGCACTGCTGCTATTTAGGTGACAAAGAATCTTGCCAAATTTTGCAACGTAGGCCGCGTTTCTTGCTTGGATGTGATCATGGACTTCAACCACAGCTGGCAAGGTTGGCTGAACAGCGATTCCTCTCTGAGTCTGCTGGAGTCATAACACAGAAGCTGGTTTACTTTACCTTCTTATTGCTCGTATGGCTATGCTTAAGCTAAAAGGGGTGATTAAAAAGAGTTAAATTCTCACCTGACTGCTATTAATGGGAGCTGAGCCTTTCTTTTCAGCTTGACAGGACTTCATCCAGAGTGCCCTAACAAAGCGCTAAGCTTCTGAAATATGACTCATTGCTTTGTGGAACCCGGTATGTATTTCATACTTCACTGGATGAGTATGATATATATATATATTTGAAGAACTTGAGAAATTTTCTGTAGAAACAGGAGAGGCATTAGCCTGACAAAATATACTTGTGCAGTATGTTCTTCAGCATCTTTTCTGAAAATAAAACAAATTTTAAGATTGATCCTGTTGGATCTTGAGATAGGCAACAGTAAAATACTGTTCAGCTGGCAAGGTCACTGTAAACACTGTCATCAGATCTGAAGAGTGTGCTGCTACCCTGTTTTCCCCTTCTGCTTTTTTTTTCCTCTTTAACTCCTATATAATGTTGCCTAAGAAATAATGCAGGGAATGACAGAGAAGGGTAGGCTTAAATAACCCTGAGGGTGCTTATCTTCCTTGGCATTAACTTCATATCCACATTCATTATGTGAATGGGCCAGAGAAACTGTTTCTGTGACAAATTGGAGTGCAGGGTAGGTTGAACAGACTCAGTTCAATTTTAGGTAATGGTATACAATCATCTATATAGCGATGTGCAATGCATGGTGTAGTCCCTCATTTAGAGAAGTTTGAATGCATAAAGCCCTATAAGAAACACTGTGATAACTCGGTTTCTTATTTTTAGGAAGGAGTTGCAGTGTATACAATTAGCTCCTCCATTCCCTCCCCTCCTTTCTTTTAATAACGCCAGTAGAGCTTCCTTCCATCTCTAATACTGCCTTGTCAGGGTTGAGCTTCCAACATAGCTGCAGCTGCAAGGAGGATGGGGAGCACGTGAGAGATCCTCAGGCAGGAGATCGACAGACACATTGACATAGCCATTATTATTCCGTGGCAGACAGGATGGGTTACTCTTCCATCGCACCGCTGCATGCATATATCAGACAAAAGACAGTTTCAATTTGAATGGGAAGATGAGTGAAGTTGGTACTCTGCTGCGAGCAGATACTTGGGCAGAGCGGCCTCCAGAATCTTAACTAGCATGTCTGATCCTTGCTGTACAGCGTGGCTAGTATTTTGCTGAAAGGTTGCTTGTGGAAAATGTAACAGCACTTGTTGATAAATGTTCGTCATGCTAATTGACCACTGTGTTTGCAGACAGATGCGCTGACCTAGAGCTGCCCATGTGCTCGTGCAGATCCCTAAGATGGGCTAATTAACTTCTCCATCTTCATTTCCATGGCAAAACCCACTAAACAGAGTTATGCAAAACAAGTGAAAGAAAACATTGGGCTGCAAGGAGGAGGAGACCCAGGTTGCATATAATTTGTGTGTTAAGAAACAGCCGACGCCGGGTATCTTCCTTTGGTAGGAAGACACAAAATTTCCTCTTTAATGGGTAGATGAGAGTACAATAAACAGTAAGGAATGATCAGAAAGTCAAGATGGTTTTTGCCCTACCAATTTTTACTTGATGTCATTTTATGGAATTGAGGCTCTCAATTTGTCAGTAGTAATGACATTTTTTGAAATTTTAGTTGCCCTCAGTAAGCCGATAGTAGTAGCTTTAACCTAGACTTAGCGTGGAGTCTTGTTTGGGCCAGACCTAGCAGATGTTAATCTTGGAAGTCGTTCCTCTGAAGCTGAACAAATCACTCAGGTGAGCAAATGGAGTAAGTGCTGAGCCGAACTCGGGAAGCTGCTGTGCCTTGCTGTCGGAAGGCATCCCCCAGTTGCTTGTGGCGGGCCGTGCGGGCTCCGCACTTCGCAGGGCCTTGAGTCACGTCTGGGGTCTGCAACTGTAAATGGTCATGAGGTGTTGAGCAAATGGCATTTCCCATTCGAGTCTGAGCTGATACGGAGGACAAATACTCTGTGATACTGGCAAAAAACATGTTGTCCTTGTGCCTTAATAGGATGCCATTCCTTGGGATGGAAGAAATGCACTTTTTGTAGGACTTAAAAGGCATAAGAGAGTTTCTTGGTTCTCTATGCAAACTAGGCTGTGACTTTTGAACAGCATTGTGAGTTATAAACGGCAGCTAATGTGTGTTGACTTAATCAGTTGCTCACAGATCTGTTGTAGATGTCGCTCAGAAGTGTGCTCTGGCCCCATATTAGTTCTATTTATTTTTCATATATGGTGTAGTGTCCAAAGGGAGTCCAGATCCCTTCAGGGATCCCTCTGAAAGCTGCTTCTAGACACCAGCAAAACCAGGAAGCTTCATCCTGCTTTTTAAGGCTTGTCTGATAGGCACACTATGGGAATAATTTTAATCACAGTGACCGCTGTTAGGCAGGGGGAGGTTTACTTTAATTTTTTTAATTAGGTGCAGATCTGCTGGTGACATTTTCTTCCATTTGTGTTAGATTGATGCCTGACTTGACCTAAATGGTTCATAACTGTCATAACTTTCCAGTGTTACTGCCTTAGTTTAATGGTGTCCACTGGTTATTGTATGCTGTGCATTACCCTATCGATCGTGATCCTGCTCAGTGTTTCTAATTACATGAGAGGATGAGACGATGTTGTTGTACCTGGCATCCTTCCAGCATGGGTGTGCTAATGTTGCAGCCTGTCTTGCCGTTTCTTTGAACATGGTGTTGATCCCACCACCTTATGTGTTTAAATTATTGCTAAATTGCGGTGTTTTGAAGCCACAGGAATAGTGCTTAAAGAACTCTTCTCATAAAACAGCTCATTAATATGTGTGCTATTCAGGGTTTGCCAGAAGTTTTGTGGTCTGTCTTGCCTCCTCCACTCTTCACTCCTCTCCACCATCAAAATGTCTGCAGGAAAGCGTGGGCAAAATTCATTCCCCTGTGGCTGTTTCAAACTACACAGTGCGGGCTCATCCTTTGATCCCTCCTCATGACTTTATTTCATTATCCCTTAAGTATAAGGAGGAAAGTTAATGACATCATAAAAACTAGAACTCTATAAAAGATGTTTCTGCTGATTTACTGCCAATGTACTAGCAGCATGTCATATAACTGCCCATTAAAGATGGTGAGTTGCTCTCCTGCCTGCAGCTTTCCTTATCACCAGCCCTTTTATTTATGACCAGATTATAGGGATTGGGTGTGCACAGTAAAACATAAAACTTACTTTTATCATGCATATAATTAATCCTTTAATTATGGAATTAAGTTGTATCCATCCTCCTTTTTTATTTAAAAAAGGTATTATTAAATATTCCTGTTTGTCTTCAAAGAGCTTAATGTGTTGCTGAGAGAATGCAGTCCATGGTTTCTGGTTATACCATGTCTGTCCTTCCCTTCCCAAGCATTTCCTAAACAATTCTGATCAGTGAAGAGGCTGAGAGAGATAATGGAAGCTTCCTTACTTAGCTAAACAAAACAAAAATTTTCCTGTTCGAGAAAGTTGAATTTGGTCTATGGAAACCCTGATCTTGCTTGCTGACTTCTTAAACTTCCAGCTCTTTATGCATCCTTCCTCCAGCCCCTGAGGCTACATAGTCAGCTTGGCGAGCAGTTATTTGAGACCACATTTCCCATCACAGAATCTATCACCACTCTCACTGTAATGGCTTATTTGTGTGGTCATGCAGCTTTGGGCTCTCGCTTTGTGCAGCATAGCGCGTGTGATTCTCTAGTACCCTTCCCATTGGACTCAGTGCCTGCTGTTTTTTCAAAGAAAGCTTGCCGGTCTGGCTATCAGTAAGGATTCTGAATGCCAAACACCCCCTCCCTCCCACCTACAACTCTAGATACTTTCAGATAAGCTTCATGTTCTGAAGCAAGGCTTCTCTTAAAGTATCTCAAGTTGTAGAAGGGGGTGGGGGTAAGGTTGAGTGTTCGAAGTGATTCATTGCTCCTGAGCACCTTGGCTGATGAAGTTACTTGTTTAAAATTAATCGTGTTCTTTGTGCATCAGGCATGTTCTATTAATGCAGTCATAATGGTTTGTTTGCTAGATACTGGCATTGGATCTCAGTCTTGGGAATGCACTGTGATCAACTTAATACATTATTAAAAGCTGTTTGCCTTTTTGTCTTTTACCCAGTTAGTTGTTCTGATTTCATTTTGCTGATCATGAATTGCTGACAAAGAATAGTCATTCCTCAAGTGAAAAGCAAGAACAAAGCTTTCCGTTTGTACCTTCTCTGTTACCCAGGCTTTATATTAATACCTACATAGTTCTTGAGACATCTAAGAACAAATGTTCTTTAATTGCAGTATGAATTGAGGATTTCCATGTGCAGTGCTGATAGGCTGTCATGGTGGGACGATAACGAGAGGGACACTGTGCCGGCTCCGCGTTTGTTACTTGCCTCAACTGGGAAAATCTCTCTGATGGATTCAATTGTTTTGAGCCGGTTTCCTCCCCCTCCTTCCAGGAGAGAGAGGGAAACATGATGTGTGATTGCATAAGCTTGTTTTTACTCATGTGAGTGATGGAATAGGAGAAGTTCCAAATTAGGAAGTCATAAAGAAAAATAATAAAGGAAGGAAGCAATGAATTAAGCTCCCAGTGCTTTGTTTTATGGCTGTGATTTATAAAGAGGTATTTATTTATTTCTTACAGAAGGAATTCCATCTCTGCATGGAGTAATATGGATAATAATGTTTAAAAACAAAGTATTACTGTGTCCATACTGGACTTTGGCTACCTGTGAGCAGCTCACATTCATTTTATTGAAGGTGTAGTAGGTATCTCTAAGCTGACGATAGCACTGATGCTGAAAGGCTAGGCAATAGCCAATAGTTTATTTTGGGTATATCCCTATTTTAAGAGGAATAAAGAATAGCAAGTACCACACTGTTCTGAGGAAAAGGTATTGAGCGTGAAAGACATTCATAATTACAAAACTGTTTTAGTTGATCTGATGGCTTTAAATGACACAGTACACCACTATTGCCTTTGAGGCAAGCCTTGGCACTCGTATAGCTCTGTAATAGGTGGGCGTTCAGATTGAGTGGGGTCTTCCCAGGTCCCTGGGTGTCTTAAGCCTGAGATTCAGAACGCTGCCCATCAAACAGGCAAGGGAAGCCTTTTGCATGGACCTGTCTTTACATACTGGTTTTAAGTAAAGGTGATAGTATCTCAGTGCGTTGGCTTAATGAGGAAAGGGCTTCTAAATCATAAAGGTTAGATATTCCATGTATGTGTTGGACCAGGTATTCCAGGAGCTCCCCTCCCCCTGTCTGGGCTTCCAAAGATCCTGTGCTCATTGAAAGCTTAATTAATTAATGAGTAATCAGTTCTCAGCTCGAGGGTATCAATTTGAAGGAAAAATTGATTTTCAAATCCAAATGTCTTATATTTAGACTATTTATATTCTGAAACTACTGTGCATGTCATAGTCCTATTTAGAAAAGTGTCCAACTCCACTCAAGGGCAGGCAGCCTGAGGAATAAATTAATTTTTACCCATCAGAGGATGAGTATTACAGAGAAGCTTTGAATATCAGTGTGGTAGTGAGAAGGAAGCTTGTGATTTTCATACCTGAATTGAAATTGGTGAAGTATTTAAAATGCACATTTCATTGCTGCCAGACATTTACCTAGCATGAACATTAATAGAATGAGAGGGAAAAAAATTAGAGGTTCAACAATAATTCAGAGTTCTATGTTTATAATGTGAGAAATCATCAATTAATTCCATACCTGGAATAAAACATGCCCTAAGGCTTACCATCTGCCCACATTTAAACTTGAAGATAATAGATTTGGAAGAGAAGTTTGTAATTATTTGCTAGGTGGTTCTGATTAATTTACAAGGAAAATTGCTAATACCGATAGTGTATTACCCTGGGGCCAAGTGGAAATCACAATATTGCAGAAAGGGATAACATGTAAATGATGGCTTGTGCATTATCTGTTAGGCTGATTGGACAGTCTGATTATTTTTCTTAAGCCACTAATGGGTGCATATAAGATTAGAGTGTGCTTTGGACAGCATCACTATAATTCTCACCTAACAGGCTGTAGAAAATAGGAAGTAAATATACCCCAGTGGCATTCTTAGAAATTAAAAATGCTAAAGGCTAGATTATGAAATTATAATAGATACATACCAGCATGGCTGAGATCAGAATCTTGCCTCGTAGCACTGAAAAATACATTTATGACGGATCTATACTAGAAGTTTTGGAAATTATCATATAGGGAATGCATGCAAGCAGTCTACTCTGGCAAGCACACGTGTGCTTTAAAGACATGCTGAAAAAGCTGTCGTAGAGTCTTGCATTAAATTCAAGTTGAAACAGACATTACTGGACTAGAGCCCAGTGGGTATGGAAGAAGATAATTTATCTGGAACTCTAAAATATTTCATTTTGGCTGCTATTTACTCACATTGGAGAACACTGTGGACCTTCTGTGCACTGTTACAGTTACAGCTGCACGATTAAAGACTGACCTTTAAAAGGAGTGTGAGTTCTGTGTTGCCAAGGTACAACTGGTAGAGCGAAAGACATGTGTGATGTACAGAATCCTGCGGTAACAGTAGAAAATGGTCAGGTGAGGCAGAAGACCCCTGTTTCCCCTGCTGCTGGCCGGAGTCACTGCCATCAGCTTTGCTGCTTCTCCAGTTCTCTTCTGCTCCTGTGTAGTTTACTCTATGGTGGCAAAAGCCGAATGAAGAATGATCCATTAGGATTCAAAGCGTTATAGGTGACTCTTTAAATTTAGGTAAAACTGCCTCATCCATTTCTAACATCAGCAACCACCCAAACAGTATCTCCTTCCCTATGACAAGAGTTCTCTGCCTATGTGGATTTACCAAAAACATATCTCCCTGCAGCTCTTCATCCCCTGTTATCTGTGTCCCCTCTACCACCCCCCTAAATAAAATTTCAACACAGCACTCGTAATGAAGAAAATGAAGAAACTTAAGCAAATCATTACTGGCAAGGTGTTCTTTGCTTGGGGGCAGGGGTTGTAAGCAGTAGTCTTGCTTTTTCTTTTCTGTGATCTTTGTGCTGGCTCATACTTAAATGCTGTAGGGATCATTAGCCATAGATGTTATCAATTGATGCCTAACAACTGTATCTCATATATTGTTTCAGAGACTGTAAATTTTCACTTTAATGGAAAAAAATGTTGCACGTATGTATAACAGAAGGTTTTGAGGCTTTATGCTGCCATCAAGTAAATAGGTCTGAGGTTCACCTTCATGTGATAGTCAAACCATTCACTTTTCCTTTCCCTCTCTGAAAAGTGATGCAATTCTATGCAGCCAGTGATACACTTACATTGGGAGTGCGGGATGGCTGGACATTGGTCGTGGAAATGGTTGCAGGCCAATTCCAATCTTCTCCAGATTTCCCTTTAAATGCGATAATGAGACCTCTGCACCATGGCAAGGCGAAATCACAGCTGCCAGATGAGGTGGGCATTAGATTTTTTGAAATTCCCTTGTTAAAAACCTAATAGGTTTTGGTTTCATTTACACAGAATGTTCTTGTGTTCTGAAGTATACCACCTTCGCGACCTGCTTTCAGTAAATAACAGCCCTTGTGCAGCAGCTCTGGGCATATTCAAGAGAAATAATATTACCATCCGTGACATTTTTGCTGGATGTAGAAATTACCAGCTTTGAAGGAACACAGTAAAAATTTAAGGCTTTGGTGTTCATTCTCAAATGGCCATCTTGTCCCATACCATCAAGATCATACGACGTTCAAATAAAATGATAAACAAACTCAGTGTCTTCAGTTAAAATAGGAAATAAATGTGGCCTTCAGCGATGGAGCACCTTGCTAATTTTTTATTGTAAGTGATAATTGAAATTCTCATGTTATCCTGGAGGATTCAAGTGATTATTGTCTTAATATAAAATACAGGTCCTTGTACGTCACTGAGACAATCTCATGTAGCCGGGATTGAGCCAGGAAGCAGAGCATATTGGATCCGTACGCGTACCCTTGTGCCTGGCGACTTGCACAGCATCTCCCTCAATTTCATCAGACCAAATAAGTTATGAGTCTTAAGCCTCTGACAGCCTGCTGCATTTTTACAGGGAAGAGGTATCAGTCGTAACAGAGGAAACAACAGATTGGAATAGGTTCTTGTTTTCCTTTTCTGCTTCCCCATCTTGTGTTTTCTCTTTCGTTGTCGAACTTTCCCTTACCTCATCCCTTCTGCTGTGAGCTCTCCTATCTGCCACTCATCTTTAGTCTTGATAACTTGCAATCTCTCTTTTGTGCTGGTGGATTGTTGCCATACTCTGGTGTAAGTTGTTGGTGAGCATCCGAAGCAGTCAGTGGTTCCACCCTTCCCAAGTCCTGCTGCTGTGTGAGCCAGGAAGCCCACCCTGATGCCCCTGCCTTGCCCCCGGGATGCGGCTTTGCCCAGGCTGAGTGTGCTGGGTGGGGGTAGCTGGTGGGCAGGGACAGCCGTGCCAGTATCAGCACTTGCAGTGACGCTGGCAGGGATCTGGGCAAGGATTTATTTCCATGGTCACGTGGCTGATTTAGAGGAGAGCTGGTGGGCCAGGGAGAGGAGGGGCATTGGCAGCGGGCAGAGACAGGCTCCAGGCTGCAGGGTTGTCCCCATGCCATGGGCAGGGCCACCAGCTGTCGGGGCTCTGCTCTCCGCCGTGGCTGTGCTACACAGGACTTGCATCTGCCTGGCAAAATGCTTGGGAGATGAGTGCTGCAAGAGGGCGTCGCATCTGCCTCGTTCTGCACAGACTTTGGCAGCGGGTTCAGTAGTGATTTCCCCTGATTTAATTGTTTAGACAACTGTCTATTTACTGTCAGTATTTACAGAGCTTTCATTGAAGCTAAACAGACATATGCTCTTTGTCACTGTCACGGTGTCAGGAAAGCTGCAGACTCTTCATTTCCAGTGCTTCCTTTTATTGTCCAGAAACTGCTCTGGAGAAACTGGGAAGGGCTACCTGCCAGTTGTATTGTCTTGCCTAGATCTGCTTAGTTACACTTCAGCCCTTCATTTTCAGAGAGTTTTATCTGAGCATAATGTAATTTTTTTTTTTCCTCTGGTTACTTTTTAATTAATATCCTGTAACTGCTTCAAACTTGGGAGGAAAGTGGTTTTTGATTTCTCTTTTATTGGGTAATTTTAATTATTCACACCATTGACTTCATTAAGTTAAAACACCATAATATTATGTGTGAAACAATGATCTTTAGAACAACAGAAAAATTATTCCTACTTTTTTGGAAGCAAAATGGCTAAAGTGCCACCAAAGCCAAGCATCCCTGCTGCAGACAGATGGATGGTGGGTTACCCATGCTCTGCTGTGTCCTCATGGGTGATGCCCACAGTCTTCCCTCCTCTGCACTGACCCAGAGGATTAAATACAAATTGACATTATCTTAGTTCCTGCTTCTGTTTGTATTTTTTCATTTCTGCTCCATAGCTATGAGACTAAACCAAAGTGTTGATAGGCACAAAAGGGGACATTGGAAGCAGTGTGGTGAGATTGCTGTGTGATTACTGATGTTTATTGTCCCGTGGTATCCTGAAATGCTGGTCACTGAAAGACCTTTGCTTTAGCAAAACACTTAGCTTTCAAACTTGAGCATCTTAATACAGAAAGCTCTGGTCTTGGTCATGTCTCACAGCATCAAAAATGAAAATCTTCCTAACTAGCAGAATCGTAACCGCCCGCCTATTGTGAAATTCATATTGTTGGCAATACTGCAAATGAAAACAGGAAAATATGGTACAAAGGAGCATTGTTCCAGCAACTTCAGTGCTCCTTCAGTTGGGTTTATTTAGATGTTGCCTGTGGATTTGGTTAGTTTTAAGTTCCTGTTGTTTTTAGTAATTACCCTTATTGTGGCAGTGTCTAAAGATCACACTTGCGTTACATGCTGAGTCCTGTGTTGTTCAGGACTGTGTTGTCCTATTCAGTTCTGCTTAACTTCAGCCACTGGCCATCCTGTCATTTTTCAAACTGGCTGCCAAAGTCATTAGCACCCTTTCATAATTGTTTATATAGGTGCTTATCATTACAGAAGTACCAGCATCTACTTTTCTTGTGCCAGTGCACGTGGGGCACAGTGAGATGTTAAAATTAGCATCGTCCAGGAACCAAATAACCTCTGGTCCACCCCAGATCCAGTTCAGAGGTGAAGGTTTGGAGCAGTCCTTACAGCCCTCCCAGGTGGATGTGCACCGAGTGGGCAGCTTCAGTTCTGCCAGGGGAGGAAGAGCTAAAGCTGACGATGGTGGTCCTGGCCGGCTGTGGGCGAGGTCCATGGTGGTGGCAGGGCTCTCCTGCTAATGCAGCCGTACACTGGCGGGTGGGAGGGCAGAGGGTTACAGTCCTGCATCTGCCAGACGCGCTGCCCTTCTCCCTTGGTCGCGCAGGGCCCCAGGCGCTATTTCAGAAATGAGCATCTCAGTTTAACCGCAGCACTGCATCAGTAGATAATCATGCTGTAGTACAGCTATATACTCTCACGGTTATCTGCTCCAGCTAAGTAGATTAAAATATTTTTTTATAAAAGTGATGGTAGGAGCTCCTGTCTTCTGTAGATGGGTTTTGTCTTTTGAAGTAAAATAAAACTGAGAGCTGCAAATTGCCCGTTAGTCGTATAACAGGTCTGGTCTGAAGTACCTCTGGGTCTGGTGCCCTGAAATCCTTTATCAGCCAGGACAAGAAAATTAGGCTTTCAAGCTAATTTGACATTTAAAAATATATATAAACAGGCAAGTAAGTATGTCCAAATTAATCCTTGAAAAGTGTGTTTTGAACTACAGAATGTTTCTGTCCTCGCAGAATGACAGTTAAAACATTGCTGTTAAAGCGGTAAACGGAAATTTCAGTTGCTTGTCAAAACAAGCAGCACTTTCCTTCTGCAGAGTGTAAGATGCCAAACAATAGGCAGCACCTTTCAAAACGGCATCTTCATTATACAGTCAGGTTTCTAATGTAATCTTTTCATACACAAATAGTGTATTAGTTCTCCATAACACTTTATAATAAGTGGACATTAAATTAATGCTACATGGGAATGGAATTCCTGCAGAGTTATGTACTACTCTGAAATGAGTGCCAAAGGAATTTGGTGCGATTAAAAGGAGACGGTGAAAGTGGAAGGAGGTGGGTACTGATGGCTTACTGCAGGCGCCTCAGCTGAGCTGAAAATAAGAGGACTGTTTGAGGGTTGCAAGCCTGAGGGAGGGCTAAGAAAATCCACAAGCCCAAACCTGAACTTGAACCATAAATGTTAGGACGTTTTCTGGCTCCAGTTGTTGGGAAAATGATTAATATTCTTTGTTACATTCTTAAGACTTTAATCGCTGAAATACCTTTGTCTTAGTTGTGAGCAGGATGCTGGTGTGAATTTGGCTCCGTGGATCAGAGCCGTGGGAAGCTGTAGCCGAGGGGAGAGTTTGCTCCTGTGTCACGAGAGGGTCCCCCAGCTGTCCTCCCCGCCTGCCTGTCCGACTGGTCTGCAGGGACCAGGCTGGCTCCGCTCCTGAGGTCAGCTGGGTACAGCTGACGGGACAGGTGACTTCAGGGCCCACTTCAGCCCCATAGTGTTGGGCCTTGTTCTGCCAGGTTTGCTTCCCGTGCTATCCCAGTGCGCCCCATCCTGCCCAGCAGTCTCGCTCTGGGCCCAGCACGGGCAGTGCACAGCCTCAGCTGTGCCTTATGGGAATGCCGCCTTGGGAGGCTGCAATGTAGCTCTCTGCTTTTCATGTGCTTAGAACCAAAAAGGACAGGAGAAAATCATAGTTGTCTGATGTCCGTAGGGAGATCATATCAATTCCTTAGGAGATCTGTTGGCAAGAGATCTGCTTTCCTCCCCTTCCTCCTACCCAGTGTATGGAGTTGCAGCATCCTGATGAAATGTATTTTTACGAGGAAATAAGAACCAGGCATGAAGAAGAAAGAGCAGCAGCATTTGCTGTCATCTTGAACATGATGGAGTCCCTTGGGTTTTATGGCTAGAGAGAACAGGAGGAGAAACCTGCGTTCGTCTCTTCCATACAAAGCTGAATTACAAGTAACGGAGATTCCTGTCTCTCTCCATTCCCATTGCCCAGCCCATTGCGCCACCTCTGAAAGTACCAATTTTAATCCAAGTGAGGACTCAAGAGCAGCATATTCATGAAAAAAATAATAGACGTCTTTGTCATGAGTATTACTAAGAGCCAGTGGCAGTTGATAGGCATTTTTCTGGTATGCTACAAAGCAGTAGCAGATAGTTAGCAGAGCAAGCATGCTGTATCATCATCCCTGCAGAGAACAGAAGTAGCAGACAGTTTCCTTCCTTCGTGGCAAACAGCCTGTAAATGAAATCTTCTCTCTGAAGACGTAGCAGAGGCCAGATGGGAGAGGAAACCTAACCTGGTGTGTAGAGGCGGCATCCTGCTGCTGACTTCTTGGAGGACAACAAACAGTCAGAGGCAGTCTTTGACCAGCTCAGTTGGTGGTAGGTGCTGATGAATAATTGGGCAAAAGGCAGTGAGCGCTGCTGTTTCGTGCCACCAAGATGTATTTCAGTCTGAAGCAGGAGCCATTTTCTCGTTGGTGCAGCAAGAGCTGTGTATTCCAGTGAGCATCCTTATTCTCTCCTGGGGCTGCGGTGACACTGGCCCTAGGGGAAGCTTCAAGGCTCGTCCTTTCCAATAAAGAAAGTGAGAGTTGAATAGTTCAGTCCAGGGAAGTGCAGCCCTGTTTGTCTAAAGGGATGGTGATTTCTGTTCCCAGATCTGATTTATCCCCAATCCTTACAAGAAGCTGGCATCGTACTGTGTGTAGCCTGAGTGCAAGCTGTGAGAGCAGGTGTGTAATTGGTTCCCTGTTTTGCTGAGCTGTGACCTTCCAGAAAGAGTCCCTGCGCTTGTGCGGTGCTTGGTAATAGTTCTCAAAGTCAATCCCAAAATCTCACTTCTGTTTGGAGTAATTATAAAAATAAGTTTCTTTAAAAATAAATAAATAAAGCTCATCCTTGTTAGCGAGTGCTACCTGAGGCTGTCAAATAGCCACGCTGACAGGCTGTTCTGTTTCCGCAAAGCTGTCTGTATTCAGGAGGGTATAATGTGCAATTCACAGGCTTGGCTGCTGCTTTCCACCTTTTCCTAAAAGAGCTGCAGTCTCCTCCTGAGCAGATGTTACTAAATCCGTCTTCCCCAAACCTTTATAAAGCTTTTCAGGTAACTCATCCTTCTTTCTCTCCTGTTTGATGCTCTGAAATGCCTTTTTTTTTTTTTTTTTAAACACCCACATTCAGCCAAAAAATACTACAAATAACTTAGATAGCATAGAGCTCTTTCTTCATGGTGCCTTAAAGTTAACAATGCCTGCCAATGGTGTACTCTTGGCAAATAAATATCAAGAATAGGGTAGTCTAAAAGGATATCTCAGGAAACGAAACAGAGATACACAGAGATACAAAGATAAGTAGTTACAAAGAAACATCATGAACTAATTATTCTCAGTGCATTATCAGAAATGAATTGCACATACGTCATGTACAGTTACCTTCCTGTGAACCAGAAAGTATAGATTAGTAGCAGGCATATCTGATAGGTCTGGATGGTCCGTTGGGCTGGTCGATAGCATCAAGTCCTGTATTCCTTTTCTCTAGATTAAAATAAAAATGTCTTGGAGTTCGGCAGCACCTGAGCTGGTGTGAGAGCAGAGGCAGGGCTCTGGGCCAGTCTCCGCAGGGACTGTTAAACACTTTCCGTGACAAGTTTGCCTAACTTCTGTAGCAAAGTATTACTGGACAAATAGTAACAGCAGGAAACATAACAAACATTACTTGAAAGGGTTTGGATCAGCAGGGTTTTTGTTTTTAACCGCGTGGTAGTAAATGCAGCATATTGTGAAGGCAGAACTAGCAGCGTTTAATACATACTGCATAGCAGCTCCTTGCTGTATAATCTCATAAAAGGACAGTATGCTCTGTTTAGGGTTTCAAGAAAAGTTCCTTCTTCTCAGTGTTTTCCTTAGGAAGTACCTTTGCCTTTCATGCTAAATTATAATATTTTTGTTTCATGCTGAAGTCTGAGCTATGTCCATGGAATTTTCCAAGCCTTCCACCCTCCCCACGTGGCTCAGCCCCGAGCTTGGGTGGCGTTAGGGCTGCACACGAAGCAAAGCCTGGGGTGGTCTCTGAGCCATGTGCTTGGCCTGCCCCTTCTCTGCCCACAGTCCATGTGAAAAAGGGAAAAAGGTGCTGTTCACAGCCTCAATGTCTTTTCCATCAAAATGCCGGTGCTTCTCATGCCAGTAGTTGATTTTCTTTTCCTGTACCCGCTCGTTCACTTTCTGGCATTCCCATGTCCTGGCTTCCATCTTTCTAACTGAGGCTTTCTAGAAGGATGCTTTTATAACTTACGATGCTGAACTAGGGTTGACGATGTATGCATTCTGTTTCTGGCTGTTCAGTGAGATTTTTTGTTTAATTGTCGATAAGTCCATTAACTTTTCTAGTCTAGATCCACGAGACACTGAGCTGATAAATCCCTATTGGTTATACTTACTGGTCCACCCATAAAATGGGCTCAACTTCCCTGCTTGAACAGGTGACGTTGACATAAATTCTTTGTAAATGCCAGACTTTTGAGGAAGGGAACTGTGAAAGGGTAAATACAGGTAAGCTAGGAAATGGGGTGGGCCTGGGAATCCAGGGTGTACGTTGTGTTGCTAGCTCTGCTGCTACTTTGCTAAGATGACTTGGTGACCAGATTTTCTAAAACTGAGATTCTGAGCTTTATAAAGCAAAGTCATTTGAATTAGGCTGAGTGATGAACTTCCTATCAGTTGCCAGTATCATTAATGCTGAAGTGATACAGGACGTGTACCTGTATAGCTATTATTTGTTGCACAAACTGCATTGCTACCTAGCACATTGTACACACACATTGCTACATAGTACATTGGATCCTGGTTCGCTAGTTCTTCTTCCACCCCTGGTAGGAAGTGCAGGTAAATGAAGAGCGCCGTTGTTTCCCCATTGCTTTATTCTGGGCTGTGCTCTCTGGGCTGTGACTTGGCAAGTAAAGGTCAGGATGGTTCATTGCCTCTCTCAGTCTTTTTTGCTTGTAAATTTATGCTTTCTTCCTCCAAATCCGCTTGAATTTCAAAAACCAATGGGCCAGACCTTTAGCTCGAGTAAATTGTCATGGCTCCACTGATTTCAACTGAGTATGTCAGCTTTCACCAGTGAAAAATCTGTCCTGTAAGCTGAAATGATTAATGTACAAAAACATTTGATTATCACATTTGTAGTTTTTTATTGTTTTAATGTACTGTGACAGTCTTTAGAAGGATGGTAGCTCATGATTGAATTATCCTTTTGTCCTTTTCAAAAATTTTATTATTTTTTATTTTCTTAAGGAGAGAGATATCTCTCTCTTGTGTTCAGAATGTTTGTTTCATAGTGACAATGCTTTGCAAATGCTGGTGAAAGCCTCGCTCCATGGAGTCCACCAGGATCTTCTCCTTTATAGTTATCACTTGAAACCTCTACCCATAATGACTGGGTTATGGTTTGTACTGCACCTGCGCATTATCTGCAAGGAATGCCCATTGGTGTGGGAATGCTTGTGAATTTTGGGGTTTCGTGCAGTAGACCAGGTTAGCAGCTGGGGTAAATGGGCTATATTGTCTGTATTTCACACCAGTTAAGAATCTGGACGAACCTATAAAAATGGTTGTGGAAAAGTTTTGATGTAACGTAATCCTACCTCTGTGTCAAAAGCAGTTGGGCTGATTTGATGCAGACTATTACAAAGCTCTGTGTAATGGTAGGGAGCGGGTTGTTAAAGGAGGCTGCGTCTCCTGTTGTACTGTGCCATGCGCAGCTCCAGCCCTTTCCCTCCAGAGCTGAGCTTGAGTCAGGAATGGCAAAGAAAAATTAAATAATTTTATGCTTTGATTTCTTGTACACAATGAAAAAAAAGACGTTTTACCTGTGCTTAGTACTTGGAGGAAGTAATTATTCCGGTTTTATGCAATACCTTTCCCCACATCGAGTGACACAGGGCATTCGTCATTTGCCATTTGACCTGGCTTTTATAGAGCATACTTAAATGCAGTTTAATTTCATCAAGATTTATTCACAGTAAATTTCCAATTATTACTCATGTCTTAACGGCTTCATCCAGAAAGCTTGAAGCTTTTCCCCAGCATATCATCAGATGTTCTTCAGCACTATAAAATTAGTTAGAAAGTAATTTTCTTAATTTGGTTTCTTGCAACCAAATAAATGAAAATCCATCTCCAGCTGAAGCTGCGGGATTTAGGGTTTTCCTTTATTAAAGAGAAATTATAATCTATAAAGTAGGGATGTGGCTGGGGACGAATATTAACTACTAAAAGGCTTATCTGCCATAATATCTTAGAGATGCTTCGGCAACTAGTGATTCCCCACTGATATTTTTTTATATATTTTGCTTGCAGCAGGAAATAGGACAGCTCTTGTGTATCCTAAGGAAAAAACAGAAGATTTGGTTAAACACCGTCTCTTCTGCATGACTCGTGACATGCTGGAATAAAAACAGCAAGGACCCTGATTTAATATAAGTTTGACACCAATTCAGGGAAGCATTTAAGCATTTGCTTAAGTATATTCTTGTTCAACAAAGCACTTAAAACATGCGTAGCTCCAGGCACTTTCTTTAAGTCCTGTTAATTTTAATAAAATTTAAGCATGTGCCTAACTTTAAATAGATGCTTAACGGCTTAGCTGAGTGGAGTGCTGCATTTTACATATGTGACACTGGTATTCTTTTTCTGGTGAAAAGAGAAACAATAATTCCCCATGGATAGTATTACTAAAAGACATTGAGACGTGCCGTGATTGACTGCAGATAGAGGGAGCAAAATGACATACCGCAGGTGTTGCTGACAGAAGTTGAAGTGAAATTAAGACTCCACCTTTCAATCTGCTTACGAAGATCGCTTGCCATTTCCATCCTAAGGCAGATAAAATTGTGATAGCTGGATATGATACTAAACATACCCCAAACACAGAGCTGTGCTGGAAATGTTTTATCTAAATATCAGTCAGCGGTCCATCCTTTGATGGCTAGTCCAAGCCAAGACTTCAGGAAGCCTTTAGCCATGACAGTGAACAGTCTAAGCTTCTAGACAAGAAACTGGAGAAACCCCTGGGGTTCCTCCTTATTTTAGACATGTGACTTCTGTTTTAACTGGAGGGTGCTTGCGGGTCACTAGGAGTGCTGCAGCAACAGATACATGAGCTTGTTGAAGCCTGACCCCAGATCTGAAATCCCACGCTCCTCCAGAGCCTTGGGTGTCTTCGGTGCCATCTGAGCAAAGCTCAGGTTTGATCTCTCAGGCTCTCTCCCCAGTGTCGGTATTCACAGTATCAACCCTCTTCCTATTCCGATGGAAGAAGGTCCTGTCAATTTGCTCCGTCATCTGTTTGTCACATTTTCCATGTGTTGTTGATTGACAACATTATGTAAGCTGACCCCAAGCCATTTCCATAAGCACAGATGATAATCGGGGCACCCAGCAGCCAACATTAACCATGCCAGCTCACTGTCTTCTGCAAAGAAATACATAAAATGTGATAATGAGTAAATGAAGTGTGAAGGCTTTCCTTCCTCTGATTTATGTGCAGAAGTGTTTCTAATTTTCCTGATGTTATCTCCCTTTACAGGATATAATTACCTGATTTACTTGATTGCCTTCTGGGAATATTTTTTATAAATTAACTTAAAATTGTTTATACTGTTGCAAACTGATAATTTCATAAAGTGCCTGCTAATCTGCTTGAGTTGTTTGTTGTATTTTATTTTGTATTTTTCCTCTTTGCCCTTCATTACTTCCATTTGTCGTTATTATGGGAAGTTGGTAGAATGCTTTGGACTAAGCTGGAAGTAGAAGAGCTTGTCAGGACTTTTCATGTTGTGGTCTCAACATACTACTAAGAATAGACTCCCTTCTTTCAGTTTACCAAACTTTTAATATACATGACAGCACCTCAGGAGGTTTTAAGAGAAGTTCTCAGTGTGCAATGTGGTGCTTAAGATCCCTTGTATCATTAGTTTGGTTAGCTCAAACAGCTGTTGGTGAGGAGTCCTCTGACTTCACCTGTCGTGAATTCCTAAAATCTGAAGGCTGAGACCGAGCAGGAAAACACAGTTCTGCTGTCCTCAAAGGTACTGAGGAACTTCAGGAGCAGCACTTGGTCTTCCTTGAAGTTCTTGACTAGACAATAATCCTGGGATTTTTCATTTCCAGTCATTATGTGGACACAGGGTAGCAGTTTATCCTTTGAAATATATAAAGCCATTTTTGGGAACAAATGAGCAACTGCGTTGAAAAGCATCGTGTTGGGTTTGTATTTTACATTTCTTATGGCTTGGAGATGTAACCCCTGTGGGGATGCCTCAAAGATCTTTGTATTTCCAGAGGCGAAAGCAATTACTGGAGATACTTTCTGTGCACTTTATTCCACTGCCAAGAATTGGGTGTTTCTCTGTGGAGGTGGTGATGCCTCCCTGGTACCGCTGCATATCGGTCGTTTGGCCCAGTATTTCATCGCATCCTGACTGGCACCTGTTCACCTCTCACACTAAATCTCTGGCTCTCATTTCCGTATTTCATCCTGTTCCGCACTGTGCCTGTTACCCTGGCACGAATGCACCTGCGCTAAGGAGGTGCCAGAAGTAGAGAAGCTTTCAAGTGTCCCAGGGCCAAGCCTATGTGAAGAGCCGGGTGGTGAACTCGTAAATGGGCACACCGCAAATCAAATGTCATGGATTGTGGTGGTGTTTCAGTAGCTTTTAGTGCTTTTATGCGGCGTTTGTGACTGTAGATGTGTTACAGTTAGAGAAGAGCTAATAACTGCTTGGTGTTGTTAAAGAGAGGGATAATTATGATTTTATTTAATAGCTCCTCTAACATGCTGCTCTATCCTATTACCGTAAACTGAGCACTAAGCGAAGTGAAGAAGCCTCTTCGTTATTCCACTTGCTGTGTTTATTGTTATTGTGCACATACCCCCCTGCCGGAGATGCCTTTCGGTTGATAGCTTGCATTTGTTCAGTGATACTTTACCTCCAGCACTCCCAAAATGGCATCTGTTGCCCGGAGGCCACATGCTCCTCCCGTATAGGCAATTGTGGGATCTGTAAATAGCTATTAGACTGGCATGGCCTAAATTAACTGCAAATTGACAACTCAATTGTAAAACAAAAAATGACCTAGTAATTAACAGGATATTTCCGTAAAGGCATAATTACCATTTAGCAGGGCGCTATTTGTACTTCCCTTTATTCTGATAAACCGTACTCCTTTTTTTTTTTTCACTCTTCTGCCATGGAAAATATTATTGTTCCAATCTTTATCAATTTTTCAAGCTGACTTTAGAAAAATAAATGACGGTGAGTAAGTAGTCGGTCTCTGTCCTCCCCTTCCCTCTCCTGTAGGGAAGAGACAAGTTTGTTTGTACTGAACAACCTTTCCTTAGCAGGGGTTTGGTTTCTTTGTTTTAACTTCGCGATAGCATCTTAACTGTTCTCGTCAAAGTTAAAGGCCTTCCTCCTTTTGTCACTTACAATCAATGGTGTGTTTGCCTCTCCAGGCAGCTCTTCCCCACCCCCTCGTCCCTTCTCCTCCTCCAGCCCAGGGAAATAATGGCACTGATGAGCTCTTATCTTTTTGTCACACTCCTGCCAGCAGAGGAGACAAATTGATTTATGTATGTGGCATCCTACTCCTGATAGTGCCATAATTTACCACTAAATATTGCTTTGACACAATAGTTTTGTAACAAATACATAATGCATATTGCTCTACTTTCCCTCCACCTCAATCGGTTTTTGAATTAATGGAGTGAGACTCCCTCAATTCAGAGGAATCTCATGTCCAACGCCTGCGTGGAGCTTCGCAGAATACCAATCTGCCGCCTCTCCTCTTTCTCTGCTTAGTGTCACCTTGAAATGAAGCTGGCTCCCCCATTAGGTTTTTTTCCCCTTCCTTGCACTGTCAAATGAGGCGGTTCTTCACTCCTTCACAAGGAGCGATGCTTTACTCAAAAAGGCCTGACTTGATTTATTAGATAAAGAAATAAATTGTGCAAAAGGCTGGAAGGCTTTGCATGTCCTTGCACAGAGCTGAGGTGTTACACGGCAGCTTGCAATCGCTGGTTTCATTAAAGTGGAGCAACACACTTGGAAATGCAAAATCCTTTTTGAATAAAAAGGACAGGCTCTTTCTGTCTGGCTTGATTGATATACTGCTTCTGTCTGCCGTCCTCACTGCCACGGAAGAACATAGCCCACGAAGAGGGTTCTGCATCCTCAGTAATTATTTGGGCAAGCGAATGGTTCAGTGCTGATATATTATTATTATTATTTTTTAAACAATACCGTCCATAACGATTATATCACTAAAATCATCCTTGTATTTTCTCATCACTTGGTTTAAGAATAAAGCAACAGAAGCAAAGGTGAAATTGGGAAGCAGAGGGGTTGGATGCTTTGAAAATATGTGGTATGAAATGCTGGAAATGAGACATCCTGGGCCTGGTTGGCGAGCAGGAGGGGCATGATGGTGTTGTCTCCTGGTGGGGTTTTTTTATTCCTTTTGCTGGTGTACATCAGACTTAAGTACAGTTTTCCTCAGTTAGCCTTATGGGTACTTTAAAAAAAAAAAAAAGGAGGAGAGATTACTTTTTCCGTAATATTCTGTAAATATTTTGAAGTGCAAGGGAAACTCTGCTCCCGTGGCAACATTTGAAATTATTCTGCGTTTGTATGATGAGCAATCTGCTGAGGCTAATAGAAGCCATGTAGCTTTGCCCTCCAGAGCGGTCTGTAAGTTGCCATGATTCCCAAAGCCTGCAGACATGATGAAAGCCCTGGCATTGTTATATTTTCTGTGCTGCCCCCTTTCTCTCTTTCTTACTTGCCATTTTCCTCTTTACCAGCCGGGGGTAGACAGCCCTGAGGTGTGGAGGGGAAGCGTGAGGAGCAGCTGCTTACCAAATCCATCCGTAACACAGGGCAAGCCCGGCAGGCATTTTGCACTGGTTCCTGAATTCAGGTGTCCTACCACCTCCCTTCTTGCAGTTCAAAGCAACCGTGCACCTGCTTTGTGGCAATTACCCTACACTTACATGCTACTAATAATGGCTGTTTGCTCCCTGCAGGTCTCGTATTAATTTTCAGTCAAGCTACACTATTGAAAGAGAGGAACTTCTGAAATGATTATGGGTTGTAAACTCTATCTGGCAAATTACTACATATTTCTAGCACAGTTTCAGTTGTCAGAGATACTTCTCAGCCTGTATGCTTCCAAATAGTCCTATCAATTATGTTTCTTTTGACGTTTGAGTAGAGCTACTGTCAGCTTGCTTAGCAGTGGTTTCTCTTTTGCTTTTGCAGCTAGCTTGTGTAACCAAGTACGAGAATCCCAGGGGAGTCTGAATCCTAAACCAGTCATAAATGCAAAGTTCTGTTTTGTATGATACTTTATTTTCTAGCTGTGAGAGAGGTTATTTGCAGGCAGTTCAGATTTGAATTTCAAATGATTGTGGAAAATAGAGATGGAAAAGACAGTTTGTCTAAGTTTGTCCCCTTGCAAATGATCGGACTGTGCCCTGCTGTACATGTGCAGCCTGCTGATGGCCGGAGCAGCAGCAGCCCTTCTGCGGGTCCCTAGGAAGGCTGCTGAACTCTTGCAGTCACTCTAAATTGGCTTTTATTTAATGAACCTCCTTATTTTTCCATTAAACACAAGCCAAAATAACAGCCTTAATATTTCCCCTGTTTTGATGTCTACATTATTCAATATATTGTTAGTTGCAGTTTTTCTCGGCATTATTTTAACGACAACATACTTCCACTCCAGTGTTACATTCTTGCATGGCTATCGCTGTCAAGGCCTTCTTGTTCAATCCATTCTGTTATAAGTCATGAGCAGATTGCTTCAGTTCCCTAATTATTTTTGCTGTTTGATTCTCTCCAGTTGAGTAACATTATTGTAATTCAGGAAGGTCTGCTGCTGACCGTGGTCTTCAAGCAGTGTCAAAGCTGTTAGAGACAGAATGATGGATTCTCCTCTTCTCTGTCATGTAGTGCCTGGTCATACGTCACAGTGATACATCATTACTGTAAGTTTCTTAAGTCAGTGTATTGCATTGAAAACGCGTGACCCAATTAGCTAGTCTTAACTAAGACTGATATTAATGCTTGTGATTTGGAAACGGAAGACAGCAGTATGGCAGCATTACGTGTATATATCAAACAAGGTCTGGATGAGCAAAGGAACAGAATTTTGCAAGGCTACCATAGGTGTATGCTGAGAATGTGGTACTGAACGTAAACCCTTTGATGTTTTAACCAGCTTTTACTGCTGCCCGTTTCATGGTTTGATTGTCTTTTCTGTGTTGGGGGAAGGTCTATTGCAGCATGTTTGGTTTGTACCATTTTATTACTTGAACCCAGGAACTGTCATGTTGTCAGATGCTCATGGATTTGGAAGGGATGCTGTTAGATGTGATTCCTTCAACAAACTCAAGAGCTGGTAATCTGTCATTACACGTGTCCAAGAAAAGGTGTTACCTTGAGCCCAACAGCATTTAGGGATGTGTTTCTTTCACCTCACTCTTTTGTTCAACTTCCTCATTTATGAAATGCAGAAAGCAGTCCTGATGAGAATTATGTGCAGTATTTAACAAAGACAAGACTGTCAAGTAGGACATCACTGCAGTTTTCTTAAATCTCTCTTCTCCTTGAAAATCGTAGCATCAATTTACTATAAACATTGCCTAACTAACCAATACTGAGCCAACTCCTTCCATTCCTCCCTTGTCTGAGAAAACCCTTCTTAAATTGCTCACTAAAATTATAGCATTTAGGGAGAGGGAAATAGCTCACAGTCATCAACATTATCTCTTCAATCTTAAGAATACCAGTGTCTTACCACTCAGGCAGTTGTTGAGCAATTCATTTCTCTGCCTCTATGCAAGAGGAAACAAAACAGCTGGGTGCCTATGAGAAACATTCATTATAATGCCAGAGTAATTAAGAGGTTCTCTTAAATGATAACTTTGCTGAGCTTTCAGATGTTCCTGAAGTAGGATGCCTGCGAAGGTTGCAATGTACAGGCTATGCTATTGTCAGAGTCAGTTAATTACTGTCCTACAAATCATTAAAGTTTCGAAGAGGAGCACCACTGGTTGCTACTAGTTTTGTGTGTGTTTAGAAGTACAACATCATGGAAGAGAGCAAAAATGAAGGCAGTGAGCATTTCTTATGCTTGGGAGGTTTGATAGGATCTACACTCCTCACACAAAAAAGATAAACCTCTTGCTTTAAACCCTGTATTTGCCTGTATCCCCTCCTCCAGTTCCCTTTCATGTCCAGGAACTAGGGCTGAGATTTGATTTTGCCACAAGAAAAGAGGCAGAGCTGGAAACCGTTGCTTATTAAGCAAGTGGTTCTGACTCGCAGGATTACTGTGTGTGACTGCAGGTAATCGCCAGTGAAGATTTTAGTGGAGCTTGTCAACTAGATCCTTAGTCGTCCCCAGAAGAGTAATATGGATGACATTTACCTTTGTCTTTAGAGTTAAGGATACATGCGTATGCTAGTCTCTCTGCTTTCTCCGGTGTTACCGCTTCTAGCTGCTGAAGGGCAGTCTAGATGCGTTCCTACCCACGTGGTTGTGTTAATTTTGTTTGAAACTGCAATCCAGATCTCAAGAATCTGAATTCTAATTGGCATCTTTTAAAATTAATAGCTTTCTGAAAGCAGCCTTTCCCATTTCTCACAGTAAAGGTCTCCCTCCTTCGGTATGAGTAAGGTAAATCAGCTTGTTCCTCACAAAATTGTCCCAAATTTGGCACATGTCAGGGAACTCCCAAGCCTTCAAAGTACAGACAAACAACAGCTAAGGTATTTGTGCTGTGGTTCATGGCCACCTTAATATTTCCAATCAAGGGGTACTGACAGTTCAAGTACAATGCAGCCAAGTGCACTGTCTAATAAGGTTGTATAATTTTGATATAACAGCCTACCTCTGTTGTACTATTAAAGCTTTAAAATATTAATGCTCGTTAATGGTGTCACTCAGCCATTTTATATGATTAGTTTTAAGTCTCTCTTGGGTAGGCAAGAAGGGGAATTTTTAATGAAATGTTCCCTGCTCATCTGACCCGCTGTATTACTGCATGAATGCCATTTTTATGAGGCAGGTTTATGACGTTCATTACTCTGCTCCTTGAGCCACTTCATGGCTGCTGTAATTTTTAAAGAAGAGATAAAAATAAGTCAGTTCTTTCTTTGCAGTCAAGAAGCTCTGCATTCTAGCTTTGACCTTTAAGCTGTCATGCATGGATTAATCACATTTCAGCTGGAGATTGTTTTAGACTTAATACTAGTGCTGGACTGATTAGCTTACTTGCCTTAGTGGCTACTTCTTAAGGAGGTTTGTCAATGATTTAGACAAAAAAGACATATTCCAAATAGTTCTCTGTTTCTAACCTGCCAGCTTTGTGTGTGTATGTGCATTCACATAGGTATACTTGCACATGTCAAATCTACGTGATAATGCATATATTTTGTATGCAGATAACCTTAGTACCGCAACCACGGGTTGCTAGCACAGAAAATAGTGAGCCGAGCAGCACTGGAACAGGAGCCAAAACTCCTGAGTCCCACTTCAGAGCTGTAACTGAAGAAGTTTTTCCTTTGGGAAAGAGAAAGAAACTAAAAAAGAAAGAAGAAAAAAAAAAAGAAAAAAAGTTACCCCAAAACATCAGCATTTGCACAGCTGTTTCCAGGTGAAATGGAGTCATGTTCTCTACTCTAAATGGGATCAGAAGTTTAACTGCAGCCAGCAGCTGCATACAGAAATTTGGCAGAACAATAGCACTGAGCTGCTGCTGTTATTAGCAGCAGCGTAAGGTTTATGACCTTTGATAAGCAAATCTGGTGGGAACACTACAGTGAAGTACCCAGGACTGGCAAAACCAGGGTATTTCATGATTTAGTGATCATTTAAAGAAAGTTCTTGATGCAGGAAAAGAAAAAAGTGATGCCTCATTCAGATTCACAGGGTGGGAGAGGGAACTGTGCCGTTGGAAGGTGCAAAGACGTAAGGAAGGCCTTGAAGATGCAAAGTGAGAAATTTAAAAATCTGAGCAATCCTTAACTTTTATAATGGAATGGTTGTTTTCCTTTTGGTGTCAGAACATTCCTGTAAGCACTGGAAAGTACGCTTGCTTCCTAAACCAGATGTTTAGAGGATGTAGGTGTGAAATCACATTATAAAGTCTTCACTTATGTAGCGAGAGCTGTGGTATTACACAGTAAGTAAAGTTTTTAGCCAGTGTGTAAGGTCTGCATGTGTTTTCTTGTTAAAAAGGTCCTGCACCTCAGTGTAACATAGCTCGACGTAATGTAGACCATGATGTAGGTCAGCAGCAGCTGTTGGGAGAAGACAAGAAGGGTTAAGTCACTTGATGACCCTCATGCTGCCACTGTGCAAAGCACCAAAGAGCAGCTAGTAGGACCATGGCAAGCATTCAGATGGAGAAACAGAGAAATGAAAATGACAGAAGAGACTAGAGAGTCACAAAGCTCAGTCTAGGTCTCCTGCACAGAGGAGCAACAGAACACCCTTGCGATGTGCTGTAGTGTGACATAAATAGAAACCATAGCTTGTCAAACTGCAGATAAAAGGCTCCTTTTTACTGGGGGTTTCGGGGTGATAAAATAAATCATGACAGCAGAGTCAAAGTAGTTTGTGCATTCAGCTAGAAGAACCCTATGATAAAAATAAAGCTGCATAATACATATTATGTAGACCTACTTTACTGTTTGATACTTGTGTATCAATGAAAGGTGAAGATATTTTATTCCAGCTTCTAAATTTTCTGTTTGCAAATGGCTGGATGTGCTTTCTCCGTGATGCCATTGTGTTCATGTGACCTTCTGTGAGCTTTCTCTGCCCCAGTGCCCTGCTACCTGCCTCCTCTTGTAGTGGTGTGGGCGGTGGGGGGTTGAAGAAATACTGATACAGTATACCAGCTGAATTTTTGCTAAATATTGAAGAACCCTCGTTTTCATTTGTGACAGCAATTTGAGTAACGTTACAATGTATTATTCCAGTACATGGTATTACTTAGCAAAATACAAGGCTCTAAAATACACTAATTTAGAGTCCTGGTTGAGAAACAAACGTATTATGCATGCATACATCTGCTTTTACTAAAGTGACAGGTACTAACTGTGCTGCTCTCCTTTTCCATTCACCTTTTTAATATGATTATCTGACTGTTTCAACAGAGCATAATTTGAAGAATGGATTATATACTGAGCATTCTTAGTAAGACATGATAAAAGAGTAATTCATTTACTCCTCCCCTAAGTTTCACATGAGCTGAGTGAAATTTCTGCCGGTGCTGCTTTTGTGGAAAAAACAAAAATCATCGGTGCTGGGAACTGGTCTCAAGCATCCTGATTTCTTACTTACCTTTATGGGTAGTGAGACAAAGCATGTTACAAATATTATCACATCAGTTAGGTTCAAAGGAGGAATGGTAAAATTAATCCTGTTTTATGGACAGATGGAGTTGTTCGTATATCTTGCCCATTATTATGAAAGATAGAATTAAAATAAGAAACCTGGAGTTCCCTTACCTCGGCCCCTGTCCCCTAAGGAAGATGTTCAGCGCAACAGGGATGGCCTTGGTGCAGCTGGGGGTGAGGTCAGGAATATGATGCTTCTCCACTCAAAGCACAGACCATCCTAGCTGTCATCGTCCCTTGGTGACAGTGTTTAACCACATCAACTCTTGTTTTTGAAGCCCTTCTAGCTTAATCCTGACCCTTCTTTGTTTTGGGGGATTTTTTTGCTTAAAATGATGGTGCAATGATTTCCTCTAAAAGTCAGCAGCTGTAGCTTTACCCTTTTCTCACTTTACCTACCATTGAGATCTCAGTAAAAAGCTTTCTCGGGAAAGGTTATGGAAGAGGTGAGATACCTAGACAATCTTTTATTGGACAGACTGCTGTAGCTGGAGAACACAGACAAGCCCTTTAGGTCTGGAGCAGAAATGTCAGACTTCACGCTGAGTGCAGCTTGGAAACAGGTAAATGGGGTGAGTTTATTGTGTTCTTCAAGCACCTCTAGTCTTATTTTATAAAAAAAAAAAATATGGGGAAGCAAAACCAAATCCAGCTTAGTTCATCTTGTGGAGGCTTGTGATATGGCATGTTTTTCTCTTGCTAGGTGGTTATATGTTCTGGGAAGGCATTAGGTATTTCAGGCACACACTAGGCAAAATATGTGCCATGTTGTTCAAAGCTCTCTCGGCTCAGCCTCAGCCTGTGAGGGATCAGCTCTTCATGCAGACGGAATAACCTTAGCATGGGCAGGGAAGTGGCTTAGTGTTAAGTGACACAGAAAGTACCTGCTTTGCATGTTGAAATACCTATTTTCCCACCCAAATGCCTTTTGACCACACTCCTCCCTGACCGTGGTAGCTTCTTCCGTGCCTTATTAGTGGTGTGGGATCTATCCTGGAGTGCTGAACCTGATGCGGGTAGCACTGCATCACAGTGCACTTACAGGAATGTGGTTAGATACATAACAATGTCAAATTAATGGAATTATGAAATCCATACTAAGTGAAGTTGGACATGCAAACCAGTCAAACGCCCAGTCCTGCATACATAGTCTTTATCTACATGTTCACTTCTGTGTTTCCCCAGTTGCAAACATTGTACAATCCTCATGGTGTGACCTCAGACCGGGTGCTTACCCTCTGTGCCTCGTTGCCTCCTGTCCAAATGCAGATGTTGACAGTATTTGTAAAATGTTTGATTCTTGTTGGGAGCTTTATAAGGGCAGCTTTCTAGCAATTAATTATGTGACCTGCGTGGTTTTTATTTGTACATTGTGCTCTTATTGTGGTATTAAGGCTCCTAAATACCTTGCAGCACATTGTATTCCCTCTGCAGGCACCAGAAAAGAAACGTGTCTGTTCTGCCTTATGTATGACCCTCACGAGAGAGTTAAGCAGTACAGGTTTTTACAGTATCATGGACAACGTAAGAGAAGAGTGGTGTAATCCTGCAGCAGCAGAATATGTTTTTAGTGAGACAAGTGCTGTATTATTGCAGTCCCTCCCTTGTCTGGATTCACAGTCTCCAAGGGATCCTCCCTCCACAGATGAGTTGCCTGTATATGTACCTTACACTTACACATGCTCGTGAAATGAATCCAAAGACTGACTTTGTTCTGTGTTACTTCCCACTTTCTAAACAGTTCCCATCACCCTCTTCCTCCAATAAAATAATCCTGGAAGCCAAGCTAATTGTGGTGGCCTTCCCATTGAACTGTATATCACACAGCTGTCTCTGAGACAGCTATAAATTCCAGCATTTATGTACCCGGAGCTTCCAAGTATCTTTAACTTTTATTGAAAAAGACAACATTAAATTTCAGAGTCTGAGCAGATCTCCTCCTTTCCTCCCACCTGGCAAGAGGCTACCCTGCATTTCCATGTTGTATGCTGTGGGCGAAGCTTGCATGGACCTTTGATGGATTCACAGTTGGTCTCCTGAGGTTACGTTTTCTTCCATGATTTTGAGCATTTATCAACGTGTGGGACCTTCATTTACATCTGCTCTGTTGTTGCTCTCATAAATACACCCCATATCAGTACCTTACTTTGAAGGACTGGTAGGAAGTATAGTTCTGTGTTGCAGTAGATGAGCTCTTATGCTAAGGCACAAAATGCAGAAGTGTTGTCTTTGTGGTGCCGGCACCTATCAGCACACTGCTAATTAACTCGACGTTATTTATACCTCACTTCTTGAAGTCTGGAACACAACCCTTCCATTTTAATTTGAAGCCTAATCTTGAAGCTGAAAGATAAAACCAAAACATTGCATTTGCATGTAGATATCTGTTAGGAAACAATTTGGGCAACAATTAAGATAGAGTAAGAGGGAGGGGGGGGAATTCCTCATGCAATGTGTCTTTAAGGAAGCACCGGAAGATTATTTTTTTTTCCAAACTTACAGTAAGTCTCTGGGCACTCTGTAGCTGAAACAGCAGAGAGATGTGGCAAGCAGCTAGGGGCTCCTTTCATCAGTGTTTTACTGAAGTCTGTACCGCTGTTGTCTTTCATGGCTTTCCTGCTCTGGCCAAGCATTGTACATTTTGGATTAAAAAGGACTTAAATGTCTGTTTGGCAGTGTCTAGAAAGAAATTAGCCTCTGTGCACCAAATGGCTGGAAAATGGTGTTCATAGTACTACCAGTACCAGTCACTGAGGGCTGCTGTAGCCGGGGTCTCTCTGTACTGGAAATCTTTACACCAGTTATGGCCAGCAGGCCATTGTCTACTGTTGTAATGTCAGAAGAGACCTTGGAGACGTGTATGTGCCTCACAGGACTGTACCTTGTGCAGCACAGTGTTTGGGGACTGTCTTTTGCCCAGTGACTGCCCTTGGTGGGGAAAACCTGCACATAGCAGTGAGGGAAATGGGCTTGACCAGTCCTGGGTTGGTGATGTTTTTTCTGCCTGTGATGGTTTTTCTACCCATTACTCTGTGTCACTGGCATTTAAATTTGCATTTTATTTGGAACTTTAAATTGTAGACATTTTGAACTATGGAAGGTGCTGTAGAAGAGAGTTCTCTTGTCTACTTTTTTTCTGAGTTTTATTAACGTTCTTAGGATTAGTCTGGAGTATAATTAACTAAAAGTTAAATCAAATTGTCTTTACACGGACATAGCATTCATTTGCTTAACTAGCTACAGGGCATTATTATTTGTTATCAGCGTGAGCTTTTTTAGTTACTAAAGAGGCAGTTTGTGCATAATGGCAGCTTAATGAAAGGTGCACTTGGACAAATGGTGGAATTTTGGGGAAGGCAGTTCTAATCACTTGTGTTGTAAGAGCTGAGAATAAGTGCAAATCTGTAATGCAAAAAAGGAGTAAAACGTTGCATTGAGTAAGGCAATGAACTATGCCAACACACTAGGAATGTGGAGGTGTTTTAGTACGTTGAACAAAGTTTTGTTCGCACTGGTAACAATGTGTGTGACCTCTCGAGAAGGAAGAAGGTCGAAACAAGGGGACATAGCTAGTTTGCGTTAATGATAAGATTCTTAATAGCACAGTGAGGAAAATGTTACTGAACGTTGTCCTCACAAAAGTGATTACCTGGGATTTCCATCCTGCCAGGGTCAACTGAGTCTGCTGCAAATGCCAATTTATACACCTAAAGAGGGATGAGGTGTAACCTTGCTTGGTTTCTGTAAGCTATGATCATTGTCCATGGTGCTGTGGTGGGCTGACCCTGGCTGCAGGTGCCCACCGAAGCCGCTGTCGCTGCCCACCTCGGCCGGGCAGGGGAGAGAGAATAGAACGAAGGGCTCGTGGGTCGAGACAAGGACAGGGGGATCACTCACCAAGCACTGCCACGGGCAAAACAGACTCAGCTCGGGGAAATCAGTTTAATTTATTACCAATCAAATCAGAGTAGGGTAATGAGAAATAAACCCAAACCTTTAAAACACCTTCTCCCCCCAACTTCTCCCTGGGCTCAGCTTCGCTCCCGAGTTCTCTCCCTCCTCCCCGCCAGCAGCGCAGGGGGACGGGGAATGGGGCTGGGGTCAGTCCATCACACGCTGTCTCTGCCGCTCCTTCCTCCGCGCGCTCTTCCCCTGCCCCAGTGCGGGTCCCTCCCATGGGAGATGGTCCTCCATGAACTTCTCCAACGTGGGTCCCTCCCACGGGTCACAGCCCCCTTCGGGCACCCCCTGCCCCAGCGTGGGGCCCTCCCGGGGCTGCGGGTGGGGGTCTGCTCCCCCGTGGGCTCCATGGGCTGGGGGCACAGCCTGCCTCACC
>JAVJGI010000001.1:86531826-86586201 GCA_035590275.1 Ibycter americanus
CTGTCGGGCGTGGGGGAAGCTTCTGGCAGCTTCGCACAGAAGCCACCCCTGTAGCCCCCCGGCTACCAAAGCCTTGCCATGCAAACAGGCCCCTTAGCTGGAGCCTGCAAAGGGTACGCTGCTTTCCGTCCCTGCCTACAGAGCCTTGGCTTTGCCTGTCCTGCAGCAGTCTGTGCTGCTGGTTGCAAATGTTTCTGCTTTCATTCCTGGGATGTTGGCAAAAAGGGGCAGCAAGACATTTGTGAACAAGACAAGTAAAATGGCGACAGACATCAGTCCTGCCTTGGGATCTAGCCCGGCGCGTGCCTGTAGAGTGACTTCTTCCTTCCACAGCCGTGAGCTCCCAATATTTCAGGAACTGTCTGCTGGAGGCATTTTCGTTCCCGCAATGTTAAACTGTTCTGTATTTCAATTGTATGGCTAAGTCATGTAAAGCTTCATAATTAACATTGTTGTTGAGCTAGATGTTTGTAGGTCAGCTGCACGTATTAGAGAGTACCAGTCATAAATGTGTCTTTTTTTGTAATGTGAAATTCTGCGCTCCACATGCAAGTAAAGAGTTTGCTGTAGCTGCTTATTAGTAATTATCATCACTCCATATCCTGTGTTCTCTCTTAAGTGTTCTATTGTTGCTTCATAATTATATTTCACCACTCAGAAAAGTAGATGGGCAGTCAGAAAATCCTCTTTATCTTCTTTCCCGAATTACATTTTAAAACTAAAAATCGTAAGTTAAACTGCATCTTTAGCTTATATTATTGTTCTCCTACCACATATGCCGAAGATGGATCTTTTATTTAAAGGGGTTATAGACAGGTTAACTGACTTCTGACTTAGTAAAAATGCATATTTCTCTTGGAAGTCCTAGATTCTAAAACTGATTCAATTGTTCTAAATTTGGAGGAAGCTGTGCTCTGTTTTCCCTTTAGAGCTCTCCCATATGCTAATGCTTATTTTATATCATAAATATGCAGCGACAGCACTCGTGGGTTTTCTCTTTTTTCACACCATACATTATGTTACATGTTTGAGAGCAGAATTCATCATTTACACTCTTGAGTGACTGGAAGGATGCTCAGTACCATGCACAAGTTGTTTGGGTTGTCCCTGTCAGATAATGGTGGCAAATGCTTGTGCGGGGTGAAGGCAAAGGCTGTCTGTGGCGGCTCTTGGAGGATCTACTTTATTTCTAATTTAGGGTTTCTGACTGGATTTTAAATGTACTTCCATGATTACATATTCTCCATTAAAAAATTGAGGCCGGGGGAACCCAAAGCAATAAACCCAGCAGCACAAAATGAGAGCTTGGTTTAGAAAGTCACACCAGGAGGCAGGGAGAAGGAGAGGTGGGAATGGCCAATCTGAGCCATTTGCTGTAGCTTCTCTTTTATTTCCAGTACAACAAGCTGTAGGTCTTCCTTCCAAAGCACTTGTTTAATTACAGCTTCAGGAACATAAAGCCTGTTATTATTTTAACGGAAGGAGCTGCGACTGAAATGAAACTGAGCTGGGCCCATGTCTTTTCCTGGCAACTTGTAATTTCATGGATGGAAAAAACACCTGTTCAGTGGGAATCTTTATCATTATGTTTTAGATTTGCCCCGTAATTTATTTTGCAGTCTTTAAGCACATATACAGATGGAAAGCAATCACGTTTAAGGCCTCTTATCACTCTCTCCCTAGGAATTATGGTGGTGATGTCACTTCTTCATTAATTTACCGCAGGCAGGCTTAGGATTTACCTGTGCAGCGAGTGCTCGCTCGGGAGCAGGGGCATGCGGGAGCAGGCTCTCCAGGGTGCTGGGCACAAGTGATCTCCATCCATGGGAGAAGGTCACCTGCAGCTCAGGGACCAACAGTGCCCTGGGGCTCTGCACCCTCATCAAGATGAAGATCTTGATCTTCAGCTAGAACCACCAACTCAGAAGTTACAAAACTGGGCTTTTCACCGGAATAGTTAAAAAAAAAATAAATTCGAAAAGGGACATTTGTGTCCTTGTAGGGTGAATTAAGCAGCGTTTGGTTTTGTAGGTGGCTGCCTTTTAGATCCAAACCCCAGGGCAGGGTTTGAGGACGCGATGTTCCTCCGTGGCGGGCAGATGGTGGCAGCCACAGCGTGAAGGTGAGCTGTGCCCCTGCGGCTGCACGAAGTGTGAGACTTGAAGCATAAACAGAATTTCCTGGAGCTGGTGGTTGGAGTCACAGCCATTAGGCTGGATTTGAATGAAAGCAGCAAATCTATGAAGTGCTGAAAACAGTGGTTTGGTTCTTCAGTATTTTTTTCTGCAGAGGAGTATATGATTATGGTTTTTATGCTGTAGAAGTAGAAAAGCGTGAATGTTGGAGCGACCCTTTGCAGGACCAAAGGCAGCATCTGGAGATGAAGGCTAAACCCAGTTTGACTTGGAGTAATTAGCTTGTATTACAAATCACAAAATGAGATAACATGATCATGGGGTCTCCCCAGCTCAGGGAACCGCTAATGGGATACGGAGGTTGCCACTTTCACTGACCTGCTCAAATCAGTATCAGTTACAAATTGTAGCTACCCGATGGCAGTTGTACACTCCAAATGAAATGCCCCGGCTGATAGCACACTGCGTCCCAGCTGCTGCTGCTGTCCAGAATCCTTGGCAGGGGGCTGCACCCGTGGCGGCTGGGCTCTGCTCTTCCTCTGAAGCACGCCTCTTCGGCCAGCACGGGGAGGGTGTTGGCACGGAGCAGCTGCGGTAGTCCCGAGCTGGCTAGCACGGACGTGGCCACATGGTGCAAGGGAGCAAGAGCCTCCCATGGTATGTCGTGAATTTTGTGCCACTTCTCCAAGTTCTGGCACTAGCAGCCTTACAGATACCACACAGGCAATAGGTCGTGGTGTGGTCGCGCTGGTGGTGCCCTTCCGCAAGCAGGGTTTGGTAAGGCAGAGGACAGTGGTCATCATAGGATAACTGAAGTGTTGCCATTCTAGCAATTTGCTGATAATAAATACGCATAAAAATTGAACCAAACCAGTATCAATGCTACCTGATGATCATTTGACTCTGCATAAAATCCCTGACAAGGAGGAGAATAATCTGTTGCAGGGGGGATAGCAGGGAGGCTTCTTTTATTTCACCTTCCCCTCCTTCATTCCTCTCTTAATAAAGAAAATCACTTTTCTTTGTCACCATTTTAATGATTCCCAGGGCACTTCACAGCACAGACATAAATCTGGAAATCAGCTCTCAGAAAGAATGAGAGATTTCTCTAAATCACAAAAGTATGCTGAGCTCTTTGTAAATCCCCACAACAATGTAATTGCGGTTCTCCCATCATTATGTGGAATGTTTTTGGTGGCTTGTTTACAAGCTAAATAAATAGCTGTGCAAAACATCTGGAACCACAGTATGTCTTAGAAGGCTGCTTTTAGCAGAGCTTAGAATCTCAGTTATTACTGGTCTTGAGTCTTTCTGATTTGATTGGGATATATTAATAGACTGGAAATATTTGCCTGAAATATGATTAATGCTGTTAATTATTCATAGTGAGAGTTAGAATGATTAGTGCTCTATGGAAAAACTACATTGGTCCTTTCTGTATGTTAAAAAAACCCCACACAAAACCAAGGGGTAACATCCTTGTGCCTGGGGGTACCACTGCCCGGTTGATGTCAGCTGCCTACAAGTATGGGGGTTAGGGTGGGACCGGGAGGACGAGATGTATAGGAACGTTTCCCAAAATCTTAGGAGGGGCCTCCAACCGGTGAACTCTTGGGATCCCAGTGGTTTTGCCTGATACCCTTTGTACTGTGGAGCAGTGGTGTTGTGGGGTTTTTTTAACCCTATAAGTACATTTGTAAAGAAGAGAAGCTGAAATGCTTAAAGTTCAAGCAAATCCATTGAAGCTTAGCAGATCAGGTTTTGTAGTAGTAACTGATAGCAATAGGCTATGGCAGGCAGCATAGTCGCTCCTGAAGTCTTGGCTGAAGCACCATGACTAACCCTCAGCTGCGTCCATCAGCTCACAGTAATTTAGTGTTCCTCAGCTACAGAATTTTCAGTACTGATTTTGAGCTTTGGATGTTTATGGTTTTGAACCCAGTGTTTCACATCCCCTCCTGTTTCTGCAAGCCTAGCGGAGCAATCCCGTCTCTTTGAGCTAGGTGGGAAAGCACATAACGAGGGAAACCTTTCCCTTTGGTCCGGGAGGAACATGCTGATTTTTCTTAGTCTGTGATTCACTCTGTTACCTCCGTACGGTCTTCTGCGTTACATGCTGTTGGGGGGGCATTTGGGTAGGTAGGAGGTAGGGCCTGAGAGGGGGGGCTTCTATGGCCGTGCCTGTGGGCCAGCGCGGCTGGAGACCTGGCCCTGCCCCGGGGGTGCCCCTGCGCTCTGGGTAGGTCGAAACAAGTATCGTTTGAGTTCTGCAACATCCAATGTAGGTTTTAGTTCCAGCGCTCATGTAAGGACTTAATAAATCAACATGAAATGTATGATAGTTACTGTACTGGTAAATCATGTTGCCTGGGTCATTGCCCACATTAGCCTAACACAGTAGCTCTTGTGATTTGTATGGGGTTGTCAGTGCAGTGCTGTGTCTGGTACAGGTCTCTGCGTTGCTCTCAGACCCAAAAAGAGATCATGACTAGGCTGTCCCAGGGCAAAAATTCCCCCCTGTGTTTTGGGAGCAGTTGCATTCATCTAAAATGACTGTTCAAACCCAGAGACAAGCCAGAGTGCAAAACTGTGCAAGGACACTATGAAAACTTTCCAAAGGGAAGGGCAGAGAGGTGCTGGGGTAGATCACCGCTCTTCCAGGAAAGAGCAGGTGGGAGCTGATCCTGCTGAGAGGAGGGGGGGATAGAGAGTCCTGTCCAGAGCCGAGGTGCTGTGAACACTGCGGGGTGCTGAAGTTCTTACCAAAAATCCCAATTTAACCAGTCAAAAGCCAAAGCTGGGTGGCCTGGAGGCTGCTACTTCTCACTGTTTGCCTTTTTTTTGCCTGGTCACATGCAGTGAAAAACAATTGACCCAGAAACCTTAAGTACTTTTCCCTATCAAGTATTTGGGAACTGTTGTAGCCTGCTCATGGCCCTGTGAAAAAAATTAATAAACTGAATAAAAACAAAACAACTGAGATTAATATGTGATTAAAACAAGCTTTTCTAGGCTTAGTGCTAGCTCTTGTGCTGGTTGTTGAATACAATGGAAATTGCACTGTAAATTTTACATGCAACATTGAGAAAATAATACTAACAGTATGTTTGATGGTCTTTTACGCTGCAATTAACAGGGAAAGACTGCTTTGGGGAAGGGTTTTCCCTCTTAAATACAACATTTCAGGATGGAATAAGGCTTTGTTTACTAGTCTGGTATTGAAATGATTACTTTTAAAGCGTGACTTGAGCAATCATGATTGCCTCCTGCGATGAAGGGAGAGAGAATGCAATTCCCATTTCTAGCAGAGGAAAGTCTCTTTCCCTGTGTCACTTGAAGGATCTGTTGTGCTCGGCCGCATTAATTGAGTCCTACTGATTTCAAAAGTTTTGCTTTTCAGACTTGAGAAGAGCTAGACCAGTTGTAAGTTTTATTAGGAAAAATCTGTGCTAGAATAGGCCTAAAAGGGAAAAGAAAACATGTCTGCCTGGGCTGGCCAGCTGGCACGGGCCTGCCTAGTAGTAAAACGGGTAATTTTCAGCCACATGGGCCAGGGAAGATCCAGAGCTGGGCTTTTTCCCTTCCTTCTTTCAGAAGGCTTTGGAGACTTCTAAAATAAGCCATAGTTCAGTCCAAAAAAATAGCCACTCGAAAATCACTTCCATCCATGGCCAGGGGTATGTCGTGCTGGGGTTTACTGGAGCTCTGTGGAAAGCCTATGCACTTGTCAAAAAAAAAAAAAAAAACGAACAACCCCAAAAAAGGGGGGGAGGGGAGGGAGGGGGCGTCTACCTCGTCTCCTCTTTCTTCAAACCACCCCTTCTTTCATGCACCTTCCCAAATCTGTCATAAAAAGTATCCCAAGGTGGTTGTTAGTGAGCTCCCCTCATGAGAAATGATTAAAGCCAGATGAGACAGAGCCCCGAAACACAGTCCCTTTGTTAGAGAAAACAAAGGCCTTGGTAATTGGATTCACATTGAGTGAGGCACTTAAAACAGCAAAGTAACAAGAAAAATCTGCCGGGTTATGTCATAACTGCCAGGGTGGGTGTTTTGTTATTTTAAAAGAGCATGACCGTCTCATTTTTTTACTAGCTTAGTCTGGTATATTGAAGTGGAAGATGAAAAAAAATATATCCCCAATTGTAACATATTTTATACAACAGACAGAGAGAGTTTGGGACACAGAAAGCAATGGGATACGAAGCAGGTCACCGTGCTGGTGCAATAACTGTAAAGCAAGGAGCTATTTTTATCTGTTTGCCAACGCTGCAATGCGTTGCATAGGATGTACCTTCCACGAGCCTTCGGCAGGGGCAAAGAGTCAATCCCAGCGTATCAGTCATCCTTAAACCTCATTTGTTTGGCTCATGTATAAACTATTCAGCTTCCAGTTGGCCTATAGAGTCATTTTCCATAGCTTGGGAGCAGGCGTGTACCGATGGGAACTAGTTGTCACCATCTTCTGCTGTGTTTGGGGAGAAAACTAATAAATACCAAATTGAAGGGAGACCTGAGCTGTCTTACGGATTTACTGCAGGAGTGCGTGTCTTCCAGACCTTTTATCATCGATTTTGCTCTGAGCACTAACAGTACAAGGAACAGCTGAATGTGCCAGGTTATCAGGTCTCCAAAAAAACAGGTTGGTGTTACTTACGGAGGTGCTAGTGAGATCTTGCAGGAAGGATGTGAAGTGGCTTTCAAGAATTGCTTTTCACTGTGTCATGGCAAACAATTTTAGATTTAATATGCAAATGTCTGCCAAAGAAAAGTATCTGGTTTGGCAAAGACTGATTTATTCCATCATAGGCTCCAGAGTAAAAATAAAAACAACTACAGAAAAAAAAATCTGCTCTGAAGATCCCAGTGCCTATAAAAGATTAGTCTTAAGAAGAGTTAGCAGAGTGTTGAAAAATGTCGTGTCTTGTTTTCCATTGAAACTTGGCTGGCAATCTTGGACCGAAAACCCAGAATCACATAGTCTAACACCCGCAAAGCTCAGCACTTTTCAGCTCAGATTAAAACACTTGTAGTCATCTGCTTTCTTGTAGCAAAGGTGTGATACTTGCAGCTCCTGGGAAGAGGGAACATTACCAGGCCAGTCATTAGGTGAGGGGTAATACTCATTCCTCACTTCAGAGAGGGTGGAGATCTTTTTTTATGAAAATTTTTCGAAGCCCTTTTGGGAATTAAGGCACCCAGTTTCCGTTGATTTGAATTAAGCACCCAGATTCCACTGGTAGCTTTGTAAAAACACAGCTTTCCTGCCTCACGGTTAATGTACCTGTAGTTCAGAGGGTTTGATCTGGATCCCAGCATCCCCAGCAGGAGTTGTAGCTCCTAGGCTGGGGAGGAGACATGCAGCGTGAGGCCACAACAGGTTTTGCAAATGTAGTCAAGCTCATTCTCTTTATCAGGCCACCGAGGTGATGGATAGCTGAACGATAGGGGCTTTTTCCCTTTTTTTTGGTGGGTGGGGTTGCTCTCCCTTGAAGCAGCTGAAAGAGCTGCAGCTTTTGTGCTTCACAGGGTGTCTGTCTTTCTCTCCTCAGCTGCATGGTCACTTGTCTGTGCTCTTGGTGCTTCTCCATCGTCTCTGTTCAGACGCGAGTCGTTCTGGAGGTCTAGCAGCGGCAGCCTTTCCCTGCGCTGGGCTCTCTTGGTTCTCATTCAGCCTGTGGCTTTAAGCTCCCAGGGAAAGAAAAAGAAGCTGTCTTTGTAAGACTAAAGAGTTCCCCCTTCATTCTTCACTTAGATGTGAAAGGACAAAAGGGGTTTAATTCTTCTCTCCTTACCCTTGCTGACTCTGAGAACAGAGGGAGAAAACTACCAAAGCTGCTGTTGGACTGAGCTGTGCCAGCATTCAGAGCCTAAAGCCATGTCTCATTTCTGTAAGGCCCTCATGCCTTGTTGGTAATCTCTGAACTGTTTCTTCAGGGATGAACAAACCTTGGTCACTGAGTGTGAACTGGAAAAAAAAATAAATGTATTAGGCTGGTGCTGATTTTGCAGGAGCTGTGAACTGTGTATTTCACCAGGGTATAGAGGTATTTCCCTCCTGTGTATGTGTTGTTGCGTCTTTGCCTCAATATAGGCGTAATTTCCCAAGACTCTTCTGGAGGGAACAATTGTGAATACAACTCTGAAGTCCTAACTGAGCCCTTGTATCTTAGATCTTGATAGGGTTAGTGTGATATGAACTGAGCCTAACCTATAAATCAATTTGACAATTGCTCAGAACTGGCTGAGGATAACCATTGAGACCCACTTCTGCAGTGGCTGCAAATGACAGAGTTGCAGAAGCTCATCCATTTGGGGAGCGTCCAGGGGAGCGCAGCGATATGGATGGGTTCTCAGCTGAGAGAGACAGATGGAAGAGCAGGACTAAGTGCCCAAGCCTTTGGACAGTCTTCCCACCCTTACCCCTGGGATTCAGGTGTACCAGGCAACGCGTCAGTGTGTTGAAAGTGGAGAAGATACAATGCATTTCCATATCAGCCCCAATTAGAAATACCAATGGCAGGATAATAAGTAGTTCATCACCTCGAATTGTTCTGGGGAGGAGGGAGCCACAGCACTTCTCGTTGCTGCAAACCCATTCCACATTTGTCTCCAGTCGGGCTTATTGCTCGCAGAAACCTGAACTGCCTGTAATGCACCAGATGTGCAAAAAGAGCAGCCGTTCCTCTTGCTATCATAGGCAGCCACACTTACAACAACAGCGACTTGTGCTTTGATTGCTTGTCTAAAACTAAAATTCAATTATGCAGTGCAGGCAGGCTTTGCTGTGACACAGAGGGTTAGAAATTAATGTTAACACTGTTTCTGGTTAAGACTTTTTGTGTTGATAAATAATTCATAAGGCAGTTAGCTCTTTGAGTCTGACAACACAAGAATATATTAATACAGTAGACTCAGCTAAAGGTCAGCCCTGAACAGTGAAGCATCTGAGCCATCTTTTATTCATTTTCTGACACAGACTCATTAATTATTACCGCATTTGAAGGTCTGCACGGGAAAAGTGCTAATGAGAAAAAGGATATTAGGTTTGATATCTGACGCTCACTCTTTGAAATGACTTTAGATTAAAAAAAAGAGAGCAGCGAGAACAATACAAAACAGGCCAGGTAAGACCTTTTCTTTAATAAAAACTAAAATTAAAAAAATGAAAGACTAAAGATATAGTTGGGAGACATAATTCAATCAAAAACAGACACTGCTGGGTTGCAAATTTGAATGACTGATGGGTGATGAAGTTTCTAAGAAAGCATTAATATAGACATGATTAAAAGATGTCCGTTTTTAGGTGAGATGTAGTTACTTTAAATCATGCTTGTTGCCTTCAGGTTTGTTTTCCACATTTTTCATCCTGGTTGACCATTTACCTTCCTGCACTGTTTACAATCTCCACATGAGGATTGCTTTGGCTTTGTGCTAGTGTCGCCTGATGTTTTTCTATACTATGCTGTTTTTAAATAACCTTACAAAACTTACCTTGATACACTCATCCATGCAGCCATCTACCCCAAAAGGAGATTGATACTTGCCCCCTTTAGTCTGGTTTCCTAAGAAAACAGGATTTATGCAGTCACATGTCTGTCTGTGCTTCCCCCATTCTAATCATATTTTCTAAGCCCATCAGCAAGTTGGTCTGTCAGATTTGATGGAACAATAAACATCTCAAAACCAGTACATTTCTCACAGTGTTTGTGGGGAAAAAAAAGAAAAGAACTCATCTTCAGTATTCCCACTAGGGAAAATGTTGAAGCTTAAGCTTATGCCTTATTAGATATCAGAGAATTTGCACAAGAAGAAATTCTAAGCACAGGCCAAAGGCAATGGGGCCTCATTAGAATTCTGCTTGGGAAGGTGTCCGTAAGGTACAGGGTGTGAGCAGAACTCTGTTTATCCATAAGACAAATGAGATAGCCTCATGCTTTTGAATTCATTAACACAGGTGCGTCTTAATGAATGTGCAGGAACCAGATCTTTAGTGACTGCTATAAATCAGTGCAGTGCATCAAATTCAGTGGGACTGTGATGATGCTAGCTTGGAGGTTTGATGTGTCTATGCAACTTGAAAAAAATACATCCAGCTCCTGGATTTCCAAATAACGGCTCATTTTAAACACCAGGTTGAAGTCAGGCCACCAGTATACCCAGTAATCTTTACTGGTTACGGCGCGTTTCAGTGGAGTCACTCAGGAAATACAGTAGCCTTGCAGAACTGCACTGCTAACATTATTTTGGTCTATGAAACATTTCTTACTTACATAGTGCAGCCTGTGTTTTGAAGTGATACTATGCCTGTGAAAGAGGTGATCTAAGGTTTTACGTGTGCTAGTAGATAAGTGGAAACCTGTCTTTTATGGGCAGAATTAAATGATCTATATTGAGTTCGATTAGTCTTACACAGAAAAAATGCATTTTCTTCAACTGAGATGAAACCGATGCTTTAAAAATAAAGCTTTTCTCCATGCAATAAAGTTGCATGAAAGGGTACACCCATTATCGATGTGAAAATTGAACCACTCTGAAATACAGTTGTAATACTGTGGGTTTCATGTAATCATTGAAGAGAAGAGAGCGCAGGAGCTGAGACCAAAACTCTGCCCTTAGCTTTCATGCCACTGTGTCTTGGCACTGCTCGGTGTGTAGGAGGGGAGAGCCCACTTCTAATACTGGATTCCATAATTCAGATACCATAATTCAGAGATGCTGTGCTTCATCACAGGTAATACTATCTGCCTGGAGGAGTTTACAAAAACATCTTGTCTCTTCACACAGTAAAACAGCCTCACCTTCAGAACCTGGTTGCAAACCTAGAACTTCCAGTACAGTGTCACCTGCTGCAGAGAGCCTCTTAGACTCCTGCAGTTAAGTACATCTATTTGTTGAAAATTGCTAGACTGTGATTTCTTCCTAAATTAAGGCAAAGTTAAAAAGTTTTAAGGTAAATGTTACTTACTCTTGTTAAAAGTCACCTGATTTTTCAAGAAGGCTTTCAACTACAGAGCCCCACTTCTCTTCTACCCATGGGTGATGGCTGCTGGTGAATGTGAGAGACCATCCCTTTGTTAGACATCGGCTGAGTAAGCTGGAAAACTCTATTCACTAAACCAGTGAATGATGTTTCAAGGCTGTGAAAATATTAGCATGTAATGCAACATCTCTGGAAATGTAATGTTTGCTACAGCTGTGTATAAATTTGTTTAATGGGTCTCTAACTCACCATCAGACTCATAAAGGCAGCCACTGTACAGGCTATTAGGCTGCAGTAACTTAATTGCTCGTTAATTGGGTAATTAGTGCTTTGTTTTGCTTTAAAGCCTAAACACTCATAAAAAGTGAATTAGCTGAGTAAACAAGAATGGAATTTTCATGATATGCTGTCCCAGTTATTGCACATAATTAATCAACCTTTTATTAGCAGTCCGCCCCCCCCCCCCCCGCCCCCGTGACTGCCTCAGGTAGGTTGAGTAAACATCCCAGTTCAAGCCCCAAGTGTATCTTACTAAGCTGAGGCTGTACCTACATTCTATGGTAAAGGGTGGTTTGTGTCTGGCCCCAGCCAGCGGAGCTGATGTGCTGACCCCAGCGCTGCTCTCACCTCTCTCCCCCCAGGAGTAGAGAGGTTCATGGGCAAGGCAGGGCTGGGACCTGGTGGGGCCAGGTGGCTCTTGGGTGGGAAGTTGCACAAGAAAGGACTAATTTACCTCTTCCCATTTCCCGGCGTACGTGGCGTTCAGTTCCATAGCTCAGACTAATCTACCAGAAATGTAAATGAAAACCTAGCAGCCTGGAAAACTGGTTTATTTAACCAAGATGTGCATTAACATGAAACTATTGCTGTACTACTACAGGTATTTGGGCAAGAGATGGGCCTGCAAATGAAGTGCTTAGCAGAAAATGTTCCTCCCAGCTTTAACACAGGTAGTTCAAGTAAATATTGGAAAAAGTTCATAGAAAGTCTGTTTGCACCCAACTATTGGGGGCTTAACTTGCACTCCCAAACAGGATGACAGCCCCCTCATCCCTGCCAGGGACACATGGAGCCTTGAATGCCAGAAGGGTTGCAATTGCTTGCACTGCTTAAATAGTGAGCATCCTTAATTGGGATTACAGCCTTTGCTCTAACAAGCGGTTGTAGTAGTGCTGTAGGTGCTCTATAGTGCTCTTTCTTACATTGCTGGGCCTGACTGTTTAATGATGTCTTAATTGGCTTTGAGAACTCAAAAGGAGGAGAGCAGGAGAGAAAGGAATTGGTGCATATTTTTTAGATTTATTTTTACTTTAGAGAAGATTTTAAAAGGACAACTGATGTAGAATATTACCCTTGTAGTCTAATATTAAATATAGAATTGTACATGTGGAGGACATTTTGGTTCCAAGCTAAAGCGATGGAAGTTGATGCTGGATTTCCACATTGAAGGGACGTTAAGCATTTGCTGGTAGAAGCAAATGTCATAGTTGCCTGAGCATGCATTGAGTAAGGCTGAAGGATTTGGCTCGCAAAGAGAGCACAAAATGCAATTAAAGTGAGTCCCAGTAACTTTTATATTTGGCACTTGTGGTCAAATGTTGATACTAAATATAAGCAGAACTTTACTGTAAAAATTAGACCTCTTTTATTGCAGAGCAATTGAGGTTTTACGAAGAATGGCACCAATCCACAGGGACTTTTTCCTAGTGAGCTGATAAAGGGAACAGCTGCGAAGCTTGATGCGTAGAAAGCTTAAGTTAGAAATCTTTGATCTGGTTAAATATATGAAGTTAACCGCTTTTATGCAGCGCGTTTTCCAGATTCAGCACTATCTATGGTTGCTTTCTTGGCTGCGCTCTACTGTCATCAGCTAGCGAAGGGCTCGCTGGGCTGTGAACGAGAGCACCAGGCTGTTCCTTCCAACCTCGCAGGTCAGCTGCGGGTGGCCTCCTGGGAGCAGGGTATCACGGAGATCTGGTTTGGTGTGTGCTTTCATTTAAAGCCCATATGTCAACAGCGCCCAGAAGTTTGCCACGTGCATACTGCTGCATTAGAAGAGACTAGAGTATGGCAGTGGTTAGCTGGTGGTCTGGCTGTGGGTTTCTAGCATCCAAAATGCCGGCTGACTGTGGCGCAGTGATTTCGTAGATCGTGAGTACGGCTGAAGCAAAAGGAAGGACTGCCCGGATTTAGGAAGTGGGCACCTGGAGTTACGCTAGCCGGATGAATCCTGTGTTGATTGTCTCTTACAGACTTACAGAACTGGCATTTCTTGAAGTCACTAATTAAGGAATAAATACTCCTTTTTTGTTGACTGCAGTAAGTCCACTAGACCATCACTTACTGTTTTTACTTCTTGAGATGTTTGACCATAAAAAACCCTATAAAAACTCAGGAAAAAGACTGGCTGCTGTTATGAAAAGAATTAGAGGAAAACTGAATGAGTGATCTCAATGAAAAAATTGAGGCTATTTGAAATACCTTGTCTCTGTGCTGCACTTTTTTTATGTACACTGCAAAACTCCCTACAAAAATGCTGACTTTAAAAAAACATGTGTGAAAGGTATGTAATTTTTTCCATGTAATCTTATACCCTTACCATTTTTTTAAGTAGCATTCCAGATAAGTTTTGGAGAATTGCAGAAAATGTATTCTATAATTTGTACTATTCATGTACTTTGAGAGTTATTTTTCCCTTTTGCAGAGATTTTTCCAGTCTACAATGAAATATTGGCTCCTCCAAAACTGTACTGGAATTTTTTAAATTGGCTGAAGGTATAAATGCCTGGGATTAGCAACTTTCAGCCTTTTTTTATGAACATATATTAAGCTCTATGTAAAATATATATTTCTACCAAATAGCAATTTATCATATATTAATATGCAGGCTGCAGCGTCTGGCACATGCTGCAGTGAGTAGACTGCAGGTTTCCCAGTAACCGCTGTTTGCTTCTGCGCATGAAATACATACAGCCACGTTCATCCCGAACAGGGTGCAAATTTGTAAAGCAGACTACTGCCGAAGTGAGGCAAACTTGATTTATTGTTTCACAGTTGCGTAAGTTCTACTAGTGTTTTGGAAACTTCACTTGCTCAGTAGCTGCTGAGAAGGAGACAGGGAGAGGAGGAGACAGCCTGGTAAGCACCGGTGCTCAGCGAGCTGGGCACTTTCTGTCTCTCTTGATGTGATAGTCCATTAGTAGCAGGCAGCATCCAAGCTGGAACCCCTCCAGTGAAGACAGTCTTCGAAAGTCAGGTTTCTCATGTTTTTTGCCTTTGATGAAGCGTGCAAATGCACATGCTCACACACATCTCAAACCAAGTGAAAGGTAGGTTTCAGGTTTAACCTGTAATCCATTGGCTGAATGACAGATCCTCCCTCAGGAGCTTTGTTGCAACTCCATTTTCTCTGTTTTTTAGGGCTGTATTTTCCCTTGTTCATTTGTGAATCACCTTCCTTGAAAGCGTAGTTCATAGTGGAAAAACGTTCTAGCTGGATGTCATGTGCTCCTTACCAAAATGGAGCTTGAGGAAAAAATGTGAGCATTGATAGAGCTGGGGTTTTTTGTTACGTGGAAGCTGGCACCAACGTTTTGTCGACTAAGTGCTCTAATGGGGATCCGTGAAGTTTCTGGAAGGCTTCTTGTTAGATGTGGCCACCTAGTAATGAAACCAGAGAGATTGCAATGTGGTGCAGCGTTAGGTGGAAGACTTGTCAGTGCATCACCCAGATGTCTCACAAGTGATGGGGTGGGATTTTTGTTTTTTCAAGCACCCTCCCCTCAACCCTTTGGACCAAGCCAAGGAAGCCAAAAGGCAAGTGTGCAGACATTTCTTCTTCCTCCCAGCTCTTCTGCTGGGATTGAGTGGTTCAGCTTGAAGTTTTCAGTGTTATTATTGCTAATATAGTGATCAGGGTGACAGTCTTGTCATGGTGGGGGTACAGCCCTCTGCAGAGAGTCCCACCTCGGAAGGCTGTGACATTGCTTGACAGCTGCCTCAGTCTCTCTGTTTCAGGGAGTTTTCAGAAAGACTGTAAGGGATGAGAAAGGCAGACAGAGAAGATCAAGCTGATAAATAGATGGAAAATTTTCACAGGCAAAACCCAGCAAATCTGAAAACGGAGCCACAGCAACAGAGAGATTTATGTATTATGTATTGAAAAATACAAGCATGGCACGCTTTGTAAATGCTGGATCGCCGGCCCTCCTGAGCTGGGGTTTACAGTCTATTAAATTACTCTGGGCCACAATCCGTTATAATAAATCGTTTGCATAGCACCTTTGGAGCACACTGCCAAGCAGAAAAAGAGAGACGGCTTTTCCTCTGAAAAGCTTACAGTCTGGCCAGTGAAGAGTCACAAATGGGGCAGTGCTTCAGGAGGGGAGAGACGGGAAAGTTCTTAGGAAGGGAGACAGCAGAACAGTCTTTCCTGGGAGGGTGGTTCTTTATAGTGGCTGTGGTAAAAGACAAGAGTTGGCACTGTTGGGGTACCTGAAAGATGAGGAGGGAAGAAGATGCTGGAACCTGTTAAGAAAAGAGAGCAGGAGGGGATTTCTGTCTTCTAGACTACATGGGATAAAATGCATTGCTGCTCTGAATAATGCCCTCGTTTAGCTCAGTGTGTGATGGATTTGAAGCTTCAAAACATGGAAGAAACTAAGGGCCTAGATAGCCTAATGCTGTTATAAATTTTGAAGACTTGGTTTCAAGTATGATTCAGGGGCCTTAGTGAAATGCGTTTGGGGATCTCAGCTCCATCCCTGTTGGGTAATTGCGCACATCGCAGAAACATCACATCTTGGCATGAGGCTGGTGCTCTGCCAAATGGAGGTTCCAAGGCTGCAATAGCAAGGGCAGCTGCACGTTGTGATTTAGGAAAGTTGACTGGGAGATGTGGAGGCAAAGTCCACAAAGTTTCTGCCTAGAAAGCATTTTGAAAAAAAAAGGAAAGAAAAAACATCTCCAAGTTAATTCTCTCTTACGGAAAAAAGCATGTCGGAAAACAGGCGAGTACTTTGTGAAATTGCCAGTGCCCCATTTTCCTGGGTTATAAAACTTCTGGCAAATACATCAGCTGTATTCCCCTCCCCCTTCAGATTACACGTAGTGTGTTTGAAATATTTTTTTAACATTCTCCAAATCACAACATTAAAAAGGAGGAAAAAAGTCTGAATAAAATCTACTAGGGCAAAGATGAAATGCTGGCCTAATGCACAGCAAAAGCAGTTGCATCGTTCATGCTGCTGTTCTAAAACTCACGGGCGCTGCCTGGTTGTGTCCCCCACTTGGGATTACTGACATTTTTCTCTGTCATCCAAAAATACAGAAAAACTTAGGCTGCAAACATCCTCAACTCTGTTTGAGTAGCTCTAATTTACATGACTTAGGTAAGCGTAAAAAGTGAGAAATGACCTTTTCAACATGACTTCAGATATTAAAACGATCTTACAATCTTATTATCATGAGAACATTTCGCAGAGTATTAAGCTCAATAAATTACCTTTTCCCCAAGCTGCTAACCCTCGATCCCTCAGGGGCAGCTGCAGCAACGATGTTGGTTCACGGCCTTCTTATTTTAGCTGAATTGCTTAATTGGTATGTGTTCTACATCCCCGATTGAGTATTTGGAGCACAAATGAAGGTTAGAACCTTTGCGCTAGTTATCGACTGGAAGAAAATTGATTCACGCTCAGGAGTGCAGTTGGGAGACGATTCACAATCCTCCCTAGGAAGGAAAGATCCTGCTCTTTTCTTTTTCCCTAGATTTCTTACAAAGGTCACTCCAACTGAACACTGTCATTTTTGGTTTGGTGGTTGCTTTTTTTTGACATAGCAAATCACTGTTCGAGAACCCAAGTTTTAGTTTCCCAGGCGTGCTTGTAGCTGAACTTGAAATTGCAGTACTGTGGATGCTGTCCTTCCCTCTGTCTCCCCCTGGTCTTTGCACCTGCATCTGTTGTTCTCCAGGAGACCCTGCTGTGTGGGACATCTGCAGAAAATCCCCAAGCATTCTCCACCTTTGTTGGATCCGAGAGGGCAAGGGAAGGGTTGTGGAAGAACATCACTGTTTCAGCTCCCAACCTCAAGACGTATCCCATAAGGTGACTTTCCAAGGACGTGTTTCCATTGTGCTGAACACCTTTAGTTCAGTGAGTGAAAATAGTCTTAAGTAAAGGTCATTCAAGAGGAAGTCCAGGAATGCCAGAAACTGACAGTAAAATTCACCGAACTGCTGTGCTGAACACATTTAAACAAAATGCACGTGCCTTGTATTGCCTAATAATTGTTCTTTTCTTTGCAATATGATCAAGCCCTTCTGTGGATTGACTGCTACAAATGCCTTTGTTTTTCTGTGATCTTGCTAGCAGGAACCTGAGCTTTCTTGTGGCCTGTATTAATAGAAACATCAAAATAGCATAGATTCTGCTTTCTTTTTAATGTTCATTAAAGGGCAAGCACGTGACTTAGCCAGCCTCAGCAAGATTCCCTCTGGCTCCATGAGCATGCCAAAAAGAGAGACAAGGCAGCCAAAGCAAGAGGCATTCCTGGACTACAGTGCATGTTACACATAATCCAGAAAGGAAATGGAAAGAAAAAGCTTAGAAGTCAGACAGACACGGAGGGGGCAGCAGGATGTCAGCTCAGCATGTTGACATGCCACAATCTGTTAGCTCAGTCTCATTAATACGGAGGCCAGTGAGAAAAGAGATAGACTGGATTGGAGGAGGAAATTTGGCAGCGTCAGATAAACCCAGATACAGGCAGTGAGATACCATGATATACTTCATCTGAGGAATGTTGTAAATTCAGAATGGAGCTCAACTCTTGAAGTCATCTGCGAGGAGGGTGCAACCGTCAGTGTTCTGTTCAATGGGTGGTAACTCATCTGAGAATTGGTAGGTTTTCCCCATTGCACCAAGGGACAAAAATACAGTAGAAATGGTGATTTTTGTATAGTACGTGACCAGGTGCTATGAGAGAGCACATCTGCTGTGACATGTCTTGCCTCCGTAATCCATTAGACCTGTGGGCTCTGCAGAGTTTGGAGGGACTTTTGGATATCATCCAAGAGTCAATAGCTTTCCCAGGCACTGCACAGCCTGGGCGTTTGTAGAGGCTTGAGTGAGTGAAACTGCTGATACCCTAAAGGTGATTGCAGTGCTGGCCGTTGTCTGAAGATATGTAACTGCCATAGTCTGAAGGAGCATATGGAAATGCTGGAAGTTTTTTTATTTGGCCACTTGCCTTTATTTCTTGTATTTTGTAGCACCCTATGCTTTGATTGAAAGCCTTTTGATGTCACTGAGACTCTTAAAACTTGTGATAACCATCATGATAGTTTAAATACATAAATGCAGATATCCTCTTGTAGTAAAAGAATGTTTTAGGTACTTGCATACCAAGTCCTGTGGAAATCTAACAGAAAACAATCCGCTGCATGGAACGTAATACAGAAAGTTATCGCTGTCCTAGTAATCTGTAAGGTAAAAACATAAAAAATAAACTACAAATTTCTGTCAGCATTTGGAGATGGCAGCAGTATGTAGTTCTGTTCAAGTCCTGTGGACGTCTCAGTTTGTCCGTGGATTTACCCTGAGCGAGTTGTGTGTTATCTTTAACACAACTAAAATTTCAGACCCAAAGTCAAATACCAGCATGATCAGTGACTGACCATAAAAATAAGTAAGTGGAGCACTCCCCTGATTTTTGGCACTTCTGAAATGTTTTTTCTTGGTATTGTTTGGAAGAGTCTCTTGGGAGCTTCAAAATGAAAATGTTTCCTTATGTTTTCTCTTCCATTAAGTCTGATGCTGAACTGGAGGGTTACTCTGGACTATCAAACTGTTAGTGTTTGGTTTTTTTTGTTTTGGCATTTTTTTGAGAAAAGAAAAAAAAAGCTTTAAGTAAATTCTTTTAAATTCTCTAGCATCCCACACACAGTTAAAACAAGATTGGAGACAGATCGTGGCTTAGGCAGAAAACGCAGTATTTGCTTCATGTGTTGCAATACTTATCCAGCCTTGGCTTGTAGTACCATGCGGAGCTGATAGAAACAGCACAGAGTTACGCAAATGCCTTCCTTCTAATACCACCGCATGTGGGGGCACGAGGTGCCCACCTGGCTGTCGTAGGTTGCTCCAGTTCTCCTACTGTGCGTGCAGGAGGTGGAAATTTCACCTCTGTGGAGGAGACCCCCTTCCCAGGGAGCAGTAGGTACAAGGGCCAGCAGTACTCTCCCAGGGTTTTCCCAAAGGAAATCCTTCAGCCATGAGTATGTTGGGAAGCACAGAGGAGAGGTGCAGTGGTGTCATGCTGGAAGCAGACGTGGTGAACTGCCCCGTCCCCATGCGAGCGTCCCCAGCACAAGACCCTCCTGATGATGGACCATGCGCTCTCCTGTGTTGGCTTGGTGACAGGAAAGGAAAGAAAACTCAGCTCTGATGTTGGGTCTTGGAAACTTGTTGTCAGCTTTCGCTCCTTCCAAAATAAAAAAACACGCGCAGACATGGATTTTCTGTGGTCTAAACGTATTTATAACTCTTCTAATAACCCACAGGGTTATCCTGACTGGGTCTGTGCTGTGACATGGCTGCGGTTCATTTTGCCATTCTGATAAAAGCAGCGTAGTCCTTAAACCACTTGAGATCTCTCTTCCCAGAAAAGAAATATGTTTGTTATTAGGCTGTGTAGGGGAACATAAATAATTGTATTGGGAGTGAGATAATATTTGTAGCTTCTATTTATATTGTGAATGCTTGCAGCGAAAGGTCTAAGGAGCAAATGAGCAAATACCTTCTTTTTCCAGTGTCTGTATCGTGCACATTGTCTGTGGATACCAGACATCAATTCTATAACTTAAATGTTACAGAAAAGCTAACTGTAAATATGTCAACATTTTCTTTGTCATCCCAGAACACTCAATAATCTCTTAGATAACTTGGATGTAAGGCAGGGAGTGCCGTAGCAATAAGATCCAAGGCTTTGAACTCGATTCAAAATTGTATGGAAACTTAGTGTCATATGCAAGAGTTTGCTGTTCTTACAGTAAGTTCTCTTGCCAAAGGGACAAATTCCAGTATTTTATATTACTTAGGGTTTTTTGAGTGCTGTGTGCTTCATGCCTAATGTGCCGTCAGTTCTGTGAGCTGCACAACAGCAGCACAACTGCAGTCCGCCTTCCCTTCCCCCCTGTCTGCGTGCTTTGGCACTGCCTCAGTTTCACCCCAGATTTTACCATTCCGTACGTAGATCTTTCACATGAAGAGAAAGCCATTCATGTGTGAAGTTTCTGAGCTTTCTGTCTCAGCAAAAACAGCAAAGTGGTGGCAGCTTTGAAGGTCAAGTGATGGAGGCATGTGACACTGTGGGGACCTTTTGGGTTTATTTCCACCTTCTTGAGACTTGGCTCATTCAGTGGTGGTGCGTCTCCCACTGCCTCTTCAGGGCAAGAGCCATCGCCGTTAACTTAAGTGTATTAGTGCAGGGGTGAGAATGTGTCCCATCTTTCTTGGCTGTGTTTTTCCCTTGTGCCTTGTAGTTTGTGTGCTGCTGTCGCTGAAAGGAGTAGCCAAATTCCGTAAAGACAGGAGCCCCGGTTGTTCCCCGAGGGAAGGAGGGAAGCAGAGACAGCAGGGATTCTCAGCGCCTTTGAGCAGTGCCCAGGCTGAGCTGGGAGCAAGAGCCGCATGGGGAGGAGGGAGCAGAAGCCTCCAGTTCTCAGCCTGCCAGTGCCAGGCTGGCAAACCTCCCTGCTGGCAGCCAAGCCACTGGGGGCAGCCTCCCATTGAACTTCCCAGCCTGGAAAATCTTCTAAGAAAGGAAAAAGAGTTAAAACAAAAATAGGGAAAACATGCCAAATGGCAGCCAGGAAGCAGAGTGCAGCTTCTAGGCCAGAGGCCAGCCGAGCCGGAGCACAGCGCAGTCTGACATGCAGTAATTAGTTGTTATGGGGAAGGAGCCCATTGCCTTGCAAAGGAGTGTCAGACATCAGCCAGTATTGGTGGCAGTGGGGTTCTTCAAAAGGAAAGAGCCCTCCAAGTCTCCTTCTAGGAAAAGCACGTTCTCAGGGCAGAAGGGACAGCTTTTTAGGAAAAACAAGGCAAGTCAACGCAGAATTTGCAAGTGTAAAATTCTGATTCCTCAAGCCAATTTTTTTTACTACTCTTTCATGTCCTGGTTTCTCAAAACAATGTTTAAATTTCAGGATGAAAGTGGTCCTTGCGATGCAGAGAGCAGCCACAGAGGCGTGAAACAGGACATGCGTGGGCACGAGAGCAGGCTGAGCACAGGGAGGGCGTGTGGATGAGCGATGCTGAGCAGCCACCTCGCAGCCAGGCTGCAGGTGATCAAATACATGTGGCTAAAAGCTTTAGGGAGTTTTAAGCCAACATAGCAAAGTACAGGATATTCTTTCAGAAAAAAGTAGGGTTTAGGGCCAGATGGAACCAGTTCCTTCAGCCACACCTTACGGTGTTACCCAAGCCAGGTAATTTTAGTCTTTTGATCTGGTAGTGAGCCCAGTAGCTTGTGTTTGACCAGTTCGCATCATCCATCAGGTCATCTAGTCTGGATCAGACAGCTTTGAGCAATGATGTTCCACAGCAACTAGGCCAGCAGCTAGGGCAGGGAGCGCTCCGAGTGACTCCTTTGGGAGAGTAGCTGGACCTCCTTTCCCTGCGTATCACAGCTGTATCCAGCCTTTCTTCAGGATGGTACAAATCCACTGTTTCTCTTTCTCCTTTTTTCATATTTCATCTGCAGCGGTGGCTCAACATCTTGCACTGGATTTCTGAATTTGTCCAGCTTTACTGTCCCACCATTTCTTCTTGTTAAGTTCTCTGTCAGGAATAAAACCAATTATATTACCATTAAATCTCTTCAAACCCAGCGAAGGAGATATTGAAACAACGGAGACCAGCTTATAATTGTGGTGGCCCTAGCTTTGGCTTACACCAAAGAAGCCCTTGGTCCAGCATATGAAAAGATACATAATTCTAGTTTCTCTCTTCTGAAGCTCCTAAATTAGGGATTCCACCCAAATGTGGAGGGCAAGCATGGACTCAAAAGCTGTGAGATTATTTGATATCTTTTCCTGGGAAGGGTGGGAGCAAAAAGGAGGCACAGAATGTTCTCATAAGCTTTCCCAGGGAAAATGGTATGGTAATGTTGACAAAATACACATGTGGAAGGAACGTACTCTTAAGATCAAGGCACTAGAGAGGGAACTCTTGGGTACAAGATACGTTTTCCCAATAGATTTTCATTGGGTGCACTGGTGGAAAAAAGGGGAATGAGTATGAGCAAGGCGTGCTTACGTCTTCTCTGCTGTGCTTTCCTGGTGCACTTTTTTCGTCGAGTTTCTCAGCTCAGACCATCACTCCAGCGTTAGAAGGAGTGTTGTGCTTTGAAGCTGCCTGGTTTACATCATCAGCCAGGCTTCTTCAGGGTGGTTGTGTCACTGGTTTTCTCATGTAGTTACAGTTATGCAAAAGCCATTTCTTTTCAGTGAGTTGAGCAAGTTTCTTCCTCCTGTTTCTTAGAAGGATAACGAGAAGCAGATGATCGGGTTGAAGCAGGAACCGAGAAATGTTTATTAACACTTGCTTTGAATGTGTTTTACTGCAAAAAATCAATATATATTTTAATTGCTACTAAGGAGGAAAGGGTGACTCACTGACAAAACTCCACTGTCTCTGTTGGGTGGAGTTTTGGGGGTTTAAGTTTGTTGACATTAATATCTTTCGAATTGCCAGTTTTAATTAAACAATCTGACACTGCTCAGAAATTTTGTTTAATGCAAAAGAAGACAGATTTTGCAAATGGGTCTTACCCATTAAGACCAGGATGTAAGTTTATCAGATTAAAAGCACACTTTTCTTTGTTCTTAAATGGAGGGTTGGTTGTTTTGAACACGTAGCCATCCCAGGTCACTCAACCGCAAAAGTCTTTTCAAAGGTATTTAAATCGGCAACGCAGCCTAACGCAAAGAACTTGCTTTTGTTTCTGTTTTCATGACAAAGAGTTACACTAAATGGGGGAAGCTATCAGGCCAAATCTTTGTTATCCCAAACTTCTGTTTGGAATAGAATAAATTACAGGATCAGGTTCTTCTCTAGTCATTGCTGGATTTGGTGATTGTGTAACTGAATATGAAATTGTGACCTAGTTTTTTGGAAGTGGTAGGATACACAAATACAACCAAAGATTTCTTTGATGTGGTCCTTTTTTTTGCCGTTGTAGTTTTTAAACATACAGCTAAGCTTTTGTTAAAAACCTGAGAGGCAAAGGTGAGGAATAGAAACCAGAATGCTTGCCCTTGAAAGTATACTTAAGAACCCAGATTTGCATGTTTTGACGAGATTTGGAAACAGAGGACTGTTTGGTGATAGCTTTTTGTACTTGTGCAGTACACACCTGAAGGGTGAAAGATACCACATTCAGGTAGTGTAAATGAGAAGTGTGTGATCAGGGAGCTGTGGTCTCTGTGGCATCTATGGTCTCATGCCTCTCTCAGACTCCCATGTTTTTTAAATAGTTGCATTGATTTCTGGTGCTTGAGATGTTATTGGATACCTGGGCAATAAGGTTTTTTGAGGACTGTGTTTACTGTAGAGGAGCTTTAAGTGGCCAAGAAAGGGAAGAATAGAGTAAACAGTTAGTGCATTCAGGAAACAGACTTCAAAGTTTGTTGTGAGAGTAACATTCTTCCCCCCCGAAAGTTCAAAATGCCAGAGTCTAAAAGCCACTCAGTACTTAAAAAGCAAATGTATCACAGTAATGCATAACCTTCTAGATAAGGTGTCTCCTGCCAGCAGGAAAAAGGAAAGTAAAAGTGGTGTGTCTGTGTGAGAGAAAGGGACAGAGGCAGGGTGCGGTGGGCAGGTGGGGGTTACAGCTGCAGGGGTGGTGGTCCTTCCACAGGGAAACCTGAAGCAGGGCTGGAGGGGGAGCCCAGAGCTCCCGCGTGGCACTTGACTTCATCCCATCTTTCCATATTCCTCATGGCAGGAGGTGTGAGAGAGCAGGAAGCTGTTACACCTCACTGTACGGCCATTCCTGGTCAATCTAACAGTGTGGAAATTGCTCTTAGCTACGTCAGAGACTGTATCACCTCTGTGTCCTCCATGTTTCTCAGTATTTCCAGTCCTGTTTCACGGAACTGTGTCTCTACAGCAGTTTCAGCATGCTCACTGAGAGCACACAAGGAGCATTTGGCAAGTGTATTGCTGCATGCAGATTTTTTTGGAAAGCAAGTCAAAGTGGGAGTAATCACTTTCATGAATCATTGTGGTAATAGAGAAATTCTCTTCTTTATTGACCTGTGTAGCATGGCACTGATATCAATCAGTACTCTGTGCGGCTATGGGAAGCCTTATGAACTTCATTCATTCAAGCAATAAACACCAAGAAAAGCATCTAGGCTGCATTTCATACTAGTTGCAGCCTTCTTGGCAAAGGACTGTCTCTAATCCATTGCGACTGCTCAAAGTTTCATACATATATTCATTATTATTATTCCCCAATCGCTGCAAAGACACTTTAGCTGTTATTTTCCCTATTAAAAGCATCATTCTCCTCCTACAAAGAGAGTAAAGCATGTTGCCAACCGCGGGCTGTGTGACAGCAAACCCTGTGCGTTGCTGGGAGAGCAATTTCAGGGAGAGACCTTTGCTGCGAGACCGAAGTGCCAGGCGCGAGCCCTCGGCATGGATTAGTGGTGGTGGGTCTGTTAGAGGAGCAGGACTCTGCCTTCAGCTCTGCTTCCAAAGCTGCCACGACGCTGGGGTGATCCCCTGCTGCTGCTTTAGCTTTGGAGCGGCAAAAGTCTTCGATGAGGTGTTGTTGCGGCGCCTAGCCAAAGCTTGGGGAAGGACAAATGGCAGAGAACTTCCTTGTCCTGCTGCATCACCAGCTAGATAGGTTGGTTGGTAGACAGACAGATAAGGATGCAACTAAAAATATTTCCTCTGTTCAGGCTGTAGCAATTAGACTGCCTTTCCCCACTGACGTGTTTCAGACAAATGCATAAAACCATACAGCTTCATTTTTCCTCAAAAGTCCGTGTACGCTTGGATTTTTTGTACCGTTTTCAGTAGCAGTACAGCTGCACCGGGGCTAGCAAAGTCAAATGTTCATGTAGACAAGGCCTATTTTATCAGTGCACTTGCAGGGTTTTTTCATGACATTGTAGTACAAACACCTGAGCCCCGTCTATTTTCAGATACACGGCTGTTGAAAAATGAGTGTGTTTTGTAGTGTACCAGAGACCGCGGAGAGTGAGCTGCTCAGGCTATAACAAATACCACTGGAGAACATTAAGCAGCAATTCGCTGTTTCATTGGCAGGAAATAGGATGTTTTTGAAGTGTGACAACATGTCTGTTTAAATTTTGATGAGATGCAGGTTCACAAAAGGTAATAAGGGTTTGTTAACCGTCCTGCACTGTTTGCTGCAAAGGTGTCTGTTTTCAGTCGGCTGATGGGGAAGGATGCTCGTCAGCTGGTGCTGCGACATGTTGCTCGTTCGTTGGATCTGTTCCCCATGTATGAAGGGACAAAAAAGTGGCCACTGAGCATTTTTCGCAGCTGACCGTTACCTCGAAAGTAAGTTATTCTTGAGGTATGCACTGGAAAGAGCCCTTAATTAAAACTCAGTTGGAATTAGAGCCTAATATGGGCCAGGCAGGTGAACGGCACTGTGGGGAGGGGAGGCTTCTGGTATTTTGTGTGTTAATTTGTTATAAATTGTATAGCGCAAGCCCTGTCCTTTCCTAGTTGCCAGGGCTGATGCTGTTACAACCTGGCATGGGCTTTCTGTGCACTAATTCCCACCTCCCTTTGTAAGGCCGCCGTCCTGGTGTTAGAACGGTCCCTCTGGAGCAGATCTGTGCTTCAGGAGCACTGTGAGGTTGTCGGAGTCCGGCTGGGCCATCCTGTGTGCTTATTTTCGTAAGGTAGAAAGTGAGTTAATAAGGTAGCTCCAATTCAAAGCCTAGGTGTCTTTATCCGCTTCTTGTCTTCTGCTGGGAAGTGTTAGCAGCATTTACCTTCTACTTTCTCAGATGTCTGAGATGTACTTTGGACTGTTCCACATTTTTCGTTTGCGTAAAGTGCAGTAAAAGCTGCAAACAGGAAGGATGTATGTGATTGCCTGCTGGTTATGAAAGCTCCCATAAGCGCCAGCTTGGAACAAAGGAAGCACTGAAAAAGGCAACTGTAAAGAAGCAAAGGATTAATTTTAATGCAGTTTAGAAATTCCGGCAACTTTTTTCTGAGTGTAGAATAAACATTTTAGTGAATCGAGTGAAACAATCTGGAGGAAACAGGGATTTGTGTTCTTCTTGATGGAGCCGATCCAATTTTTAGTGGAAATTATCCTTCAAAGCTTTACCGAGGCCCAGATTTGACAAAAGCAGCCCTTCATATCAAGCCTGTTCAGATGAATCATTGTTCATTATTTGTGTTACACGTTAATGCCTAGTTGCTTCGGTCGAGATAGATGTTCTGCCATATGCAGGCACATATTAGAGACAATCTTTGCCAAGAGCCTTCTAGATACCTGAAGTGGGGAAGGAGTGTGGGAGAGGAGGGGGAAGAGAGGTTGGATGACAAACACAGTACCAACAGAGAATGTGATTTCAAAAAAAACCAGCCTCCACTGAAAGTCTGTGGCAGAGCCAGTGTAAAACCAAGCTTGCCTCCCCACACATCTTCCTCTAATAGCCCATCATACGTGGACTCCCAAGACATTTGATTGCACCTGCCTCTTCCTTGTATGCATTTCCTTAGCTGGGAAATCACACTGTCTCTGAGCGTGATTTATTAAGGCTCAAATGGAAATGTCATAAATAACGGGATCTGACTTGGTGGAGCTGTGCTGCTGTCCAAAGTGCCGACATAAAGAAGGTCACAGCACATGCAGAAGAGTGTCACCTTCACAGCTCAGTTTCTTAGCCATTATTCCTGGACTTAGCAGTAAGCTTAGGAGGACACCTAATAAAAACATCATGACAGTAGTGGATACACAGCAGGCCAAACGCACCCAGTCAGTCTTCATTTGATTCAGCATCAAATACAGTCTACAATTTTTATCTCCCTCTCCTCAAAGCAAAAATAAACAAATACAGATTTGCCCACCTGTTATGCATTACTATACTTATCCTGTGCAATTGAATCAAAAAGAGATGAAAAGAGGGTTAATTGCCATATGTCAGTGTTTCAGATTCCACAGATTCTGGAAATTATGACGCTATTCAAAAATTGCTGAAGATTCAGAGATAAATATTTTGCTTCTCAAGAAGTTCACTGTCTGGAAACATCCCATCCCTCCAGCACGTGAGATTCTGTACTGAAGCAGTGGCCTGTGCGTGGCACCGCGCCCTTGGGTGGGAAGGCAAGCGTTTGAGAACAGGGTCGTTCCTGTAGGCGTATGCCATTGCATAGATTCAGTGGGCCAAACTCATCAGTGGATGTTTTGCAATTAAGGAAATGAGACAGCAGAGGTTTTGGCCCATCTCTTCAGAACTAAGGATAATTTATTGTGACTCCATTGCCTGGTTCCTAACGTGCCCCGGGAGGGTCTGCACTCAGCCAGACATGACGGTGTGTTGGAGCACTAGAGACAGTTTCTCTTTCACTAAAACATTCAATCTTGGTTTTCAAGCGTTCAAAGGTGCTATGTTGTTAGTGATGGACTGCCCCATTCCAACACCTGCCTTCCGAGTTTGGCAAGAGGATACATCTGCCATATCATCTACTCTTCACTTCTTTTTACTCCTATTAATAATCTAATTCTTACAACTTTAGGAAGACAAAGCCCACTGCAACAATAACTTTCATTTCTGTAACATTTTCATTCCAGTTTTAGAAAACAAAACAGCAGTGAGTGAAGTGAACGTCCGTGTCCCCCCCAGCTCCACCAATGGGGAAACTGAGGCACAGCTAAACCTGGTGGTTTGCTCAAGACCCAAGTGGTCTGTGGCTTCGTTTGGAGCTGAGGTCTCGCCTCGGGATCTCTGGAACTCTCAGACAAACTGAGAAACTGTTAGGTACTGCAGGCCCCCTTGGAGGTTTTCAGATCTTCTTTTTACCTTTCTTTCCTCTGAAGAAAGGTGTAAAGTCGAGGTGCTTTCACAAGATGTGCATAAAGAAAGCAGCTGTTACCAAGCTCTGAATAGACCTGATTAATCGGAGGTATCCGCATCAGGATGTCATGTGCCTTGTGTGTAATTTGGAGTTGTATGTTTTTAACTGTAGCACACCTGAAAAACCTCTCTGGATAATTCTCCGTAAGTCTTCTCCATCGATCATATGGAATTTTTCAGCTGAAATCTGCTTTCCATTTACTTTTCACCTTCAAATTGCGGTTCCCCAAGGTCCTTTATAGAGAACTATAAATTGTAGATAGACGTTTTTGATTCTTTTTATTCAAGCTTAATATCTTGCTCAGTTAGTGAACCCTTAGGAATTGCCGTGTGGCCCCTTATAACCGGGGTGGTAATAAAGTGGCGGATTTGCAGAAACCCTATAAAAATGTGTGCAACGGTAAATTGTATTTAGGCTACTACTGGGGAGAGAGGCATGAATGTACAATTATGAGAAGGATGTCCCTGAAGAGAGATTTCAATCCGTTGCCATAGTCTAAATCCTCTATCTTGTGGTGCACAAGGTAATTCAGGCATAGAGCAGAGGATTTTTTTTTTCTAAAGAGATTATATTACCCATCTCCTCTGTTGATGGATTTTATTGCACAGGTTCACTGAGAGTTTTATTATTGCATTACTTAATCTGTTTTTGAGGTTCCTGAAACATTTTAAATATAATAATGAGTTCAGCTGTATGCCTGCGCTTGGCTCCTCTCAATCCCTTACCAAGGCAGAGCCCGGGTGAGCCGGCCAGCCCGGGACCCTGCGGCCGGCGGCGCCCAGCAGGGCAGGCTGCTGTGGCTGATCCCTCAGAGCCGATTCCCTGGGGAACAGCATGAATATTAAACAGACTTGTCGGATATCGTCTAAATAACAGATTCCAGTCCTTTGCCTTCTTGCAAACTAGGGCAAGGGCGAGTGATGAAGAAGATGGAGAGATGGCTGCGGGACGTACCCATGATTGGCAGCCTGCGTCTGCCTCTGAAGTTTCTTGTGCCACGTCTCGTTTTAAAAGCCAGCTGCTCAGATAACGAAGTGTCATTAAGAGGCATGACACTTGTCATACCATTTTAAAGAAGTGTTGTGGTGGTATAAAAAAAAAAAAAAAGGCGTTCCGATGCAGAAAATCATGGCATAACATTCTCCTTAATGGTGTGATAATGTGGAGGACAGTCTTCTTTCTCTTCGAATAGATAAGAACTTTTTCCTAATTGACAAGAGTTTTTTTGGTGTGTTAATAGGCCTGATTTTTAAATGGGACCTAATCCAGACCCTTTGAAAGTAAACGTTTTTTCATAACAGGCTTTTTTTCATATAGAAAACAGGATTTTGCTTGCCTGACTGCATAGCTTTTCTGTTGTTCTCAGACGAGCAGGGGAGGTAGATATATCTGCTGTAATAGCTCAGCATTCACACATTCTGTTTGCTAAACCAATCTGAAAGCAGCGTGGGAATATACATCACTATTACAGTGAATTCCCGTACTGCTAACGTCAGAAATGATACAGTGTTTGGGTAAAAGAGCTACTTCCGCTACTAGCAGTTCCAGGTTTGTGATGCCAATTATTAGACAAAAATGGGAAAAAAAATACTCCTTCATTTTGAATTTCAGTTCAAGTTCAGACATGGCTAAAAGTGCTTTTCCCAACAAACTTTCTGTGGAGGGCTGACCCTGGCTGCAGGTGCCCACCGAAGCCGCTGTCACTGCCCACCTCGGCCGGGCAGGGGAGAGAGAATAGAACGAAGGGCTCGTGGGTCGAGACAGGGACAGGGAGAGGTCAGTCACTGGTTACTGTCGTGGGCAAAGTCAGTCTTGACTCAGGGAAATGACTTTAATTTATTACCAATCAAAATCAGGGTAGAATAATGAGAAAATAAAAACTAAATCTTAAAACACCTTCTCCCCTGCTCAGCTTCGCTCCCGAGTTCTCTCCCTCCTCCCCGCCAGCGGCGCAGGGGGACGGGGAATGGGGCTGGGGTCAGTCCATCACACGCTGTCTCTGCCGCTCCTTCCTCTGCGCGCTCTTCCCTTGCCTCAGCGTGGAGTGTGAGGAGGAGGAGGAGGATGTTACGAGAGTGAGAAGAGGCGATTGCAGCTTGTTGTCCTGTGCTGGGGATAATGCTTCAGTATGGTCGGTTGAGAACTTTGCTGAAAAGCCTCCAGAGAAGCCCAGACAAGTAAATTTTTACTTTGAGCTCTGGAAAATACTCTTTTTTTTTTTTTTTTTTTTTTAATCAAATGCTTATGAAAGTTACCAAACTCAAGCTCTGACAGCAAAGACCCATCCAAGGCAGCGGTCAACCACTGTGCTTTACCAGCAGGTCTCAGTTAATCTTACTTGCCTTGGAAAAGAGATGATAAGTCCCCAGGCTTTTACCTTACTTTTCACTGAAACTGATATTCCACACTCGAGTTACGAAGATGTTTATAATAAGCTAACATCTGTTCATTGGGAAGCAGTGGATGCATTGCAGGTAGGCAGGTTACCCATCCAACTACAAAAACCTTGAGCTGTGAGCTGGAGCGCTGCAGCTGGCGGGACTGAGCCGCCCCGGGTGCACTCTCACAGGTCTCCTGGGGCCGTGCCAGGCGGTGGGCTGCGGGGCAGATCCTGCGGGGTACTGCCATGGCTGAAACAAGCATCTTGGCAACTGTGTTTGATTTCTTCTGTGGCTTAATTTTGCTTTCCCAAATGGGTACTTGGTTACCTGCAGCAGCATAAAGTTCTCTCAACAGTAAGAGTTTTCTGCACGCTGCAGGGCTTAATGAATCCAATTTGTGGCCATTTGTTCATTAATGGAATCCTGCAGTAATTAAGTAGAATGCATGCAAGTGAAGACTTTTAACAACTTGGTTTATTTTGAAGTAGACCCTCAAATTACTTTGTTTCAAAGTATGTATTCATAACTTACACAGCAGCACTTAACGCAGGGCGGTAATGCTGGGTAGTCTCTCCAGTTTAAGTCTTTTTTGCTGTCTTTTCCTGTCTTCTTAACCCAGTGAATGGCCTGGATCTGGGGTTTAGGATCTTGCATCTGAATGTGGGGGTGAACTGAAACCATTTATCCTGCTATGAAGATGATCTAGCAGCTGGATTTGAAAGGAACTGTGTCTCAACTCTGTGAAGCTGCTTTATTTTGTAGTACATTGAAAACAAATCTGCTTTGTTCTTAATCTTTTTTCTCTTCCCTTATAACCAAGATACGGTTTCCTTTTTGTGTTACCTGTGCCTTGCAGTGTTTCTGATGCTGGTGAAATAGCAAGTATCAGGCTTGTATGTTCAAAAATTCCTTAGGGATTACATTCAGTACAGCCAAGGCAGCCTGCCTGTGTCTAGTAATCTCTGTGCTATAAGCCACATCCATGAATGAAAAAAACCCTGGATAGCCAGCTGGAGACAAGGAAAATGTTCTACTGTTGCATGGCTGAGGACAGTTAATCTGGCAGCCTTCGTTAGCTGATTCTTAGCTGATAATGAGTCTCAGTAAATGGCCTGCATTCAATATAAACTCCTCTGTGTGTTTGAATGTTTCACCAGTCCACAATATAGTTTAAACTTTATGCTTCTAATTTTACTCAATGGAAACCAGATGAAATGAAAACAGGAATAGTCAAAAGAAAACACTGTGTTTAAAATACAGGCCTGTGAGCAAGGAAAAACCCTGAATTTTTTCTAAACCCAGATGAGTCACTAACCCACTGTAAGACATGCCTAAATCACTGGAGTACTCTCCGTCTTTTATTAAGCTCAGCAGGAAGAGAGTTTAAGCCATGATAAAACTGACCCTGCAGCTGCATTATTTTCTTGGGTAAATAAGCATGGGATGGAGGACACCATGACTGGAAGACCAAAATGGTGGAGATCTGCCACGGGACCATTTCACGCGGCAGATCAGTCACGGTTCTGGTGGCTTTGCCTGGTTATATTCCCCTCCGCTCAGCCATCAGCCACAATCAATTCGGCTGCATCTATAGAGTTTCCTCTTTGTGGTGGATGTGTAGGAGGCTGAATTTTGGTTCTCATGAAAGCGAGAGAGCGAACGGTAGCCCAGCACGGTGCCTGCAGGTGCTGCGCAGCCTGCCCAGCCATAATTCCGTGCCTCAGCTGGCGCCTGGCGCTGCCCCGGCTGTGTAAGGGCCAGCGGTGCCCACCGTGGCCTCTGTGGGACCAAGCTGTCCCCTGCTTTGGAGGCATCGACATGCTTCCGCAAAGATGAATCTGTGATTATGAATCTTATTTGCATTACTAGTGAAGACAGATCATTTTTTAAACCTAGATCTTTAAAATGTCCAGATTAGATATTAGAGCAGTTTAAACATATTAGCAAGTAATAAACAGAAATAGACCTCTTAAATGAAAGGAATCTGGGAACAGACATGCTTTAAATCTTATCTTCTTTGGAGAACAATTTTTCCTCTCTAAGTTCCATCTCTTCAATCAGACTTTATCTTGTAGATTGGATCCAAACCTGAAAAATAAACACACTGGGTAATAATTTAAAAATATGCAAGCGAAGGGAGATGTTGCAAGGCATAAGGGGAGAGGGAGTCCCTGCAGTTTGGTACCATCTAAGTTTCCCCTTATACCCAAGGTAAATGACTTTTTAAATGGCAAATGATGATATACCAGCTTTGTTCCCCGTTTACTTTTTGAATACTGGGACATTTTAATTTTTGCAAAGCCATTTCCAGCACTGTTTCAGCTCAAACTCTCCGATTCCAGGAGTATCTGGGAAAAACACAAGGGACCCACTGTCTGAACATGTACGGTATGCACAGTCATTAGGCCTGTCTTCTCCCTTGGAGGTTTAGTTACAGGATTTCTGGTGAAGTAGAAGCGAAATTGGTCATACTGGTAGTACTGGTGACTCACATGTAGATGCTTTCGTTGTTAAAACTGGAGCAAAGCGTGCAGTTTGCTGTGTCTGCGGCTCCAGCGCGATAAATGTTTTGGGCCAGGAGCAATGGACAAAACCTGCCCTGATTTACCCCATAATGTTCTCAGTAAGAAACTCCAGGGCACAAACCAAGCTACAAATTGGCCAACCTGAGATACCGATATGAAAATCCACAGGGCACTTTTCTTTAGTCAGAACTTCTCCTTTGTTGCATTAGCTGCTCTGTGGTGTAACAGATTTCACCTGCAACTTTGCAGTGATCTGAAATGAAAGGCAGCGCTTCCTACCATGGCAGGAACAAAAAGGAGCGCAGGGGAAGGGACAGCTTTGTTTGATTTGAAACAAACAAAAAAAGGCTTGGCAGGAGTGAAAACTCTGAAAAAGTGGTTTGCGAAGGATTCATGCTAGCTGATACTTAAAGTGAGTGGTGGAGCCCAGACACTCATTTCAGAAGGAAGCTGGTCAGGATCTCAGTAACCCCAGTGGGAGGCTGTACCAGTGGGAGGAAGCTCGACACTGGTGTAGGATTGACCCCTGAACTCTGCTCTGCTGTTCCCGAATGCAGTCTCAGAAATTATTACAGAGGTTTATTTCTTTTTTTTCTTTTTCATATTGGGGTTGCCACAGTGTTGCATGATGAAGAGGTGCAAGCTAAGGTCACAGCAGTAGCAAATGGATTTTGAATTCCTCTGGTTTTGTCAGGGGACACAAAGTGTTGTTCCGCTTGGGTCATGCTAGAATCAGGCTGAGTCTGGAATTGGGCTCAGACTGGCACCAGAAATCTGACTTCCAAAATGCTCCACACTCAGTGCTGAATTCTCTGTCGGGTCCACCAAGTACTGAAACAGCCATATGCGGATGGGGTTTGCCAGGGTAGGCTGTCCAGAAGACACGGTGAGCACAGTGTCAGCCTTAGGAAAGCGAAAGCAGTAATCTTACATCAGCTATCCATCCCCACTCACTGCTCCCAGCAGATGTAGAGTGCAGCTGAGAGTCCATCCTCAGAATTTTGCCAGTAAGGCACATCTCTGAAAGATATTTCCTACAAAGAAATTATACGTCCCAAGTAGGAGAAGATTGTTTGCTCAGGGAAGTGTAGCCAGGGAGTGAAGTGTGGAAAAGAGCAGCTGGGAAGAGCAAGCTTGTGCCTGGTTGCACCCAGAAGAGCTGAGAGGGGCTGGCTGAGACAGCGGCATTGGAAGGTACCAACACTAGCAAGAGAAATACCTGCCAGGTTCTTGAGTCATAAGCAGCAGCGTGGTGTTACGTATGAAACTAAGCTATATGAGCCAAGCACAGGTATAGGAAACACCTGCAAACCATACAGACCAAGAAATTTTGGTTCTAAAGATCAGTCTAATTTGAAAACAGTACTTTGGGAGAGAATCCGTATACATGTGTGAAGCTTTAGCTCCTGAGGTCTTAAACACTGGCATGATTGTGAGAGGTTTTTCCTTGTTTGTTAATATTTTTAGCTGAAGGTTCTCGCCTAACTTCAGGGGCTTAGATGTATGTTAAATCTGCCTGTTTGCCAAAAAGGCTTTCTGGGAAGGGAGATTAATTCAAACACTGCTTCAGACTCACAATTCAGGCTTCTCATCTTGCAGCGTGTTCCGTGCTCCTGCGGTGTCGTGTTTGTGTGAAGACCGGTGCAGGCAGAGCACACAGGCAATGCGTGCAACTGTTATCTTTGTCCAATAGTCTGTGTTGTAGAAGGGGTGGTATGTTGAGAATTTTGATGCAGAATAATTTTTAAAAGTGTGGGGCCATGGATTAAGGAAGTTTTTGATTTGAAGAATGAGTCTTAGTGACTCACCTGAGGGATTTCTCTTTATTAAACTAACAAGGAAAGAAAACATTGAGCAGTTCAGACTTCGAAGACCTCATCAAATACCTGCTTCTGCTATGGTGAATTTGATTAGGTAAGGGAAGGAGTTTCACATGATCCCAAAAGCTTTTGTGTTATACTTGTTTCTTGTTAGTCCACTAAACGGCCTTATTCTCCTCACACTTGATCTATGCCTGACCTACATGCCAGCAAACAGCAACTCCTTTTTGTAGCCTTTAAAAAAAAAAACCTCAACTGAGTTTTAATAAAGGTACAGCTAACTTGCAAAACATCACGTGTCTAAAGCCAGTTACTTGAAAAGAGATTTTAGATCTCCTTAGAAGCCATGCCAGACATAGTGGGATCTTTCTTCCCAGTCAAAGGGTGACATTTTGGACTGCACAGCATCCTGATAAAATTTCAGTGACTGGCAAAGTCTCCCTGGACCCAGTGTCTGATTGTCAGCACAAAGGTATGTTTGGACCATTTTCAGAAGGTATGTTTGGACCATTTTCAGAGTGATGAGCGGACCTCAGCATTTTTTGACATCAAATGAGCCATCTTAGTTCCTATGTTATGGACAGATTGGTGTTGTGAGTGCTCTGTCCTTAGGAGGACAGGCATTTTAGTGTTCAGTTTTATTGTAAACTGGGTGAACAATGCTGGAAGACACTGTTGGCCAGTGAAAATACGTTGACAAGGTCACATGTAGCCTATAAAATTCCAGTTGCTTTTAGATCCAGCTGACAGGCATCCTTTAAACGTGAATATTGCTGTGTAACCTTCCCAAGGACCTCCGGAGCTGAAATATTTGACAAGAAAACTGAAGCTCAACACCAAGGTCTTCCCTGCTCATGAATTTTTCATGTCTTTGTTTGAAAAATGCTAGGCAGTAAAACCTTCTCGTTATCTCTGCTGTAAGGCACAGTAATTAACATTCACACTGGGGAAAAAAAAACACCAAAACAAAACAAAACAAAAAGAACTGTCTTGTTTCTGTTGAAGCTTAATTGCTTTGTTGATTTTATCTTTTGGGTTTGTGTGTGTTAGTGAATTGCCCCCACTCGCACTCTCTTCTTCTTCCTCCCTCACCCTTTCTAATGCAGATCCCAACATCAGTCTTGTGAAAGTCAAGAAAATGTAGACCATTGGCTATAGTCAGGTCGGGATTCAACCTTGAATCCTACGTCTTCCCATGAAACAGGATCGGTTAACTAACCCTGCAGATAGCCGACGTCATTAATGCTCTCCTTTGCATTTAGGTGCTCATAAACTATTTTGTCATGATTGGTTTAATAAAAGCGATGGCATCTTACTCTCAGCAGCCAAGACTGAAACAGTCTTATTCAGCAGTGACTTCATCCTGCTGTGCTCTTCCATCCTGAGTTTGTATCAAATTGATACCCTGTATCACAGTTGTGAAAAAATCTTCATATTTGATGTTACAGTCAGAACAAATCTTGTGTAGGAGAAGGGTACAATAGATTGATACACACTGGCATGTATCCAGACATGCCTGCTCTCACACTGGTACCCAATAAAATATTGCCAGCCTGAAAATATGTCCTTGGGAATTGTCTAAAATTTATCTAAAAGCCCTTAAAATATGGAATAGTATTTGCTGTCATTAAAGGGAATCACCTTTTTCTGATGCAAGCCTTGGCACATTCCAGGTGTCATTTTTTCTCAGGAAACAAGACCTGATGCTTCCCAGGGCTGCGCTTGGCAGTTCCTTCTCTGATCTGTACTCATTAATAAATATGACCAGAGAGAAGGCATGCAAGATCTCTATTCCTCAGTCTTTCTACAGTAGCTGAAATGAACTTTTCATCTTGTTAACGTTCCTCATAGCCTGTGACGGTAGTTTTGAGTCACCATTACGTGTTTTGGTAGAGGATTATGAAGATCAAAACCTCTGTGCAACTGTTGTCCACTCCTGCCAAGCCCACTGTCTCTTCACGCTAAGCAAAGGAGAAATCAGGGTTTGAAACGAAACAGCAGATGAATAAGCTTCTTTGCATTATTTATTATTATGTAGTTACTGTGACTTGTTGAAGAGAGGGATGCGTGGATCACCACAGAGCGGTAGTTCTAGACTGTTACCCAAGAGCCAAGCGCAGTTCCCTGCTCTCTGGTGGGACTTCACTGGCTCAGGGGGTGAGGCAAGGAGCAGGCAGCAGCTCTTCAAAGCCCTAAAGCCAGCAGAGACCGGGAACCCCTGCTGCCATCCTCCTCCCCACTGACCCAGAACTGTTCTCGTCCCATGCTGTAACTTCATTCCCGCACTAGGCTTCAGTTTCCCAACAGGTTTTTAAACTTCTTGGTGCTGGGAGCTGCTTTTCAAAGGCACCATCAAAATCGCAGTGACTCGAGTGAACTGGAGCCCGAGGCACCGCCTCTCTCTCCCCGACGGACTGAGGTGGCTCACGCTGAGCTCCGAGTGGGGGGACCCCTTTTATGCACTGCGGGCAAATCTGTGACTGTAAGTGTTAATGGATAACAGGATAGCTTGACTTGGCTTTTTTGGATCAAAAAGCTATGTATTGTGCAGAAATGACAAATTACTGTGCATTGTAAAGTAACACAATGACTTTAACTCATTGATACGATAGCAGGAGCATAGGAACAGGTTAACCACTATTCAGCTCTCTGGCAAACTTTCCTAACCCGTCATTATTAGCTGCTTTATCAATGAATATCTGAGCAATCTTTTTTTCTTTTTCTTTTTTTTTTTAAATGGAAAATCCTGAATCTAGTCCTTACTGCTGCTGAAAGGGAAATGAGTATGCTGATTACCTACATGCCAGTTGCTCCATCAATTCAATGTAGGAAAACAATTATGGTTTGAAAAATTTGCAGTTCATTTGCATTAAGAGAAAAAAAATCTTTATTCAAAGATAATTATTGCTTAAGAACTTGCTACAAAAATACCAATGGATTTTTCTTTTAAAATATTGTTTAATATTCATAATATGTTACACCGCAGAAAAGTGCATATACCTACCTATCTGTGAAAGGTAGGACTTGTGAACAATAGATGCTGTTCTACATGGGAAGTGCAGAAAGCTTTAGCTAGGATAACGGTCATTATCATCTTTAGTATTATCATTTTATTCCTCCTTAAACTCTGAAGTAAATTGAACTCAGACTTTTCAACAGCTGAGAACCTGAGGGAGTTTAATTAACCCGTTAAAGAAAATTCCACTACAGAGTTGAAGACTGATGAGGAAAAATTTAAGTATTTTAGTTGATCAAAGCACAATCTGTGGAACAAAAGCTTCTGAACTTAATTTTTTTAGCCTCCCCTAGATGTTGAAGAGCATTAAGCCTTTAAAGATTGTCATTATGTCAACTCCCCCAGTTTCATTTTCTAGTGACTTTGAGCAGATGTAGTTCACATTTATAACCAGCATGATCTTCACCATCTGAACATTCATGATTTTATGAAATAAGACCCTTGAGACATAATGTTTTATTCCCTCAGGGTGAGATGTACCCATGAAGTGACTCAGATGGAAAGCTTGTATCTGTTACACTGACTAAACTTTCTCTCTGTGGTGGCACCAAGACTGTCAAATCCGTGGGCGGCGTGGTTTGATTGGCAGTACCATTTTGAAGGTCGTTTTGCTCGATGTATTCAAAGTGAGACAGATGTGGCTTTTTTTTTTTTTTCCCCCCCAGTTCTTACTCTGATTAATTGCCTCATTCAATTTCAACTCTATTGCAGTTCAACATTAATTCAGTAGGACTTAATAATGTATTCATTTATGATCTTGCTTGTGCATTAATGACAATGATTTGCTGTTTTTTTAATTATAGGGATCCATGCAATGCGTATTTTACATCCACTTACAGGAAAATGCTATACACTCTTGTTCTTTTATGTCAGATAAATTAAACACTCAAAGAAGTGCTGAAGTACTTTATGAAATATTTCATTCTAAATATTTGCTGCAAAATATGTATTGCTACAGACGCTAGCTTTAAAAACACTTGGAAAAGATTTGTATATACCTAGGGATTACATCTTTTCCTACATTATGTGAGTGATAGTCCTAGACCTCTACAAGAGCACACTACAGAAAAACGTGCATCCTGCTTAATAAGAAAGTGCCTTTGTTTCATTTTAACACTAATTAGGAGGTTTGCTTTGTTTTGGCTTTCTTCTGTCTCAGTTATTTCCAGTAATTCAGGCTTTGCAGGATGAGTGGTTTAATGTGGTTTCTGCATCATGACAATATGCCTTCTAACCACTGGGCACCTCCAGCGGACCCCTCTTTCCCCGGCCCCCAAGTCCTGTGTTTGAAGTCAGCTCACAAAGAATTTGCTAAGCTTGAACTGCAACTGCATGACATCTGCAGTGGCTCTAAGTCTACACATTTTTTGTATTACTGGGACTTGCCTTGCTCACGTTTCTAACTCCGTAAAACATACCGCGGTACAAAACCAATTTTTGCTCTCTAGGCCTCCACGTCTACTTCTGCATCGTAACGGAGATCAAAAGTAAATATTCATGTGTGGATTATTTCATTGTTTTGTGCCTACTGTTTTGGTACATTTCATCTTTATTTTATTTCAAACCCAAGGGTAAATAACCATTACATGCAGTCTCTGCTCCTACAGATACGGTTATCCAGTCGTACTTAGTACTTAGACAGAATTAGAGCCACACGTCTTCCCAGCGTGGCACTGGGCACGGCTGCCTACTGGGACTTCGTCTCGATCCAGACGTGGCTGGAGCTGAAAGTACTAGTTTGCCTGGTAGTCCTTAGCTGGTTACCAGATTGTGCATTAACAGTTTTCCTATGGTCATATTAATACTACACATGGTTCCTGCTAGCATAATTACTTAGTGTAGCTTGAAAGGTCTGATCACCTACCGCTAAAATGACACTTTAATGGGGATTACAGTTTTCCAGCTCAAGTGTTTGGTAGCTTTAATTAAGCAGGAAAAGGCCAGATCAGTAGCAGAGTCAACATCTCCCTGCTGGATGGCATTCTGTTTTGATCCCAGGCTCTATATTGGTCCCACGTGAGTGATGTATTAGGATGGCCTTTTTGCTGTAAATTATTTTACATTTTCTACTCTCTAGTAAAAAAAAATAAAAATTTGGATGCTGTGAGCTAAATATTTTTCATCCACTGCAGATTTCATTCTTTCCCTCTGTCATGAATTCTGCTTTCAAAATATCTGATGAAAGCTAGAGAGGAATTTCCTCTTTTTTCTCTTTTTCCACTCTCCAGTCTGAGGCTATGTCTTTTTTTTCCCCTTCCACATGTCAGACCAAGTATTTTTTTCATTCTCATTACTGCAGAACAAGTCTCGGGAAGATATTTGTTCATGTTCCACTAAGGGCATTAGATTTTGAGGGTTTGGTTCAGCAGATATTTACAGGTTCCTGAGCTAAGATATCTCTGTATCTCGTGAGCCTATGGGAGTATTTCTGGTGATGGTACGGGGAGGTGAACCAGTGTTTTTCATATAATTGCCAGCTATATCTTTCTGTCTTAAGTATCTTCATCTATCTGTCTTAAATATCTTCACTGGGGCACTGAATTCTCTTTCTCTCTCTCTCTTATATATTTGTTTATCCACTTGAAATTTAAAGCATTTCTTAGTGTCTCATGGGTTCTTCAGTCTTTGGACAGTTAGTTTAAACTTCTGCACAGCTTTTTATTTACGGATCTGGATTGCATTGGGGCATCAAACCAGCCTAATCCAGAAATTCTAATTAGCACTTCACATCTTCAAAGCATTGTACAAACGTGAACTAATCATATATTAATCATGCTGAATTTTATGTTGGTTTATGTATTCCCTCTCATGTGCTGTGCATTACAACCTGTCATATTATAAGCCATAGTATTTGAGAGGTGAATCCAAGCTCTTCAGCTTTGTGTTCTTCAGCAGAAAGGCAGTTGTCTAAAAATAGCCCCTACTCCTTCCCTTCATTGTCTATAACATTTGGTACTATCATTAGTCGTTTGAAAAATGACTGTCCTTATTTCTATGGATTGTCCAATGATGATTGCCCTAATCTGCTTACTCTGATTTCTGCTTATTCTGATTGTTGATTCACTTAGCTGTTTTCTGTCGTTATGTGGGCTCTGGAGTAGCTAAATAGCATGTAGTATTGGTTTTATTTAAAAAAAAAAAAAAAAAAGTGTAGTGTTTGTGCCAAAATTGATTCTTCTTCTTCACTAAGCCTGTTTAATTAATTGGAGTCTCCCTCTCTCTCTCCTTGCTATTTGTTTCTAAATGAAATAGTAAGAAGTTTTTAGGATACCAATAGTGGGTCATTTAATGAGCACATTAGCACTGTGCTGGGGCTGTCTGTTCTAAATGCAACCCTGTTGCTAGTGCAGTGGTTCTGGTGCACATCTTGTCAGGTGTGACTGAACTACAGGATCTACTAAAAATAAAACCACAGTAGGTTTATTTTTAATAGTCACTCCTTGAGGAAAATAAGCAAATTTAATGGTGAGGAAAATTAGCAAGAGAGCATCTAATAAAGTGTCCTGCTCTCACGCTGCAGGTAAAGATTTAGAAGCCGGTCCTATGGGATGTGAGTTCCATCATATCCCACCATCTACAGCTCATTGCAGGAGCTGTGCCCGCGTGATTTCCAAACTTCAGACAGATCCTTGTGGAGCAGTGTTAAGCACCATAGGTTGGTAATGAGCAGTAAGCAGAGCACCTGAGGTGCCAGGGTGTTTGGTGGGTCCTCCAGGATCCTGTAGGTTTTCAGGTTGCTGAGCGTTACAGAAACTTGTGATTCATGCTGGCTGTGCTCAGAGGAGTATTTCTGATCTGTAGTGCTGTTAACTCTAGCATGATGCAATTTGCTTAGACATTACCATGCTAATTACATGCTAACTTTCCATACTTACCATGTACTATACCTCCCAGAGGGAAATACAATATTCAGAACAAAAAAGATTTAGAGTTCATACACTTAGAAGAATGCATAAAACTTTGGCAGGAACAGAATATTAAAGTGATATATCTTCCTAATAACCAAAATAAGCACTATTCTGTTGTTGCTGTAGGAATTCTTCAGTCAACCTTGGTTAGTTGTTTGAAACATGTTAGGATGATGGTTCCCACTCAGATATTTCATTTATTTGTCATCTTTTTTTAGAATGGAAAACTTCTGAGAACAGATTGTGCTGAAAACTTTCCTGAACTAATTGCAGAAAATACAAAAACTTCTTGGTGTACTGAAGTTACAAATACACTTACACTTTAGAGCAAAATACACTTTTTGTTGGTATTTGATGGCTTAGTAGTGCATTTCTTGACATTACATTAAATCAGATCAATACAATAAATGAGGAAATACACCACACTGTGCATTTTTCATGCATGTCGTTGTCCTCAGAGGTCATCAGATAAGCAAATAAGAAAGTGATTTCTCATTTCTTATTTTCAATGAGCAGTTACTAGTAATGGTGAAGTATATTATACATCATTACTTGTTCAGTGTCCTTTATTAAAAAAAGGAGAAGCGTGAAGGTTTAATGAAAGGTTTTGGGCTAGCCAGAAAGTTGTAGCGATAGAGGGGACTCACTTCCAGCAATTTTTTTATGAAAAGTGAATATTATTACAGATTTTCCTTATCAATTCTTAGCAGTGTGTCCTCAAAACAGGACTGTGTGATGAAAGATATGTTTCAAGGCTCAAGATAATCGAGGGACAGAATGACACAGCAAATTGTTGTTCAGTTGTTGTTCTAGTAAACTCGGTCCTTGCTTGCACTCTTCTGACCACTTCACTGCTTTCAAACCCTCCAGCGTCTGAGCAGCAGAGAGAAAGAAAAAGTGAATGTTACCAGTAACATTTGTAATAAAATTAATAGGAACTCTTTTATTAACTTCTGGTGCAGTACAGGAGTACCTGTGTACCATCGCTGGTGGAGAAACAGCCAGGGTACAGGAGCAAACATCCAGCTAAGGTGGCTTATGTGCAGAGCAATGTCTCTTGTTCTGCTTCGCTAATGGTAGCTATGGCAACCTCAGGACATTAACTTATGCAGTGATTGCAAGCCGTGAGCATCAAAGCAAGTAATTAGGGAGACAAATGGGAAGTCTTGATGGATTCTTCCATCAAGATCAAAGCTTTATATAAGTTTTTCATTAATTTGGGAACAAGCACTGAGATTATTTGTGTGTTCTATTAGGCTATCAATGGAAATTGGGACCAAAGCTGGACTGTTTTGTAATTTTTCAAGGAAGGGCCACTCAACCCAGTCAAAAACCTTTTTAATAGCAGTGACAGTAGATCAGGAGTGTACTAGTTGAATCAGGCCATTGGAGTAGTCAGCACACTCCTAGATGTTTTCAGCAGAAACTTAGTTGTGCTAAACTTCGGTTGTCCTCATCATTACCAGGAACATTAACTGTAACTCAAAAAGTTTAAGAATGCAATATTTAATCGATGACGTATGCTTCTAAGGATTCATAGGGTTAAGGGATTCACCTTCAATATCTTCACACCAAGAATGTGGAAGAGAGTTGCTGGTTGAAGTCTAATGACCTATGCTGTATAGGTGCTCTGAGCTGATGGACTGTGGTAACTTCTGGCTTTAGACTCTAACCTGGCTTTATCAATGAAAGAAACTGGGCAGTGTAAACCCTGTGGGCAGCACGAAGTCCTCAAGTAACAGGGGAGATGACAAACTGTCTGAAGCAACAATGAGTAATTGTAATGTAGATCTTTACACAAAACTTTGGGTGGGCAAGTTCTTTCTCTATGGGGAGCTTAGAGTGAATCTGCAAATGACATATTTTATATTTTCCCCCATCTGCAAGCATTTCAATAACCATAGGCTAGGTTTCCCTATTTCCAAGATCGGCTTTTCTGAAAGGTAATTTATCTAAATTGGGCAGGAGCTTTCCAGATCAGTGAAACTTCCACAGCACTTCATTGAGTATAGAGCTTCATGTAGGATGCAGCAAGAGCCCCTAGAGCATCAATAACTTCATTTTGTTGGGATTTTGAGGCAGGCATTAATATTTGGATTGGGCTTTCAATTTTAATTGATGAGGGAAAAGACTATCTGCCTTTCTTTCCTTCTTGATAACGCAAGCTTCTCTTTAGTAACTTCAAACACCCCAATTCTTCAGTTAAAGGCGAATTAAGTTTTCCTGTATTTCAAATTAGCTCTCTGAGGGTGGCATCAGCTCTGTTTCTTTTATGTTTAAGTCCCAGTTCTTTAATCTGTTTCTAATACATTCTGTTCAGCAATTTTGCATTTCTGTTTTAGTGGAAGCAGTGCTGATTAATTCCTTCTTATGACATCTGTGGCTGCATCCTAGATTAAACCTACTCTAATACAGAGCCTATCATTAAGTGTTAAATATTCTTGCAAGGCTACTTAAATTAGATTCAACATCAGTGGATCATTTAGTAGAGAGTCGTTAATTCTCCATCTTATGGCAAGGCCACATTCTGGTGATGCTTTTAATCACAAGATTATTGAGGTATGATTTGAAAGGGATATGCTGCCCATATTTTGCCTTTGGGCAAATTATGAAAGGTCAAGTTGCCAAGGAAACAAAACTAAGATAACATTACTAATTCCTGAGTCCAAGAGTTGTCTTTCCTGATCATATCAATTGTTCAGCATACATGCTTAGAAAAGATACCAGCTAACAATATCTCTGCCATTTAGGTCAACAGAAAATGGTTTTATAATTCTTGCTCTTCTAGATAGTGTTTGTAGTGATGACAAGGCTCACCAGAATACTTTGCTTCTATAGAACTTAGAGATTTGTTGGTTTGATAGTTTACAGATACGGTAAACATTATAGAAGGGAAAAGAAGGAAGGGTTGGGTTAGGTTCAAAGGTAGCTGCAAACTTAAGATTTTACCAGTTTTGACAGTGTAATTTACAGCTCTTTAGAGAACCCTGATGTTCATAAAGCGAAGAGCACTTGGTAACGCAACTTCATTAAGGTACCTCAAGTTAAGCACTCAGAATCGCAAAGCACTGAAGTTTTTCTTCTATTCACAAGTCAGGCCGGTGGCAGAGCCAGGAAGAGCTCTCCAGTACTTGCTGCTATCCAGAATGTTGCGCTTCCTCTTTTTCTTATTTTCTTTTTTCATTTCCTATTTCAGGTAGGAAAAAGTAGTATCAGATTGGCCCCAGTACAGGAAAACGCTCTCCCTTCCATCCATATGCTTGTGTGCAAATAATATGTCTGTGTGTCTTTGTGTCCAATTCCTTGTCCTTCCTTTGGACAACTCGTGAAAAGGGAATAATTTTGTTCCCTGAAGTATCAGTATCTGAGATTGTGGTAGATTCTGTCCTTAAATTTCCATTCTGAACTGTGCTGTGTCGTAGGGCACTGCATAATGAATACGACCCTGCCAATCAAGACACTCTGTTTTATATCACTTATTACTAAATTGAAAATGGTGTTTTACTACAGCAATAAAGGGCTGGTACAGCATGAGGTACATTTTTATACAACTCTATGAACTTTGTCATTGAAAACATTATAGCCTTGAATTTGAGAGCACAGTGGAAGGCAATATAATTTGATTACCTATATTAATCAAGTAGAGTACAACATATAAAACCAGTAATGCATAAGTCTGACTGGAGCCAGATAACCCTCTTGTGCATCTTAGAAAGATTTATTTTGAGTAATATAATTCATTTGACATGAAAGTATCATAATTGCAGTAGCTAGGAAGGATTTCTTTCTTTCCTTTTTCAGGGAAAAAAACTATCACGCTTTCAAGAGCCGCTTGTTCTTTTAAAGCTCTGCTTACTGAAAATTGAAAACAAAGATTTGTTCTTGTAATTGTGGCAATTTTTCATTAGCCAGCTGAGCTAACAAAATGGTTTGTTTTGAATGCTATTTCTGCTTCATAAACAGAAGTGTTAGGTCTGAATTTAAAAGATTTTTTTTTTAATGTCCATTGATTAGCAGGAGACCCTGTCATTCTTGACCTGTGCTGCGAAAAGCTGGCCAGCAGCTCTTGAGCTTTCAGTTATCTGTGCAAGTACTTTGCATAAATGCTGAGGAGAGCCTTCCCACACTCTAGCTCCGTGAAAAGGCTTTAAAGCATATTTAAAGACACCTAAGTACTCTGCAGTCCATGAAAACCCCTGTTGTTATTATATGTGCAGTAGTGACACATACCAATAATAGCATTATCATGAATCACTATTTATACATTTTATTGCTACGTGTGACTGCAAACCACACATGAGTTGGTTGGTGTATCACAGCTGATAGAGAAAAAATCGCAAGTGAAAAAAGAACTGCTGGCTGTGCCGCACTTCCCATTGGAGCAGGAAGACTTGTCTACTTCATAGTGGCAGTGAACACAAACTGAGAGAAGTTAAAACATCGTGGTCAAGGTATTTTCCAGTTTTTCAAACAGATTTCACACTCACCTTTGTTCATAGTAGCCTATTGGAAAACAAAAAGTTTGTATAATTCAGTGTACTCTCACTCTGTGACAAATACATAAGTTTGGTACATCTAATTATTAGCAGTTTTATCGTCATGCTAATAATAATGGTTACTGATTAAAGGTGATAGATTTCATTCCCAAACAGACAATGTTTGTAGTCCCATCATATCGTTATTGGCCCACAGTGTCCTAAGTTGTTTTTTCTTTTCTTGCTCTTCATTCTTCTATTCTTTTTCTCTTATTTCCCCTCCGGTTGAGATGTTTCCTCTTGCTTTGATTCTCTAATCACTCCAGTCTGGATTAGCCATACAGGGGACTGTCACTCCTGAGGAAAGACTTTGACGTGTTGGAGATGGCATTCGTAAATGACATCTATCCACACAACTGAGCTTTTCCACATCAGTCCTGGAAGAAAAATAGAAATGAAAAAAAAGTCTGTAGTGACAACAGAAAGCATAAATGTTCTCAAGCCTGTTTGGAAAGTTTCAGGATAGTTTAGCTAAGGATACTTGCATTCCCATCTTTACATGTCCTACCAGCCCTTGTCTTGATCTTTCAGGTCAGTGCTGGTCAAACTACCTTTGCAGTCTGAAAGTAGAACAGTGAGGTAGGAGGCTCCATCTTGTAAATCATCACGTTTACATCAGTCATTGACATTTTGGGGGCTGACAAGAACAAATGAGTATCTACAGGAGTTGGAAGAGAGGAGCAGATGTACTAAGGTAGTGGGGAGCCTTTAAAATTTCACCTGAAACAGCAAATATATTTTTTTTTAAATTGCTTAGTATTTAAAGATTTGTTGTTTATTGGTCCAAAGAAGTATTTTCCAGGTAATGGCATGGGCTTCGAAGCTTTTATATTTAGCTTTCTCAAGGCATAATTCTGTAAGAGCGAATAACCAACTACATTATTTTCTTACCGAATTAGCTTGCAGCCTCTGCTATATTCCTTAGATTATATTGAAGACACCCAAATGTATGCCCTAGGCAATGCTTGTCCTTCACTTCCAAGACTTACCTACTTTAATATTTTTAAGATCTAAATGGAATGAAAGGGAAAAAAAAGATCTAATTTGCATTGTATTACTGTTAATGGCTACTGCTGCAGATTTTTGGGGTGGGGGGGAAGGTGTATTTTTACTTTTCGTATTTTAAATCTTTTTTATTTCTGTCTTGGTGACTTTCTTTGTTCCAGGGTAGCTTGCCTGTGGCGAGTGGGGCATCCATCCTTCAAGGTTTATTTCAAAAGCAGTGGTTGAAATCTGCAAGCACATGCTCCGAGTTTCCTTGGAGGAACAAGTCTTCTGTAGATGTCTCAGTTCTTGTGCTAAGTCTTTTTTACCAGATTTGAATTTCAATATTCAATAATGCAAACATTAATGGGTAGCTATTGTAAGCTCTGTATTTTTTAGCCAGAATGACATAAACCTTGCTGTAAGTTAAATAGCAGAGGAATTAAAGAATATTAGTTATTATATTAATTATATATGTGTTGTAAATCTTGTCCCTGACAGCAACAGGGACTTCATTCCTTGTGACTAAAGGCATTCAACAAAACAAAGCAGCTGATTGACATAACCTTCCTATGTTCATTAAGTTAAGAATGAACTGTACTTCATCTTACTGATAATGTATGTTGAGAATACAGTAGGTGCTTTAGATTGTTTTCCAAGTCCAAAGTTCCTAATTGAGTAGTGTGCTAAAATACTGCATACATCATCATGGTGGTGTGTTTCAAAGTGTATAGCCTGTCACCCCAGCTGAATTAAAATTGGCTTCAGCACACTCATCCTGCCAGGTCCAGAGCAAGTGGTTGCAAGGCACAGCGGAGATTTGCCTTCATACCTCAGTGATGGCAGCTCTGATTCTGAACTTCATCTCCACTTCTGAGCGTTCGTGTTAGACATTTTTGGGTGTCCAGCTTGCATTTGAAAGGAAAAATCTGTGATACACTTAGCGGGGAAGTTTGGAGTTGCCAGGTGGATGTCTTCATGCATAGCCTGGCATGTTCTTTTGTTGCTGCACCACTTGGACTTACAGGGAGAAGTAAGGAAGAAGGAAGTAGGCAGCATGAGAAAAAATGTGTGTGTGTGTGTCTGTATACATAAATTAAATGTATAAATGAAATAAAATAAACATTCATATGAATCAGCTGTAACGAACCACAGCTAGTTTCATAACCAGAAATCCATCACTCTCAGTCTGGAGGGTGACTGTTATTAAGCAGAATACTGAGATATTAAGAAATGCCTCTCCTCCTGAGTTCCATGCTGAAATCCCCTCTAACAGCTTCCCGCAGTTAATGGTTCTGCACTGAGGGAAGACAGTCATGCATGTTCTCCACTAAATAAATATGTAAATGAAACTTCCAGATTCATATACCATGGCGTCAGAGAGCTGAGAATAACTAAATGCTTTCCATTAGAGCAGGGGTGCTTTAACAAATCCTGTTATTTTGTAGTGGCCAAGTTCTTTTTGGTGACTTCATAGTGACGTGGACATGGCATAGAAATGGACTAGATTTGCAGTCCAAGTAGAAGAAGAAAGCAGGTGGTTATAGTAAGTGGGGAGTTACTAGATGGATCATTACGGTTAAAGTGGCTTTTGGCTATATCCATATTAAGTCCTAAACTCATCCTTAATTTTAAAGAAAGCTTATAACCCCCCCTCCAAACTGCAGGAGCCTTTCATTGTTGTAAGTAATGGCTTTAAGCCACTTTAATTCTGTTGGACATATCCTGTTTAGGCATCCTTGCATTAAACAAAATTAGGATCATGCTGTGCAGTGAGTCACTACGAATCCTCTCTTGGTTTCTGCTCCTCCCTGGGGAGCGTGAGGGACCAAAGCGGCTGGGGCAAGGGGGTCCAGGTAACTCTAAGCCAGGAGGCTCATGGTAAAGGGGAGGCAGCAAGGCAAGTTGTCTCTTGCAAGCAAATGACATTAGCTGTAGTTTAAAACTGTAGAATAAGAAAGTAATGGGTGTTTCTCTGGCTCCTTAGCGAAAAACCATCTACAGCACTGAAGCTGTAATGTCTCCAAGAGTGTCTGTTTAATGAAAAGAAAGTAAGTGACAGATGACACAATGCCTAAGCGAGGGGAGAATGAAAAGAACTTGTGAGCACTTCAGAAGAGAAGCAAACTGCATCTCTTTTCTTGTCAGAGTCTCCTCCATTTCGTAAATCGGTGAAATGCAGTGTCAGCCATTCAACTATGCGTGCACTGTCCTTTCAATTACCCAAGCATGGCTGTAGAATCGCACCACCGGAGCCGTGTGGAAATGAGCTGAAACAGGAAAGAGGTGAAAAAGCTTCAGTTCATTATTTCTGTGGTCCTTGCAAACACTGGGCTAAATTTGGCCTGTAATTCACATTGCCCCTTGATATAATCATAGGCGTTACAAGTGAACATGGCCTCCCGCATTGTCCAGTCTCTCTCTTTCTTGGCAAATGAAGGCTGAAATTAAGCGTAAGATCGTATGTATGCATCTGGCTGTCTTTGGGTTTCCCAAAGCATCCGTCCCATGGGTACCAAGATTCTACAGCCGTGTATATAATGAGTCAATCACAATCAGTAAATTGACTTCAAGGCAGCTATATCAATCTGCTGTTAAATACTTAGAATGAGTCCAAATAGTGAGAGGGAGAGAGAGAGATTATGTATTGAAAGAGATCTAATATACGGAGATCGATCGATCTACTTTTTTCTAACCATAGAGTAGAACAGATTGGTTATGGAAAAGACATCATTGAATCATCTAAAAATTATGGAAAAGCATTGTACTGGTATATTTAAGGCCTAAAGTAGGAGTTGTAATATGGTAAACCAGCCAGAAAGCCTCTCTTGAATGTGGTACAAACATTGCTGTGTAGATGGCATTGGATGCTGACTTTTCAATTTTTAATGAATGTGTCTTTATGAAACGCTTATGTAGCAACATTCATCTGTGTAGGCTCCAGTAAAAGATTGCATTATGGAAAGGTATTTCTACCTTTCCTACCGGGGGGAAGGGCAGGGGTGTGGGAAACTGAGAGAAATCTAGTGGCTCTTACGACTTTTTCAGAATGGGTTGGTCACTCTCTTCTATGAACTTGGTCATTTTTAGACTTGACTTGAAAGTAGGTAGCGGTAGATCTCAAGGAATAATTTGTGATTATCCCTTTTTTCCAAAAGTGCTTTCCTGTATATAGGTGTAATAAAAAAGAAACCATTTTCAGCATAAAAGATGTGCTTGTCAAACCACAGCAATGATTTTCTAGTTGCTGGCTTTTTTAGTTGTGCAGCCTTCTAATATTTCTGCTTGAATTCTTTCACGACAGAAGCAAATGAAAATTACACCGTGGTTTTTAGGTCTCTGTTCCCTGATTTTTGCTTGTCATGTCATGAACTTCTTCGAAGCAGTGAAATGGCAGCCCATCTCCCTGAGAGCTCTAGACAGATTTCTAAAGTTGTCTTGTTAACAGCTTGTCAGAAACCTACATTTCAGTCTCGCTGAGTTTATATCATGCAAAAAAAAAAAAAAAAAAGTTGCTGGAAATTATGATTTTTACAGGTTCTGACATTTTTCTAAAGAACTGAAATGCTCAAGGCTGCTGTCTCCCTTAACAGGCTGTGCTGTTTTGGGTAATATTCTGCGTTGCATCAACTGAACATCAGAGCAACATTCAGTTTCTTCCCTTTAACATGTTCTTTGAATTATTTAAGGTGTTTTGATGTTGGCTAGAATTTGTAACAAAGTCCTCCAGCTTTTATCCTAAAATATCAAAAAGGTTGAGATTTTTTCCTTGCCCCCCTCCCTTTTCTCCCTCTTCCCTAACCCTTCCTCTTTCCCTCCCCCCGCTTTTAATAGATCCTTGCATGGATCCTCAGGGGACTTTCTTTTCTGTTGTACAGCATGAAATGACTTAGTCAGGGTCTTCCTGATTAATTTATGAGTGCTAAGGAAAAGGGAAGGGGGGAAAAACAGTCCTTGAGGGATTGACCCTAAGCTGCAGCAGATCAACTCAATTTTATGGAATGAAAAGAGACTTAAACAGTATTTTTAGCGTCAGTTCCTCGACCCGCAGAGGTAGGGAAGCTCCCTGTGTCTGGCAGGCTGAAGCAGGGTGAGAGGTACCCGTCTCTCCGTGTGGCTGATGGAGTGGGGTTTGGCTCTGTCGGAGGCACCGAGCACTTTTAGAGTTAAAGCTGTGGCAGATTGGTGGATTAATGTGCTCTGCCTCCAAGGGACAAATGCTCTTTTTTTTTTTTTTTTTTCTTTTTCCCTTCCACTTGCTCCCTCCTTCCCTACTCTGTGCTTGCAGATGACAGCTGTTGGTCACTTAACAAAATGTCCTCTTGATTGCTGCTTCACAACAGGGGCCCCCTCAGACCAAACAGCACATAGCCCGTACAATGCATCACTGCCCCTCAAAATTAGTTATACTGCTCAGGGCTATTCTCAGCTGCCATAGCTAATACTCTCTTGCTGTTCTTCTCTCTCCCCCTCGCCCTCCCCCTCCGCAGACAAAGGCTCAGCCTATACATCTGTAGTGCTCATAACCTCCCCCTTCCCCCAGCCAAATGCTGAGGAGAGAAAGGGAAAAAAAAAAAAAAAATTACTGCCCTGAGGCTCAGTCTGTTTCTTACAGCTCTACCCCGGCACTTGGAAGCCTGAGCTGGTCTAGCCATAGGGAGGCCCTGACTCATTTCATCAAACTGTCAGGGAGGCAGTGGAGCTAAGAGGACTCTGCTGCCTGGGGCAAGTTCAAGTCAACATTCGATTTCCGTCCTCCCCCTGGCCCCCGCCTTTCACTTGGACACTTTCTGCGCTCTGGATCTAAACTTCTCCCCGAGCTGCAGCAGCTCACAGCTTCTTGCCAGGAGGAAGGACTTGTGGGACCTTATAAAGGACACAGTGGCAAAATTGCTGCAATAAATCAGTGGCCCTCTGACACTTGGCGGTAGCTTAATGTTTTGGCACTTTCTTTCCTGTGTATGCCTCAAGTCCCATTAGCAGGCTTTTCTGTCAGTCTGGCTCATGATAAAACTCTCTCTTCCTATCATCTTAAGCAAGCCCCTGCAGACATGAATCCGATGCCAGACTTAATAGGAAACAACACCCTCCCCGTGCACACACAAGCGCGCATCCATACGCGCCGCTGCTGCGAGCTGCTCCGGGGAAGTTAGCCCAGAGGACAGGGAGAGGGGGGAAGGCTCTTAAAAATAGGCTTGGTTTTACTTCTGCCTTTAAAAGAAACGTTAACAAAACAGGATTTAAGCCTAATGCTTCCCCGAGCCTTGCTATTAAAAGAAAAATCAGTAACTAAATATGGTTGGAAATAATAAGATAGTAACATGGCCATCCTCTGGGACTGTGTGAGTGGGTGTGCAAGCTCTGTAGGTATCTACACTGTTCATATATTCCATGCAACTTTTTACATATATATTCTACCCTACCAGCTTGCATTGTAATATTATATGCTGTATATTTAATGTTTTTGCCTCCTCTTCTCTCAGCCTTACACTTCCCCACACAATTTTAGCTGCAGGTAGACTGGGTAGATTACATGTCCCTCCGGGCTGGGATCTGTTTTTTTCACACAGCTAGCTTAGATGTCTATCACCCTCTGCTTAATCATAATATAAATAATATCTGTAGGTATGTGTATTTGTGTGCAAAGAAGAAACAAGCCTTTCTCTGTCAGCTGTCTGGGCAGAAACCTGTAACTTCTGTGCTGTCTGGTGTCTGGCACAATGGGGCCCTGTAGCCTTGAGGCTGTGTAGGCACAACCGAGATCATAAACCTCTGGGTCTGGGTGGAATAGGAGATACCACATTTGTGTGAGTAAGCTGAGGTGACTTCTGTGCAGTTCTCAAAAGCTTGGAGGATGTGGCCCCGTTTCAGATAACAGTGTTTCTCCGCACCTAACCGATGACATAACACCCAAGTGTTGCCAATCTTGTTGCAGTCTTGCGAGACTTTGGTTGTTTTTGTTTTCGTTTCTTGGAGCTCTCATTCCTGGCATGAGGCAGTTTATGTGAGTATCTGATTGCATGCTAATCAACGTAGCGCTTTTATTATGAGAAGAAGAGCTGGGTGATCTGGGAGTTAAAACGTTGGGGGTAAGAAATGAGTTAAAGGATGTTTTCATGGTTCTTAAACTCACCAGAAAACATCCAGAATCACAGTACAAACAATTTTAACATAGATTGCAAGGAGCTGGGTGCCAGTGGAGGTGTCCCGGGGCACAGAGCCTACATGCTGCTTCTGCCGATGCTGCTGTTTTTGAAAAATCTATGCGTAGATAGATCCAGGCCTGCTCCCCTTCTGCACTCAAAAACCCTAAACTTCAATGGCTAAAAGGCTCTGCAGCTGTGCTGATGGCCTGAACGCTGTGGCAGGGCCAGCAATGACACTGCCTCTGACGCCGGGTCCACCAGCAACCCTTGCAGGGGACGTCTGGCTTTATGTGCAGTGACACAGGCCTCTGCAGTGTCCATTGCTGTTGCGTGGGGTGACCTGATCTCTGCTCGGGTGTCAGGTGAACCACAGCGGGTAACGTCCACATCTCCCACCTCGACCTCAGCCTGCCTGGGATGCAGAAGGGGTTAGGGGGTAATCTGCCGTTCGGTGCAGGCAGGTGGTGGCACCTACGTCTCCGCCCTAGGAGAGGGCCCTTCCCCAAATACGCCGTTGCTTGTGTCTTAGTGTAGCTGCGAGTCCGTCTTTCTCGCCTGTTTCAGTGGTTTGTACAAGCAAGTGATGGAACACGCCGTAACTCCTTGCCTGGTGGGGAGGGCATGGTGGAGGGGCATCTTGAAAGGTAAATTTCTACCTCAGCTGCCAAAAAAACCCAAAAAAGAAGCTACAGGGCCTGGTCTTACGCGTGTGGGTGTCCTGTGTCTGCTGCCTCAGGCCTGTTGGGTGCGACAGGGGAGCCGGCGGGGTAGGGGGGACCGGGGGAGCTGGCGGGA
>JAVJGI010000001.1:86586301-86664413 GCA_035590275.1 Ibycter americanus
CCGGGGGAGCTGGCAGGACGGAGGGGCCGGGGGCGTTGCTGCGGTTGCGTGGGTGGAGGTGAGGGAAGCCCCGGCCTGGCAGGGGCTGGGGCGCGGTGGCAGCCCCTCGGTGCCCAGAGCCTGCAGCATCCCCGGGGCGGCAGGGGCCAGGCCTTGCCCTGGCACACTGGCCCTGGGGGGTGCTCCTGCTCACCTCACCCCCCAGCCCTTCTTCTGACTGGAATTTGTCACTGCCAGAAATGGTTTCCAAAAAGGGGTACAATTAGGGGTCAGCTTTGCAAACATTCCTGCTGGAATTGAGAGGCAATTGGCACAACCCAGTGAATAATCCTTTTAGGAGCCTTTATGAACCCTGCACAATGGCTGTTTACAGTTTCGCTTATAGACCAGGAGTGTTAACAGGCCTTTAGAAAAATCCAGGTAATTGAAGCTTTTGTCTTTCAATGAGCCCCCATAGCTGTCAACAGTTGCCATTCTCCACATTTTCTTTAACTTTTTTGTTTTGACAAGGGCTTTTGTCCCCCTGACAACAGCTGCGTGGGAGGCGAGCACTGGCCGCTGGGGCAGGCCGGGCCCAGGGCCTTCGCAGGCAGTGCCACCGGCCTCCTCCTCACCCACCGGAATAAGTTGTCTTTTAAGACACAGAAAAATCCTCTGGGTCAAACCAAAGTTTCCCCAGTGACCTCGTTATGCATCTGAGCACCCCAGCGGTGCAGCGCACCGGCCCGGCCTGTCTGTGTTGAGCCAGGGCTTTGCAGGGGTGGAGGCGAGGAGGCTGCAGAGAGCAGCGGCCGAGGCTGAAGGCTGTCACCACAGAAACTGAACCAGCCCTTCGCAATCGTGGTTTTAACACCCCACCGAAGGGAAGGGGTCAGCAGTGGTTCTGTTTTTCGCAGATCTGTCTGGGTGGGTTTGGTTTTGCTGTTGTCATTATTTTCGGTGCCGTTGCATGTTCAGCAGCCGGTCGGTTCCTGTTTCTTGACGCGAATGTCGGGCCTGCTTCTTTAAATGAAAAGAAGAAAACCTCAATGAATTCTGAAGCTTGAGGGTTTTCTCCACCGAAGCTGGCTGTATTTTCTTCAGGAGTTGGTGGGACACGAACGTGGGATGGTAGCCATGAATCTCAAGCTCTCCACTTTCCACTATGCTGTCTGTTAAGCAGAAGTCCAAATTTCAGAAATAATGGTGTGTTAATTATTCCCCCGCAGTCTGTCATCATGTAGACCACTTAGTAGCTTTGGGTCGGTTTGGGACTTCATTCTCACATACATTATGGTGTGGAGGTTTGGTGGTTTAAAAGCCACACCGCAGGAGTCGAGGCAGGGATGGTTTGTGTGCCTGAGTCCCACGTGGCTGGGAGAGGTGGGAGAGGACAGCTATTTCATAAAGCAAACAAGGAATTATGCAACTTGCTGTCAGAAATATGGTTTTTAAAGCACCCATCTTGCAGTCGCAGCTGCACGGCAGGCTCCCCATCCACACAGCCGTATTTGCATGTGGATCTGCATCCAGAGCCCCGCTGGCTTCTTCAGTTGCAAGTCTGATGCAGCCATGATTAAAGTAAGGAAGATGTAAGCTAAAACGAAACAAAATTCTTTGCTGTCTTTTCCATTTTAAAAACAATTAATTATGGAGTATTTACAGATCCTGAATGGGGAAAAATGTATCCTCAGAGAGCAGACATTTGCTTCATTGGTATGTCTGTTTATAAAATTTAGCATGTGGATTTGATGGTTCACTGGCTTTTTGCAACTTTCACTTACCTACATATGAGACAAAGTTGTATATTGATACAAAGCAAAATTAGGCATCTAGATAAAGCAGTTCTGCACCTTTTAGTAATGTGAACCATCTGTAACAGCTTTTTATACTCATTAAAGGCATACAAATATTCGAGGTCAAATCTGTCTTCAACAAGAAAAAACCTGTTCTCATTTTTTAAAATATCATAATGCAGTAAGAAACAGGAAGGCAAGTTTTGTTACAAAAACAGAGAGCAAGACTAAAATGCTACATTGTATTTGAATAACAATGGCTACTAAAGTTCCCAAAATCTGTCTGCATCTGCTCTCAAATATTTTTAAGCTAAAATTATTAAGGTTGACAGTACAGCAGTTTTATTGAGCCACGACTCACAGGCAAAAGCATCAGAGTTCTAACGATAATTTTGAATGTTTTCTAGTCAGTATATTTCTGAGTTTAATTTATTTTTTTATTACTTCAGTGTATCATTCTTTAAGTCCGCGTAAGAATTAAAATTTGTATTGGTGTTGCCTAAGCATACAATGTTAAGCAACACAGAGCTGAGTGTGCTAACTAATTTTTATGCCATTTTGGTAATAGGTGTATTTCCGTTGTAACATGCTTTAGTCTGAACTGTGCAGATTCAATCACATCATCAAAATATTCTGCCTCTGAAATTTGAGTGTGCAGGTTGCATGAGTGCAATGATTAAAATGGTAACTTAGGGTACTTTAGCGTAGAGCAGAGTTAAAAGGCGAAGTAACATGGTCTTTGTGACCCACTCAATTATGCTAGTCATTTGGGGGAATGCACGCTCCCTGTAGCATTCTGGCTTGGTCTGAGCCCCCTGGGTGGAGGTGAAAGGCTTCCCTTGAGTCAGCCAGCATTTCTCAGGAGCATGTAAATAAGAAGTGTACTGCTCTGACTGCATCTTCTCCCAGCCCCCAACCTCGTTTCTGATGAATGTGTTGCTTTGTCAGCGTGAATTAGCACTGTCTTGAGCAAGCACAAATGCAGCAGGTACTAGGGCAGCCTTTGCCCAGCCAACCTGTTTCAGCGTGTCTCAGTCGTGATGGACAATTAGTCCCATTCCAGACCCAGAGCAGAGACTTCTAATTGTTCGTGGTTATGTGGCATGGGTTTGGGAGAGTCAGCAAATGGCGGCTGCTGATGATGATTTATCAGGATCGCTTTAACTTTTGAACTGAATATCCAGTTTGTGAAAAAACAGAATCTGTGTTTCCTAGAATCTTCATAAAGTTCAGTGATGGAATAAATGCCCCCAAAAAAAGGCACGAGCGGCTTACAGAAAGGTGTTTGCTGAAGACGTGGCTATCTGATCTTCTTGCCTTCCATGCACAAAGTAATTGGCTAGGCTTTAATGCGGTTTGCTGGCATTAACGCTGGTTATTCCCATAGGACTTGCCCACCCACCACTTCCCAGCCCCTGCAGAGCAGTGTCCTGCCTTCCTGTAATTTCTTCCTTTTCTGCTTCAGGTTATTTTTTTTCCCAGGGTGGTTACAGATACAATTAGATCTGTGAGCATCCTTCTAAACAGTGGGATTTCTCTGTGAAAAGCATGCTGTGGATCAGGTGGGGCAGTGTAAAACAGTTTCAAAGGAAAAAGAGTTCTGCTTAGTTAAAAAAATGTAGAAAAACAGGTTCCTTAAACTAAACGTTTCCACTACAGTTAAATGGAAATAAGGAGTTAGTTGGGAAGCTGAGCAGCCTTCACTGCAGAATCACCATCGGAGACCCCTCCACTGTATCGTGGTTCTTCATGTGCTCGGTGTGTTTCAGGGAATTCAAGAGTTAAAGGTTCCTCAAGTGTTTGGGCTCCATCATTTCATGTGCTAAATAGAAGACTCATCTCTCAAAAATCTGCAGAAAACTAAGAATGTAGCAGCTGAAGTTTCTGCTTTGTAACTTTAGGATAAAAAGATATGACAGCAAAGATCCCCCCTCCCTGCTCCATGAGGAGCAGGATCTGGATGAAATGGCCAAACAGATCTGTTCCTTCTTTTACATTCATGACACCGAAGCATGTGTATGCACAGGGACCACTCCCACATTTGTAGCTTGCCGTCGCTGGCTTGCAGAGTCCCTTCTGGCTGAACCAGTGAGCTCAATAGGGTGCTGCCAGTTATGGAAACCCACCAGACTAGCTCCATCAGCGGCTGGCTGAAGGGGAAAATTCCTGTTGGGCACAAAAGCTACAAAATACACTGGCCACCTTCTGTCAGTATAACAGGCACCAGGAGATTTACTTTTGCTCCCAACTGTAAATCCTTCTCAGCTCCAGCCAACGAGATGTGCATGTCCTGAAATGTTCAGTGCTCAAGTTATCTTTCCATCATTTGTGCTGTGAAAATAGAACATTCCATTTTCAGAGGCTGTAAGAGATTACACTCTAAAACTCTTTAAGTAAACACTTCCTCCTGGGATCATGATCTCATTCAAACTAAAAAATGTACCAGAATTTATGATGTATTTTAATTACTATTCTTGGTACCACTCATTAAATTAGAAATTGATTGCCAGTTTCACAGTTTCCTTATTAGATGACAAAGTGCTTATCAAGGTGAAGCAATGCAAAACTGTTACTATATATTCCACAATTTGGGATGATAAAAAGGCATGCTTTTTGTTTGGGTATTCATGTTACAGTTGTTATTATAATGCATTGCTGATTGTCTTTTTTGTTTAAAGTTTGCTTTCCCCCATCCAAGTAAGAGTATACCATATTTTTGTATGAGAGAAATTGGCTTTGTCTAGTTTATGCTAGCAATCTAAAAGGCATTACTGCAAACATCAAAAGTGTTTTTCATTGAACTGAGAACATCATAAACAGCTATCCTAAAGATTTAAGAGGATGATGCTAAAGATCCCTATACATAAAGGTGTGTCTCAAAGTCTTTTTCTCTCTCTCTAATCCACAGTGTGACAGCGAGAGTGATATTGACGATAAGGTAAGACTGAATTTTCTTCTTTCATGTGCTTCACTAGCTTGGAAATTCCCTCATAGTCAAAATAAGAATGAATTTGAAAATAATATTTTCCTCCAGTCTTCCTGTCAAATTTAAAAATATCTAGAATTGAATGAAAAAACATTGGATCAGGTACTCTGTGATCTTGACTAGTTTTTGTTTACAGGAAAGAAACTCTCATTAACATAAAAGTCTTTCTTGATCGTTATGTGAGCGTTTGGTGAGACCCAAGTCACAGTGTTAATGCTGTTTCAGAGGAACTCTCCTCCGATAACTTGTCAGGAGCCCATATTTTATTTATTGTAACCTTTGAAGATGTCGATTTTGTGATCAGTTTAGAAGATGGGACAACTGGTACCTACCCTCAAAGGCAGTGTGGCAACTGTCAAGGAGTGTTTTGTCATGTCGCATGCATATTTGTCATGGAGCAATAATTTTTCTGACCTTCTTTTGAATACAGAGGTTGGTCATTGTAAGGTTGTAGTTGTGTGGTTTTGTGTAGGGATTTCTTGTTTCACCTTTGCAAGGAAAGCAGAGAAGTACCACTATGTAGCAACAGTTGCACCGTGCTTTTAAGCATCAAATGTATAAAAGACTTGAGTATTCCTTGCTGACTTCTCTTCTGGCAGATCAAACTTGGCAGTCTCAGATTAGATCTTCATCAAACTTTTATTATATTTTGGCTGTCCAGTCTCTTGCATTCATTCATGAGAAGCTGTGGCACGGAGGTTTCTACTGGATCAGCATTACAAAAGTAAAGGCTGACTTGAGATAGCCCTGTCTCCTTGGCAGCACGCTTGGCTGCAGCCATACATCAGAGGTTACCATGAGTTCAAGAGACTACACTAAAAGCTTCTTCTGGTTAAGTTTTTCTTTTTTTTAATATTGTTAGAGCTTGGGAAGCATTAAGGTTTCTTCAACTTCTTTTGAAAATCCCATCAGATACCAAATATCCCTGGAGTACAGCAAAAGCTGTGTTTTGAGATCAAGGCTTGATTGAAGAGTGAAACATTTAAATCATATATGTTGAATAAAAGATACTGTATGTGTTTTATTCTATTTTATTTCATTTTATTTCATAGGTGTGTATCTATGTATAAAGCCAAACCCTGAAACCGCCATCCCCCCTACCCCAAGTCTGTTTCTTACAAGGTTGCGCAGCAGCAGAGCAGATGGTGAGGGTGAAAAATTATTCCCTAGAAGCTTAGATACCATGGGGTTAAAACATTTCTTAGACTGCCCAATCAAAGAAAGTAAAAGCAATCACTTAGAAAACTGTTTAAAGATCTGCCAGTCAAACCTCAGATGAAGTTGTAAGTGACATGTAGTTTTATTATACAGCTATGCTATTAATGATTATCTAAATTACACTGGTAGACCCAGCTAGCGGCATTACATCTGAGACTGACGTTTGTTAGATTAGGTTTGACTTCACCTTGTAGAGAAGAAATTGAAATCTGAACAACATTGATTAGCTTTCAGAATGTGGGATCTGAGGTTACCTTCAGAGGAAGCTGCATTGTGTTTGACTGGTAACTTACTGTCCTTTACAGCAAATGAAAGGCTTCCTTACCATTAATAATGGCATTTCTTTACATATCTATAACTGTAATTTGACCTTCTAGGCTCACGTATTTCCCAGCTACCTTCTCCTTAAGGTGACTCCACCTTAATAATAACATTTCTTTTCTTCATAAGGAGAACAGCACAAGATCATCATCTTTCTGTCTCTTGCCTTATCCTTTGAGACATAAGACATGACATCAGTTCTATTAAATAGATCTGTGGAATTAAGTAGGGTTGCTTTTTTTTTTTGTCAACAAAGACATGTGCACATGCATGTAAACTCACCAAGACTGAAATTAAGAGGTTTCAGACCTTTCGTGGGGATAATGTAAATGCAACATTGCCTTCCAGTTGGGGAACACAAGGGCAGCCTGGTGCTCTGTGTTGATACCTGACATACTATACTCCCCTGGAAACACATTCAATATTTGTCTAAAACTTAACCCGGCTGATGCAACAAGGAGCTATAAAGATATTGGCATGAATGTCCTGAGGGATTACACTGAAGAGTGCTTTCCCCCCCTTCCATGTGTTGGTAAAATGTATCTTCCAATAATACTCTCTGGCTATTGCAGCCTGATGGAGTATTAAACATAGTGTCTAGCCCAGCATCAGGCTTCCCGAATTACTTGATGGGACAGCTTCATTTCACAGTGCTACAGAACAATCCTGCTTGGTCAGCAAGAAGCAACTTTCTCTAGGTACACCTACGTGCACTGGCACTAATGAAGGGAAGGGCAGAAATTACTAACGTACTTCCAATTTGCGTAACATTTTTTGTTAGTCATAAACAGCGGATCACTGTCATCTGCATATAATTCATGAGGAAAGCAGGCAAAAAAATAGTTCATGTACAAGTATAAACTGAGTCACTGATAGAGCTAGAAGCAAAACTGAAATTTTCTACCTCCTACTCCTCTCTCTGTACCATGCTACTAATTATCCACTATTTATTTAGTTGATAGATATATGGGCTATTGAGCTCTTAATGTTTTAAAACATAGACGTTACAGTAAAATTAGGGCTTTGCCCTCACTGCATTGAAAAATACAAACACACTCCTGATGGTTTTGGTTTTTTCCTTGTGCAGTGTTGTGCAGGACTCCAGGGGAGAAAAGTAATTGAGCATAGTCAGTCATACATACGGTATATCAGAATCAAGGAGCCATTACTTTAGTGCAAGATACAGTTTCACAGCAGATTGTGAGAGTGTTTCCCAACAGTGCACTGCTGGTTTTAATAATCGGAGAAGAGGAGCTCAAGGCTGGGGACTTGTCCATCCCATTCACTTTCTCAGAACTGTCTCTGGCCAAGTATAGCCTTTCACTTCTGCATCACTGCTGAAATCTCAGAGGAAGTAAGTGGGATGATACTTTCTCACACCTATCATTCTGTCACCACATGCTTCTCAAAGAACTGTTCAAGATACACAAACTAATAAAGTGAGCTGTCCAGACATTTAACCAAGCGAGAAACTTAGCAAATCATGCGTTCCCAGAGATGGAACTGCAAATCCTTTTTCTTTTACTGTGTGTTCATTGAAGGACATTGGTTTGGACTCTGCAACTGTTAGGAGAATTGCAGGGTAGTTTGTCGAAGCTGTGGAAATGATAACGTGCTTTTTGTGAGGGAGGAGGGAGAGAAAGGGAGTTAGTCTGATAATCGTATTACACTATCTCTGCACTGTGCAGTAGCTGCGATGTGAGGCTCACGGTCCATAAACATTGTTACTGAAAATATATACTTCCTTTAATAGCAACAACAGCATTAACAGATAGCAATTACCCTTCATTTTCAGGAACTATAAAGTCTCCATTAATTCAAGATTTATGTAGTTATAGCATTTAGCACAGGAATAACACCACAGAGAATTGGTTTATACACATGTAATGAGAGAGCTTATGGCATACTTTAGTGAACATTAACATAATAGAGTAATATAAACCATCAACAGTTCCACTTATTGTCTCTTACCTGCTTTAGCATCACTGTGAAAAGTGGCTAGCAGCTTGGTAATGTGCTCTGTTAAATGGTGTTCTGCAGAAAGCCAAAAGTCAACTTGTGTAAAACAAGGGAATGAGTAATCTCTGCTCGTTACTCCAAAATGTTGCTCTCATTTTTTTAATAACAGTGTTCAAGATTGCATTTAAAAAAGCCTGTTTCTTTCTTCAAAAGTAATTCAGTGTTCATGTTCTTGCAGTCTTGGACTTCTGTCTGCTGTGTGTGAAATTGTGGGTTGTCAGTTTAATTACATGGCCCTGCGTTGTAAGTGAGCTCTCCAAATCAGGGGTTAGATATCAGGCATTCCTTCGTTTAATGTGGTGTTAAGTAAGAAGTACAAAAGGTGACGCTGTATTCCAAAGCTGAACCAGTATTTACCGTATATTTGTTCTGTAAGTTTGTGTTTGTATTTTAGTTATAGTAAGCAACCCTTGAGACAGGTAAAGCTATATCCAAGATGGAAGCAAAAAGTTTGGAAGTCAGGTTTCTAAAACAGTGTTTTCACACTACTTTCTGCAACAGCACAGTGAGTTTGTTAGGCCCTCCTTGTGGCAACGTGGATTCAGCCTTGCCATACTGTGGTTTGCTGTGCTAATTTCCAAGTCCCAGTAGGTGCCTGGAAGCGTGCAGCAGTGCACGAGCAGGTGCGATTTAGCACTTGATATGTGGGAGAAGAGCAACAGGGTAGTGCTATGATGCTCCACCATAGGCTGGGTCCCCGTCCTACTATGTGCTGTATAGAAGCACAACAGCTCCTGGCTTAAGGATGAGATTAGAGTGAAGGGACTCAGATAAATGGGGGCAGTACTGTTAGCAGCACTGCTCAGTGTGTCAGCAGCCTCATTGTCCAGCGTTGGGTTTGTAGGTATTAAGGTAAAGGGGAATGTTTAGGAGACATCTGAGAGGGAAGATCCAGTAGCTTTATGAATGGGAAGTTATTCTCTGTAGCAAAAGGCACAATGGTGGCCTTATGTGAAAGTTTGACCAGGGTGTGACTGAGTCAGACCAGTGAGAGATGAGAGTTTACATCAATACTGAGCATCAGTGTTGGGAAGAAGAGGTAAGCTGTGAAAGAGTCAAAACATGAAGAGTGATAGTTTGCCATTTGAGAAGCCACAGACAAGGAAAATGACCTTGCAGCAGCTTTTTCCTTGGCGCAAGGCCACAGTTATGTGGAAAGGATAAAATGGTACGTGAAAGGTGAGGTAGTGGGAGCCTGACCAAGAACTTAGTTGCGTGGATTAACAGAGGATGTTCTTCATGTTATAGAGGAAAAGGACATACAGGACTTAAACACAGGTGGTTTGTCAAGATATGGGGAGTGGAGTGAGTCAAAGAAAGCACTGAGAACTATTGCCTTGAGTGAGAGGTGGAAGTGATAAGAGTTGAAGCAATGAGGAGAGTAAACTGTGTGGAAGATCTGGGGGAAGAAATTATCACTTCTGTTTTGGCTGTGTTGACCTTAAAAGGGTGTCTACAGGCCCACAGGAAAAATCATAGTTTCGGCAGCCTGAGAAAGCAACATAGTGATGAAGAGCGATCTAGGAGTCGCTCTAGTAGAAGCGGTCACTCCATGTATGTGTGTTTGTATATGAAATTACCCAGAAATAAGATAAAGCCCCATGACACCAGATGAAAAAGTTCAGGGAAAATGTTTTTAATGATACTCAAAATTACAGCAGTGGTTACAGAGGCAGGAGCAGAGTGGACAGGAGCTGCTGAAGCCCAGGGAAAGAAGAGCTGTGTCAGGTAGCTGGTGATCAAGGAAGGTGAGATCTAGGGAAGGGGATTGTGAAAGACTTTGGAAGTCAAGGTGCAGTTCAGTGTGGGAGAGGAAGCCAAACTGCACAGTATCTGCTCTCAAATATCTGACATCAATCCAAATTTCTGTGTGTTTTGTTGCATCTTTACACTCGTCAGTGTGTTGACTTGTGGGGCTGGAATAAGCCTCCATCCCTGGACCCCTCAGTGCCACTTGTTTGAAGTCCACAGGGGCTAGTATTTGTAGCACTGCTGCTGGAGTCGTCTTCCCCCTGCCCCTCACATTTTATCTAACAATGGAAAAAGTGAGTTCCATCTGATAAGTCTGTTGTTTCCATGAGGCTGGAAGTGTAGTTCCCACTAAACTAAACTTCCCACTTCAGGTAATGTGTTACTTGCTATTTCTGAAGCCCAGGCCAAGGTTCCCAAATTAGTTTTGCCTATCGTTAGGTTGTCCCTTTCTCTGAGAAATGAAACTTCATTCTTTTCCAGCAATCCCAGTTCTTACTGGTTGCAACAGAAGGCAAAGAGCAAACATGGAATTGAACTGAGGGCTTTCACATGGTGGTATTTGCACTTCTGTTAGCATTACACTTCAATCTATGACAGTTTTTAGCTGCGACTAATAACAAGAAGTCTCCATTTGTCAGTTACTTCCCAGCTGGGTTTTCACATGGTATTTAAGTGATCCTTTTACTCTAGTATGCTCTTGCTTACAGACAGCAATGCTGAATGCAGTTACAGAAGCGTGTGCCTGGGCTGTGTTGCAGGACTAGCAGCATGCAGTAGTATAGCATCTACACGTGTGCATGCACGTATGTGCACAGAATCAGTATTTCTCCTAAGGTTTAATTCTTACAGACTGAAAACCCAGTGATGTGGAGTGAAAAAACTGACTCCCGTATAATAATAACTGAATAAAGGTGGTTAGGTCTCTTAATGGAAGAAAGTCTCTGTTTGACAGATGAGCTGCATGTTGTTATTAAAAACAGATCTGCTTTTTAAACAATATGAAAATACTGAATTTAAAATAACCTGCGGCCCTTGAAAGATTCAGGTGCTATAAACAGGCAAACGTAATGTTGTTGCCAGTACAGGAAGGCAAAAATTCACCACTCAGTGAATTTATTTTATTTCATTGTTCTCCATGAACAGATTTATCAGCAAAATAGCATCCTGCAAGCCCACTGCATACCCAGTTCGCACAGTCACTCCAGGAAATGCTAGAAGTGGGGAGAGACTTGCCTTCCGTTGTTCCACTCACCATATACACGGAGCAGACACAGAGGTTCCCACTGAGACTTGGGGCAATTGGGTTAGGCCTTGTAAGCCCTTCCAGGGGGAAAGCAGCCCTTCAAGTGGTCCTTCCCAACAAGAGGGTCTGAGACTCCAGTAAAAACTATTGTAATAATGGCCCTTCTTGACCTGTGTATTTAAGCAAAGCAAGAATGCAATTGAAAAACAGACTCAAAGCTTCAGCACCAATGTTATTGCCTCCTGCTGAGTTTTTATGTTTTTCTTTTATCCAGACAAAACCTCAAATTTTAAGTACGTCAGTCTGTATGTAACAAGCTGAGTCATCACAGTCTGTGGTGTCCATATTCACTCTTGAAAACGTAGGAAAAAATTTTCAGAGCAAATGAGAAGAGCCTTCTAGGTTGTTGACAAAATCCGTCATTAACTCACATAAAAGGACTGAAGACACGTTAGGGAAAGCTCTTGGGCAAGACAGGCTAACACTAGTTCTGTCACTGGCAGCTGGCATGTCCGTAGCTCTGCTTTTTCTCTATTGTTTAACATCTCCCTGTTCCACTTCCCCATTCATGAGCATTTTCTTATCTTACCAGGGACCTTGTGAAGACACTTTTAAGATCCGAGGCAATAGGGAAGAGAGCAGTCTTGTACAACCATCTGCCCACATCAGGAAACACCATTATAACTTAGCCATAAATCTGAAGGGCTACCTGTGCAATGGCAGTAACTCCTTGAAAGGTGGTCAGATAGAACATAACATAGTAGACAGGTGATAGGAATTGGCAATTGAGTTAGGCAATTCAATCAATTAAATTGAGTAATTAACCATAAAGATGCCAAGAAGATGAGAATTTTGGAGGATGCACGCTCCAGCAGCTGCAATTGCAGGCCCTCATTTGGCTTGCAGAGTTTCTTATTACTGTATTCCAAATTTGTCTTATCAGGTTAAATAATACAGAAGAGCAGAGGGTGCAGCACTGTGTCCTATGCAGGAATAAAGGATGCAACTCAGGGATGGCCCAAGAGTCAGCTTTGGGTTTTGTAGGTTGGCAGCAGTTCTTGCTTTGGGGTCCAGTCTGCAGTAAAATCAAAACTAGGTTTCACTGCAGGAGTTTTCCGCATATATACGAGGCAGCAACAACATTTGGATCAGTAGTTAGACCAGAAGTAAAGTCTGCCTGACCTTGCTTGGGAATTCACCCTTACCTAAAGCATCATGATTGAAATGGGTATTCCTTTGCCTAGGTGAGTCCCCTAACACTTATCAGCTGCTTATCAACTGCTGCTTTTTTCTGCAAAATCAGTGAGGGGCTTGCCATGGCACCCTGAGTCAGGGGAGATGTTGCAGCTGGTGCTGCCCAGCCTTTGCTGTGCACCTGCAGGGGCAGGAGTCCCTGCTAGAGTCCCAGCTTTCCACAAACACAAACCCAAGTGAGGTACTTCTCATACAGAGAAAACTCAAAGTGAGAGAGATTAATGTATGTGTTTGTAAATAAGCCTCCCTCTGCTCTCTGCAGGGTCACCCCTTAGTTGTAGTGCTGGCTGCAGTACAGACACACCAGCTCCACACAGTCCTTCCCAGGCAGCAAGGAAAAGTCTTTGTCTTTCATTCATCTGTAAGCCTTTGGCTCCAGGTCTACCCAGGGGTGAGCCAGTCATTTTCCATGGTGTGGGCTGGCTTCTTCCAAGCTCTCCCACTCCTTCCTAACCCCTGCAGCACGGTGGAAGCCTCTGCCAGCACAGTGGGCTCTGTCCCTCCCCTCACTGCACCTGGGATGGGAAAATGAGCCTTCCTCTGCTCTGCCCACCCTTGGTGCTCCAAGCAGTACATAGCGCACGTCACCTGCAAACATGGTAGTTTTCCCTCAGTTATGAAGCTCTAGCTAGACTATCACTCCTGATTCCATATTGGTGATCATTGATTTCTGTGTGTGCACTGTAAAGATTGTGTAATTCTAGTTAGTATTTTATACTTTTTAACATTTCTTGATGGTCTTTAATACCAAGTTCCACCATTGCATTTTTTGGGGGAAGCAAGGTGTTCCCCTTAGCAAATGGCTCACATTTGATTTTGTAGTGTCTGAAAATCTGATCTGAAAGCTTCACTTCTTTCTTGACCATTAAGTAGCCTTCCATAGTTTCTGCATTTTGATGGGTTTCCTCTAATTTTGTATGATATCTGATTATCTGAGGAATGTGATTTTACATTTTAATCAAAGCCGTGCGTAAGTTCAGAACAGAACAGTGGCTTGAATGAAGCTTTTAAGAGTTCTTGTCAGCATAGTGATGATGAGTCCTGGCAGGATGAGTGCAGGTTAAAGCAAAGGTAAACTCTGTGGTTTGGGCTCTGTGGTGCACGCCGTTGCACAGCTCCCATCAACACTGTGTCCAGAGTGTCAGAAGCATCAGCAGTTCTGCTTGATTGTATCCACTGATGCCCAGGCTTCCACTCTTCAATGGGTCAGATTGAAATACCTCAACACACACAAAAGGTTTGATTTCCAAAGCATGCAGACCACCTTGCAGCCTCTATATCCTTGGCCTTTCCCACACCTGTGTCAAAATTAGTTGGAGATCTTTGCCTAAATCTTTGGCAGCAGCTGACTTAATTTGTGGTTTACTACTCCTGACAGTTTATTGGGGAAGCAAAGTGCGCCTTCATCTCCAATAATAAACAGCCCACCCGCCGACACTTTGACAGACTTAATGGTTTTTTTATACAAAAATGGACAGACTTAATGTTTCGACTGTAGCGATCATCTGTCCTGATCTCCTTAATGAAATTAGATTAAGTGCACCTGGGAAAATGCTGAGACGGCACATTGCCTTCATCACCTTCCTTAATTTAAAACCAATTTGCGGGGAAAATATCCTCTGAAGCTGAGGGAGGCAGAGAGAAGGGGGAGGGAAGGGGATTTTAAAATCTATCTGGATAGCTACTGGCAGTTTTAATTCCTTTCCCTGCTGGCAATGTGAAATATTAACAGCCTTAAGAACTGAGAGTTTAAAGACTTACTAACCTTTTTGCCTTTCTTAGGGGAAAAAAAACCAAAACAAAATCTTTACCATCAAGATCACATATGGGGACAAATGCCAGTACATGCTGGGGCTTGGAGGGCGGGGGTGTGTGTCAGGGCAGAGAGATCTGGCTGAAATATGAAAGTTTTGTCTTCCAAGAGGTAAACTGTGTTTTCCTGAGGTGCATTATAACTGCTAGGTGTTGGTGATGCTTGCTGTCTACTGTTACCTTGATAATGATTTAGTTGTGCAGGAAAATAGTAATTTGCCCACATAGCTGTGAAATCAGCTGCAATATGTACAATATAATGTGACCTGAAAATGATTACAAATATTCCTTGGGCTCATTCTGAAGAGAGCAAGAAACATGTCTTTTTAATTAAAAATAAAATACTGCAAAGAATAACCTCAACTTATTTTTCCATGAAGGGTGATTCCTATTCTCTCACTCAGACTCCACTGATTGAAAACACGCGAACAGTTAGCTCAGGGTCTTCCGCTGGGGAGGTGGTCAGACAGCAGAGTAGCCTGTGATAGGCTGGAAAGTCTCTTTATAGCAGAGTTTTAAATGTTTACAGCCTTTGTCATTTGGACTATTGCAGCCCAAGTTCAACAGTGCAGTTGATTTATCCATCTCCTGTCTCAGATTTCAGTGTCGCTGGAACAGTAGTATCAATAATTGGAGATGCTTTTCTTCATTTGCTTAGCCAGCTTTGTTCTTCATGAAAGCTTTCATAGCCTCGGTTCTGCAGAGATGTCCACCTTGTGTCTGGCCACTGTCAGAAACACCCTGAACCCACATGAGAAAGGAAGTCTTGCTGTAACTTGGTGCTTTAGAAATGTCTTGCAGCAGGCTTGGGTTTTGTTATGGTAATCAGTGCACGCTCACTCATCTTCCTGCAGCTACTAGTGGTCGCCACTCAGAGCCTCAGTCATGGTAACCTTTGAAGAAAACGTCATTCAGAATAACCATGTTGAAAGTCCCATTTAAATTATATTTATCAGCGAAGATGGGGCCCGATTTTCAAAAGTACTCCTCACTCTAATCAAAGTTAGCAGTATCTGTGGATGCTCAGTGCATCCCAAAATCTGTTCAGCCATCTTCATCCACTTGACTGGTCCTGTCACTGGGACTCCTTATGTAAGTGGGAGTTTGCATGAGTAGCCCAATTGCTGTCAATGAATAATTTAAATGATTTAAGCCTCAGACATGCTGCTTAATAATGAGAGAAATCAGCCCCATATGTCCTTGTCCATAAATACTGGAAGATGGGTACAAGTCACTTTTAAATGGGATTCATTTATTTTTAAATGGAATCGTGATAAGTGTTTTAAAGGTAATCAACCATGTGTAGCTATCCTGAATGTTATAAATATAAAAGAACATTAGCCTAAAATTGAAAGAGATCCCATTCATACATAAACTGAGTTAAGGGTATCGTGTGAGGATAAAAGTGCAGAGTAACCTGTGATAACTGACAAAGATTTTGAAGTGTCTGTTCATTTTATTAATTGCCATAAAGGTGGGTGAAGTGGCCAATGTGTGTCATACATTACATGTCACTATATGTTATGGACACAGATCCTGGTTACTGAGTGACTGCAGTCATTTTTCCCCTCTTTATCTTTAGATAACCTTACCCTACCCACAGAAGGTGAAGCTGAAGAAAGCAGAATTTCTTGTATTGTGGTTATTCAGCTTGTCCCCATAAAAAGACATTGTATATCCCACCGAAAAGGTCTCACTCCGTCCTTGTATTTTTAGTCCCCCTTTTTTGTGAAATGTGAGGTTCTTGTCCTTTTTTAAAAGATCCTGCACCACACTACCTTTTCCCATGTCTCTGACGGCATCACTTGCACCTCCTCTGCTTTGCCCGTGCTGCTGGCTTCTGGGCTGTAAGCCACCGATATCTCATTGGTGGTTTTCTCCGTGAGATCGGCTGCCTACAAAGACTAATCTGTAGTTCTTCCCCACAAAGCCTGCCAAATGTTACACGTAGGATGGTTTGCATTTAGTGGTAGTTTGTATTTACTGCAAATGTTACATTTTAGGATCCATAAGACAGAGAGAGTGTGTCCTCCCATGGAGGAGACGACCTAGCATTTCATGGTCACTCCTGGAGTACAAGTAACACAGGTAAATTATTTGTGAGCACGTTTTATACAAAATCTGTTAGAAAATGGAATAAACTGCTCATTTTCCACTGAAGAAACTGAGGCTCAGAGAAAATGTAACTTACCTGCAGTCCCACAGTGAATCAGTCAGAAGTCTGTTGTAGGACACAAATTCCTGGTCTTGTTCAACTCTGTGCTCTAACCCCTCTCCATGAGAGTCTGGATGGTAGACTGTGCTGTCTCAGCCAAAGCTAACCCTTGGACGTTTTCCCTCTACGCCCTAACTGTCTCTGCTAGTGATAGATGGTTCCTGAAAAAATAATTACCTTTAGCTGAACTGGAGTATGTCTTAGGTTTGCTTTGTTAAAAAGTCATAAAGCTTTACATATTACATTGAAAGTCTTATTCTTTCTGAGGCATTAGAGCCTGTTTTCATAACTTCACCAGAGGAGTGTCTTTTAAGGTGGTGAGAGTATCAAGATGTTTTTTGGATGGCTGTTTCCTTTGAACTTTTAACGCACAGAGATCATTTGTGCAACTGCAACAAATTAAAAGGTGACTCCAGAGAGGAAGAGCAAGGTTGGAAGAAGTGAATGTGTCTGTGCTTAGTCAAAACAATCACAAAATCGTGGAATTGTTTAGGTTGGAAAAGACCTTTAATATCATCAAGTCCAACCATTAACCCAGCACTGCCAGGTCCACCACTAAACCGTGTCCCTAAGCACCACATCTACATGTCTTTTCAATACCTCTGGGGACGGTGACTCAGCCACTTCCCTGGGCAGCCTGTTCCAATGCTTGACACCCTTGCAGGTGAAATTTTTCCTAACAGCCCATCTAAACCTCCTCTGGCACAGCCTGAGGCCATTTTCTCTCACCCTGTTGCTTGATACTTGGGAGAAGAGACTGACACCCACCTCACTACAACCTACTTTCAGCTGCTCCCTCGAGGAGTGGGTTACTTGGTACTTGCAGTGTAGGAGCAGGCATGCAGCTCCAGTTGAACTTACTTTGTGGCAGTGTGTTCATTTCATACATGTGTACGGGAATGGCAACATAGGCTACAGCTAGCTGCATTTATGGGGGTGGCTTTTGCATCAAATAAATCACTTTTAGGAGACAAATCCCAGTGATCAATAGTCCTGCTAATGTTGTTCACCACTGGCCCCATGGAGGAAAAAGTGGCAGAGGGAGTAGGAAACTGCTCTGGGTGAGAAAAAGGCTGACACCACTTGCACTGAGGTGCTTGTGGTGTTCCCTGTCCATATGGAGACATGGAGAAGGGGAGAAGTATGCCTGCCAGCTAGATGAATAGTTATTTTTAGTAGCACTGTAAAGTCAATTAGAACTAAAGCAGATCTGTATTGAAAGTTAATTTACATTAAGAATAGCACTGCACTAGCTACCACTTTCATCTGGAAGCAGGTGCAAGTCCATCTGCGCTGCTTGCTTTTAATGTGGTCCAGTGTAAAAAAATGATGTTTTTAAGCCATCTTATTAGCTTCAAAAGTTATTATATCCCATCTTCTTAGCAAGTCTGTAACATCACTGCTGTTGAATTGATTTGTCAGTGCTGCCAGTTTGCATTGCTGTGGATGTAAAAGAGGCAGAAGTAAGTACAATTCTTGCCCGGGCAGTCTTGCAGTTTCCAACTGTAATTCTTGGCTGTTGAGCTGGTGAATGTATTCTGTATAAAAGATACATATATGTATACATCTGTATAAAAGCTGTGCTTGAAAATGTTTGAAACAGGACTGTAAGCCCCAGTGTTCATTAGACCTAGTCTGGATGCTAATTTCAAACTTTCCTCCTCCCTCCCTGCCCTGTCTCCTTTTTGCTGTCTGCCTGCCCTGTGGTTGCCTTTCAAATCAGTACCGTTCTGCACAGATAAACAACACGGAATGGATTGAATGGAGGTGCAAAAGGTGATGTTGTTACTTACCTCTCGACACAGCACTCTTCTTCCCTCTATTCAGCAGAACGACTGAGTAATGCTAAAGTCGAATTATGTATCTAAGTTTCCTCTACATCAGTTTAAATACATGCTGAAGTATGTACCACGTGGGACAGCGCATTAGATGTGCCCCAGTGCTCTGCTAAAACGAGACCTCGGTTTTCACTCACTCTCAAACATACAAAGCCTACCAGTGTTAGGAGCGTGTTTGGAGTCTGGGGTGTAGTGACACAAGCAACCATTTCTTGTGGCTGGTTGCTGAAACTTGCAGTTCTGTGACCTTCAGTTGTGGCTGTGTCTCAGGCTTGTACCTTATGCAAAATTCCCATTCGTCGTGCCACTGTAAAGAGCAAACATTTTGGGGGCAAAATAACTGTGCTGAGAATCGGATAATGCAGTTCAAGTCTGTGGCCTAATTCCTCTGATGATGTTGTTTAAAACATTATTTTCTCATTACCCTTTGTGAGCTGAGCTTCAGAGCTCTCCATTAAAAATAACAGCAGTGACTTGAATTAATTGGTTAGAAAACATTTCTTCTCTCAGCCATGTTCCACAACAAAACCTGGGGAAGCCAAGACAAATGCTGGCCCAAATTTGGAAGAAGTTTTGTTTAGAGGCCTGAAGCTTACACGTAGCTCTGCAGACACGCACACACACATACATGGGTCTGTTGTAACTGCCTTGGTTTTACAAGAAAAGAAGCCAGGCAGGCTGCAGGGCTCAGAAACGGTTGCTCGCCAGATTCTGATTTATTTGACAGCCTCCGTAATAAAGTAACTATTTGTCTAACTCTTCCTGATTAGTCTGAAGAGGTCTGCCAATCTGAAGAGGATTGACTAGTCAGGAAACCACTGGTATTTTGGCTTTTTTTTTTTCTCCTTAAGGGTTGTGATATTATTTGCAGTAATTTCTCCTTTATTAAGTTTGGCATTTCAAAATAATTCACTGCTGCAATGTGAACATTTTCCACATCAACCATAAGTCTATTACGGAGAAATTTACAAAAACAAAATGACTTCATATTGCTTGCAGATGTATTCTGTAAAAATAATTGTTTTTCACTAGATTTTAATGTTTCTAAGCCTTTGTAAACATAATGCCTAAATACTTTTATTCAATAAATGAGACCCATTCAGTAATTGCTTGCACATTTGAAGTCCAGTAAATAAGGAGCAGATTTCAACCAAAATCTGTGTATCATTTAAGCTGCTTAGGTCACAGCCCTAGGGCAAAAAAGAACTGGTGAGAAACTTGTGTTTTCAGAAGTGGAGAACTGTGACTTCAGAAACCAAGACAAATAAGCCCCATTTCTCTTTAATTAGTGGATTCCTGCTTATGGGCCAGGCTTTCTTTATTCTTGGTTCAGTAAGGCTGGGAATTCAAAGGAGGCTGAAGATGTTAAGCATTCTGTTGTCTGGACTTTCTTTATAATCTGGGGATACCAAAGTCCTTCAGGCTCCATTGGAAATCCCATCACACAAACCCATATTTTTTCCTTGAATGCATTGTTTTCAGGTTGGAAACACCATTGTGCAATGATAGAGAAAATGCACGTATGCATGTGGAGGGGAAATTGTGGCTGATGTCACTAACTGTATGCCTTGGTTTTATGTGTACTAGGTTTAGTGTGTACTGATTTTTAAAAGCCAGCAGTACGGAAGACCTCGTTGAAGCTAGGAGAACCACTCTAGTAAGCATCTTGTGGTCTTAGGCTTGGGCAAAATGTCAACTTAAAACAAAAAAAGACAGTGCATAAATAATTGGATATTGCTTGTCATGCAAGAAAAATAACTTACAAAGCAAAGTAGAATCCAGAAATAAAATTGAAATAAAAACAAAACCAAACAAATACCACATGTATTGTAATTCCTGTGTGAGACATGTTTGGTGGAGTCCTTAAATCAACCGGCTTACAGACTGCGTTGATGAGCTCTCATCGTGCCTTATGAAAGTTAGTACTAAGTGAAGTCTTCTCTGTGGTGGTTTGTTTTCCTCTACAGATACTTGCAAGGCATGGAGACCTTTTAATGGAATCAAGGAGGGCAAAGTATCTCAGACAAGGTGGTTTAAAAGATAATGTGTAGTTTTTCCTTGGACTTTGTTACCTTCTGTTCTCCGGACACTGTATTCTCATGGGTGACACTCTGGCCTGTTCAAAGGCAGTAATAATCTATCTTTAATTTACATATGACCAAGATTTCAACTAGTATCAGCAAGAATACACCTCACTTCCCCTTAGGCCACTGTGGTCTTTTAACAGAGAAGTATAGGTAAATAGTGGCGAATTAACCTTCTCATTTGATAAAGAAGGTGGGTACAGGAAAAGAGCTGTCATTTCTTGTGGCACTAGGAGTGTGGGAGATGCAGCGGGTCACACTGACCCCGTTCCAGGTGGCAAGTCATGAAAAGCAAACCCTTTGAGAAAAACCAGCTTTGTATATATCATACCTTAATCTTTTGCTCGTGTGTATGACAGTGTGCTTCCCTGCCATCGCAGGTCATCTCTAGCCAGCTTGCTCTGTGTCTAATTCCTTCTCCTTTTCCCCCTCCTATCCAAAGGACAACAACCCTAAAACCCCATAAAGCTTTGCAGCTGTTTTCACACATAATTAAATCGTCCTAGGTAATCCTTGCCCGGTGGCCTTTCATACAGTGGTGGGGGAATAACATTGAAGCCACCGCCGTAATTTGATTACCGGGATTCCTGTGCGTATCAGCTGCTCTATGAAGGCAGCTGTGATGTTTCCAGGACTCGGAAAAGCTTCGCACAGGGAAGAGCCATTCCTTGCTCCTCATAGCAGCTGCCTCTGCCTGCACAGGGTGAAGGAGACGCGCAGCAGGGAGAATAGCTTTGGACTCTGTACCTAGCTGGTGCCTGTGGCTTGGATGATGTCAGACTTGTAGCAGACCCTACATCCAGTGGCACCACCAGGCACCGAGCAGGCAGACAGTACTTTCCCCTTCTGTAGAAGCTGCCTTGGATGGGCTTTCTCATGGGCAGAGGTCTGTACGCATCTTTGACCTGGGCAGAGACATTAAGACACAGCAAGGTGAAAGTTGTGAAGTTATACAACTAGAAATAATCCCAGGCCCAAAGGTGTAATCTTACTTGTGTTGAATTAGAAGGAAGGACTGTAAAACCAGGCAGACTTGGTCAGAAGCATGACAAAAACTCTGTGTGAGTTATTACAAGCACTGCGGCATTTCCTCTGCCTGGAGCTCATCAAAAGCTTTAGCAAATGAAACAAGCCTCTTACATTTTGCACCACTTTGTATTTCACATAGGGAATCTTGTCTATTTGAAGTGAACCCTGCCTTGGATACTTGTTTCTCACTAATACACCACAATTTTCTGGTTTGCAAGCTTCGTTGGGGTGTTAAGCAGCAGTGATTACTCAGTTCCATTGCATCAGAAAGGCCCAAAGTGTTTTGGGAAGCACAGGCTGACAAAGTGTCTGCCCCTCAAAATTTTGGCTCCTGCACAAATTCTGTGGGCTGTGTCACATAACTGTCTAAAAAAATAAGAAAACCCAATTGTTTTAATGAGAAATCTTGCCTGTGAACTCTTGCCTGATGAACCTCTCTAGTCATCCTTTATCTAGTCATCTAGTTATCCTTTGCATTTAGAAACTGCCTTACTGGTTTTGGCTTTATTTATCATTTTCACATGGCCATAGATGTGCCAGCTCTTACACCTGCATGCCTTCCTCTCCTGTGCCCTAGCTTTTGGGTCTTATTTTATCAGATGCTTCATGTCAAAGTATAGTGTGAAAAGCATTGAAGAGAAGGAAGTAAAGGGTGTTCAGAAGTGCCCCTTGAGCATCGAGAACTGTAAGTTTCTTCAGGAATCTGCAGAGGCTGTAGCATTTTTCAGAGCAGGAGAGACCTGCAAGGTATTCTTTACACCAGGAAAGTCAGGAAAATCAGTGTATTAAACTGGGAAATACCAAAACTTTTTTTTTTCACTGGATAATCTCTCCAGGGAGTTTTATATGCTGAGTATTGCCATGATACGTACTCTTTATTATGTCTCTCAGCACACAACACCACCGCTGAAAGCACTTCCATTCACTTGTTATCTAATCTCTGTCATCAGGGGTCAATGGATACAGGCCAGGGTCCTCCCTTGGCATATTTCCAAGCAAAAGCCCTGCACCCTTTGAAAGAGCCTGTTTTGAATGGTGTAGAAACTGGGATTTGCCTCACACATGGGCTAGGAATCCAATTTCTTCGGAGTTTCTTTCATGGATCTATTTGCAAGAGACTTCTGAACCCTTGTTGTGGAACAGGCTGTGGCTTAGATGCTTTGACAGTCAGTCTTGCAACTTTGTCATTGATCTCCAAAGAAAGCTCTGTTGGGTGATGCTGGAAATCACCTTTGTATTATTTGCTGTATCAAAGCCCTCAGGAGCTCTGGCCAAAGACCATATTCACACTAGGTTACATACTTCACGAAAAGGCTGTCCCTGCTCCAGGGAGCTCATCTTCCAGGGGAAAAGCAAGAGAGAGGATGCGTGTGCTCTAAAGAGGTCCTATAAGCCAACATGGTAAGCAGTGGCCTCATCATACCCAAGAGGCCTATCTGCCATCAACAGCATTGCCATAAAGGAAAACTTTGGAGAACGAGGCATCTCGGTGGATGTTATTAGGGACCTTCTCTCAGGAGTGAGGGGAAGCCTGGAAGAAAGCATGGTCCGAGGAGTGGGTGTGGGAGACTGGTCTCGACCTGTTCTCCTTTGTGGTTGGGTGTGTAATTGCTCTCCAGACAACTGGAACCCGATCAGAGAAGGGGAGATGCAAAGGAGAGATGCAGTGTTTTGTGCAGTAGCTGTGTTTTGTAATAGCCTCTGTTATTAGAGGAACAGGGGTTTGCATCGTAAGAAAAACACCCAGGTTGATAGGCTATCCTATAGTCTGACTAGACATAAATGTATGGAGTAAGGTCACATCAGAGTAATTGGATTACCTAATAAAAAGCTGGATGTGGTTCTGTTACAGACAGGGAAGGCTTGCAGAGCACTCCCACTTCTTTAATTGCTGCTTTAGCCTGCTGGTAGGAATGGGGAGGTGTTGGAAAATGACATTTACAATAGCAGGTTCAGAGGTACTGCTCATGAATCAGTGTTTCAGTACATCCTCTGCTCCAGTCTGTGTCATGCAGCAAGGGTTTTTATGAGTATTTTGTTTGTACCTATGATTAATTCCTAGCGTTCTTCTGAAGCTGCCAAGGCAAGGTAGAAGATGCTTGTCTCTCTATGTTTTTATAAGTCTTAAGTTCAGGGTTATTTTCTAAAGGCGAGATGAGTATGGAAAATCCTGTCCAATCTCAGCACAATTTTTTTCCTTGAAATGGCATTTGTCTCTGTCATGTGCAGCTGACTTCATTTGCTGCTAGAAGCTTCTCACTGACAAGCTTTATTGTCATCTTGGATACACAAATTATCCTTGTTTATTTTGGGGCAGCTTGGGAGATGTGTTCTTTTCATTCTTCTCAAAGTCACAAAACATAGAGGTCTTTCCCACTCTCCTGTAAACAGGACAGTAAGGAAAGCCACATGTTAAGGTTGTCTTACGCTTTACACCGTGAGGCTCTGCTTTTATGTGCCTACAATCTGGCCAGACTTCATCATTGTGAATTCCGTTGTTGAGAATCTTCTTCAGACTGAATTATTTGGGTAAGTTTCAGCTGAAATGCTTCAGCACAGGGTACTCTTCCACTTCTCCTCCTTGCTGCCAGAGGAGCAGAGTGGATGGCTGGTACATGGCAAAAGCATGTCCCGTTTACACTTATAGCTTTTCCTGTTGGCATCCAGCAGTGTGGAGGAAGGTGGCAGATCCCGCAGGCTGGATGTGTGGGCCTGATGTGGTGATGGGGGAACCAGAGCCTGTGATGGGTTTGCTGAGGAAATGAGGGAGCCAGATTTTGAAAAGAAAAAGGGTTTTACGACACAACTAAAGCATGCATGCAAAGGAGAACTAAATTAAGGTCGTGTGGACAACTCTATTTTTCTCCCAATTTTTTTAAAATGCTTTACTTTGTATCCTTAAACATTTATTTTTGTCATGCCTGGTTGTATGGCACTTGAAATGGGTGAGACTATATAAAAAGTAGTGTTAAATTCTGTGTGAGCCAAAGATCCATCCTGAAGTGAGAAGAAAGGAAGTGTTTATCAAATGCCTGTGTATGTTGTAGGGTGCAAACAGATGTTCTCTATGCGAAACTTGGGTAGAAACAGTTTAGCAAAGCTTTCTCTCCCCTTTTGCTGATTCTTTTAGGGGATGTATCAGCCTTTCAAAGATCAGGTTCTGCAGATCATACAAACCATTGTTTTTTCTTAACAAGGTTTGCCAAACTTGTCCCTGGTTGTAAACCTTTATTTCCTGTAATTTAAACAAATGATGCATTTCAGAAGTGACTCAGTTCCTTAAAATAAAGATGTATTTCTGCTAGCTGGCTAAATGGAAGCCTGGTTTATCTATACTGCTGCCTTTCCCAAAGCCTACCACATGGCCCATAATGCTGCATTCGGTTCTTCTCTCAACTTTTCTCTGAATACTTCTACAATAATCTGAAGAAAGTGTTTGGGTAAGTTTTCCAACCACTGATATTTGAGTGGGTTGTAAAAAAGGAAGGCAGTTTTTTCTAGGACTGATGCTGCTTTCCAGAAGAGCAGGCGTGTGTTTGAGATGATCTCTGGCTTTGTGTCTGTACCAGGGTACTTAGAAAAATTAATTCAGGTCAACTAAAATGATAAAGCCAAAAGCCAAATGAAAGCAGATCCACATGGAGGTTGCTTTTTGAGCGTGAGTGGCATTGCATTGCTGAACTGGACTGTTAAAGATCTAAAGCTGATTTGTGTCATAGAATTATTTTAACTAATCTGCCTCATTGTTGAACCTTTACTTGCCTCCTCTTACCTTTCTTTACTGTTTCTGTATTTTGGGTATCATAAGGCTAGTCTGAAGCTCAGAAAACTCTGACTGTTGCCTTTAGTTAATAGTCATTCTTCCGTCTAACCTGTCTAACCTGCTGTCTGATGACCCATTAAGCAATTGTTTTTAATTAGCAAGCTAACTACTACTTTGCAATGCAAGGACTAAAAAAACCAAAACATAACACTTGATTCAGCTTCTGGAAAGTGTAGGTTAAATTATTTACAATACTACTTGTAAACTTCTCGAGTATATTTTTTAAAAGCGGCAAAGTTTTGTAACTGGCAGCCTCCTCCTTTGTTCTGTACTGTCTTTGGTAAGTGGTGAGAAAGAAGAGGATGTTTGCTTCTGTTTGAAAAATCACAAGTTGGGCAAATTGTCGTCTAGAAGAGAGAGTTCATCAGATAATTGTGGTCAGCCAGAGATTTGCACAGGCCTCAGACACCTGCATCAGAAGAGTTGCAAAACCTGTTGTTGGAATGAATGACATGCAGGGACTCTACCAAAACTCTCCTTAGATTTCAGCATAAGTGAAAACAAATGTTCTGCTGTAAATATCCCCCAGGTGAATACGTTTATTCTCTTCACAGCTTTGAAACACGCTTCAGGCTAGAGAGGCTCCCCGGAGAGGGAATTTAGCGCTCTGAGCCAAAGGTCAGGGTCAGGTCACTCTGCTCCATTTGAAATTTGGCACCTAGGTACATATGGCAACTGCATCATCCCAGGGGCTAATTTGCCAAATCAGATTGCATCCTCTTTCATTGCTGTGTGCCAAGGTCTTATGTCAGTCTTCTCCCTGCAAAGCTGAATGCTGAACATCCAAGACCTGCTTCTAATACCAGCCACTTTCAGCAGCTGAGCTCTCCTGGAAGAAAACCAGAGCACACCTACCTGATAATAAGAACAACATTTACATAGTGGTTTTGATTTCAAAACTTTATTAAGCATCAAAGGCAAAGTTGTGCTTGACCCTTGGAGGCATTTACAAGGAACTCTCTTCCTTGCTAATACACAAGCGCAGTGGAATGAGTAGATGGAAATCATAGCCTCCGTAGAGGCTAGTGCAGACCCTGACTCACAGCCTCTCTGGGGAAGCTGGTGCCTCCCAGGAATTCCCCAGGAGCTTATAATCAAAGCACAGATGTGTGAGGGAAGGAAGCAGAGATGCTGGAGAAGGTAAATGGTAAGAAAAGAGGTATCCAAGTACGTTTGTTTAGCTCAGTGCAGAATCCATGGTGCTGTCAGTGTTATCACACTTGAGTCAGTCAGGTTATTACAAAGCCCCACGTGGGATGCCATGGTTATCTTTACGCTACAGGTTCTCGCAGCTTAATTAGGTTGGTCTGGGGTAGGATGAGATTGGCAAAAACCCCTGCTGCACATACAGTTATGCTGAGAAACTAGTTTTTTTCCCAGTGCAGCTTTGCTTTGATAGGTTTTATTGCTGGGATGCGTTGCATGCAGTGTTTCACTGTCCCTGGTATTGATACACTTATGTTGTTAACGGGTCCTAAACCTCAATGTTCTTTGATGTCCTTTCTTAAAGACAGAAGAAATGAAGCACAGAAATTAAACAATGGAAGAACTGCAGCAAGTTTCTGCCAGTGATTGTACTGAGATTTGGGATGTTTTTATTCCTGCTTCTGTACCCAGGCAGCTATAAAAGGCATCTCTGTTGTGTCAGTCATCTGGATGCACTCGCTTTTGCAAATGCTGGGGCAGGGAGGCCGCAGGGGAGGGCAGAGGAAATGCTGAGATAGAGAGGGAAACTTCGGAGAACCCAGAAGGTGCTGGAGGCTTCAGCTTGCTTCAATTAGTGGAAGTCAGTGTGTACCTCCTTCCCTCGCCTGCCTACCTTTGATCTTTCTTAAAGGTGTAATGCTAGAAACAGATTTAATCATGATACAAAATACCTGGGAAATGCAGCCTGTAGCTTTTATGATTCTTCTCCGAAAAGGGCCTTGGAGATTTTAGCTTTTCTTTCGTCTAGCCTTGGAGATAGACATGTTCATATAACCCTGCTATTTTATCATTTGTATCAGTAACGTGCTTGCTGCCAAGATCCAGCATTTCCTGATACAGAATCCATGCCTAAAAATTGCTAGCTCTGAGGGGTTTTCGATTACGACGATTGTTTTCTCTGCAGACGCCGGGTGTGAACAGTGGTTCTGGATAGTGTGTTCCCTGCCGGATAATGGTGCGCCCACCCTTTGCCCTCTGTTTCTGCTGAGCAGTCAGTTGGCCTGATTTGTAGTGCTCTCCTCTGCCTGTGCTCTTTTTTCCTCCCCTTCTTCTTGTTTTTTAACATGACAAAAGGTTCATGTGTTTAACCTTTAGAAGCATTCCAGTTGGTCTCTGTTCCCCTTGCCAAGAGGATGGGGATGTTTCTGAGTAATGAAGTCTGGGAGCAGGGTGGGACTTTAGACCAGAAGGTTGTGTTTATCTGCTATGATATCCTCACCGCAGTCATGCAGTTGGGAGGAAAGATAATCTTGTATTTCAAGTGACTGAAGCCTCCTAGAGAGGAGAGGAGATAGAAATACCTCTCAAAAGAATAGCTGACTAAATACCCATTGGTATTATGCTGTGTCCAAAAGTCAGTGAAGAGTTTTTAGCCCATCAAGCTACTGAAAGCAAATGTGGGCTGTGTTTTACTGTAATTCAGTAAAATAAAAACAAAGCCAAAATGTTTTGTAAAAATTAGTCTTTGATCTTTCCTAATGCGCAGCCTGTGTTAGTGGTCACAGCTGTCCAATTCTCTCAGCCTGTTTCTGTTCTCCCTGATGCCATTTTTACATTGGTGCAGTTTCAGTGATGTCAGTGGAGCGGTTCCAGATTTATACCAGCAGTTTGGCAAACCCCGTATGTTTAAAAATCATGAGTCAGACTCCAGAAAATAATGCCATTTTTCTTAAAAATCATTATTCAGAACAATGCATTGAATTAGGGGTATGTTTCATAATCTGCCTTTTAATGTTTCCGCTGATGGGTCCTTCTCAGGCTCTTTTTAGCGTATCTGTGAGGTCTGGAAGATTATTTTGCAGTTGCCAGTGAAAGCTGTGACTCCTGCTCAAACACAGGACTCCTGTCTGGGCAGTACTTGGAGGGGTCTCTTTTCTGGCCCAGGCTCTGAATATCTACATGCATATAAAATGCGATAATTATCAACACGATCAATAACCACAACTTTAATCAACATAATCATCAATATAAGAGTCATCAATAATTCATATTAAAATCCTGAGTGTTGTCAGCATTGCATCTTGGTAAGAACAGAGTGCCATTGATTCACCTCTCTGTTGACTTATTTTTACCAAGTCTATAGGCAGAACACAAAACTTCCTACCCTAACTGAGTTTGGGTTTAGCTTGAAACTGCGATATGGAGAGGGTAGCCAAGAGTTCAAGCTCACAGTGAGCTAATATTTTATACTCATGGTTGGATTAGTTAAACTGCTCGGCAGGAAAGCTTGTGTATGTATGCACTTGCACAGATCTAAACAATTCTTCCTCACATATATATATAGGAAGCCAGCCAGCTACTCCATTGATTACGGTTTTGTCTTTCTGTTGCCCGTGCCTGTGCCTTTTATCATTTATTTGGAAAGTTAATGAAAACAAGCTTAGTACAAGGAAAAGCACCCAGCAGAGCAGCCATCAATGCTGCAGAAGTTTCTTCTTGCCTGCTTATAATTAATGCCTCTTCCAGCAGAGAGAGACTTCATGCGGCAAAGACAGCCAGCATATACATCAGACTGCTGGAACAGTGATTATTGATAATGACTGGGAAGGAAGGCTGCCTTAGGTGGAGAGAAGCCAACATGTCTTACCTTGTATCAAGGAAAGTGTGAAAGCCATCATTTTTTTTCAATAATTTCGAAAAATCGGTATTTTGACTTCACCATCCTCTGCCACATCCACACCAGCAGCTCTGAGCAGTGTTGGCTATGCTGTACAGCTGTTTTGAGAGACTTCAGATGTATTAGAAGACCAGTCTGGCGTGCTTGTGCACAAAGGCCACCTGCGTTGCTTAAAAACAGTGAGCAAATCTATTTTGGAAAGGGCAGAAGAACTGAGTATGGTGTTTCTGCGCAGTGTAAAGCATGGACTGTGTGAACTTGAATTAAATATGCATTGAGCTTAATGAGGAAAGCTGTAAGCAAAGCAGAGGAGTGATGGATGATGGATGGTGGTCGCCACTGAGGTTGTCATGCAGATCTGGAGTAAGTGTGGTACAACTCATACTGGTTCATGGCACCAGACTCACAGCAAACTCCTGCAGGTCTTGGCCTTGGGCTTTGGAGACACTGCCCCACACATCAGTGCCTTCAGCCGAACTCAGACCAGGTTTTTCTGCTGTGGGATTTTAGAATTTCTGTATAGATGGTAAGTTAATGACCCAGCAGATTAATTGCTTCATGAGGCTGAGTTAATAACAGACATTCTCTTACCCCGTTTCATATTATATACAAACTCACCACTCAGCATCTGCAACTAAAACAGGCAGAATTACAAAACTGGGCGCATTCTCTCGCTGAGCGTACTGCTCTGACATTATGGGATGAGTAGTCAGTTACTATTTTTAGTGCTGTGCTGAGGACATAAATTGTATCAACAGCAACTGAAGTTCCTGGAAAACTTTTTGCCCAGTGACTGGGAACAGTGGTTAATAATGATGAAGCCAAGGGCTAATGAGAGTTCATTTTGTCAGGTTAGGGGTTATGCTTTTCCTACAGAGTGCCGCATTTTAGTTGATACCTACCTGGTGTCAGGAGCAAAGAGCATTAAAAGCTCTGACTTAAATCCACATCAGCAAGAGGAGAACACGTTTTACTGAGTGGCCTTATCTGCACAGAGTGTTGTTGGGTTCGAGACTTTGTTTTCTCAATACATATTTCTTATGCTTGCAGCTCTCCTTTTTCGATCCCCTGATAACAAATCACAATGTCACTTAATTGCTTGGCATGTTTTCCTTTTCGCAGATTATTAAATCAGATGGTTTAAACATTAAGTGCAGGATACCACTGATGGGCCTCTGTTGAGCTACTGCACTACTGGGAGAGATACCTAGAGATATAGATACATGTTTTCAAGAAAAAACATTTCTAGGAGGAGTTAGATTTAATAGTGAGTGGTGTTTAAGCTGGTGTGTGGTTAGATGGCAGCTGAGGCTGCTGTGGCCCCTCTGTCTCAGCCACACGCTCCCCCTGGCACTGCCACCACTCTGTGTTTGTGCAGTGAGCTGGTCCAGTGAACTCATCTAGCAGAAGAGTTTGGGGGTTGTATGGCTTCACTTCAGCTGGGTCTGCTCTGGACTTCTGTGTTATTTCACAAATACTAATGCTGGCACTGAGGAGGAGAGGTAACCAGGGAGCCCACACTGTTTTAAGCTCCTGTGGCAGAGCACCTAGGTATCAAGGAATGGAGGAAGTTTGTTTCTAATCAGCCAGTCTCACATTTCAATCAAAGAGTTTAAATTTATACACATAAATAATTCATGCACTTATTATGCTACACATTCAGAATGTGAAACACACATTAACTTGTCCTTGTCCCACTCTAACAGATCTGCAAGTGTGATCATCCCTGTTTTATTAGGGGGAAATGATACCAAAGGTGAGATCCTGGTGCATTAAAATTGACAGCAAAATTCTTACAGACCCCAGTGCAACTAGATTTTCACTTGAAATAACTGAGAACGCAGACCTTTGCTCTTAAAGTAGTAGTGGCACTCTTTTTACCTCCAGAGCAATGATTGCATCACAGAGAGGATATTAAGGTAGCAGATATGTAGCAGAAATGAGTGAGTGTGTCATTGCCTCAGTGCTCCCAGGAGTTAATAACCCCACGGGGATCTGAATGCAGCATACCTGCAATGCCACTTTTAGTCCATAGGACAATGCCACCTCTCGTCTGAAAAACAGAGATCAGTGTGATCGCTAATGCGGTGTGCTAAAAAATACATCCTTGCCACTTATAGAAGGTTAAAACTTAATAATAAGCTTGATTGTGTTCAATTTTTAAAAAAAAAAAATCTTTGGCTAGTTCTTGAAAGAATATTTTATACAATGTACATGAATAAGGCTTTGGCTTGGGGGAAAGTGTGTGCCATTGCAGCTGCTGCTCAGTTTTGTGCTGTTCTAGTTAATTTTCTTTTATTTTTACCTTGGGGGGGGTCTTGACTGATTATTTTGCAGTTTGAGGGGTTTCCATCTCCATTTGATCGAAGATATAATGTAACACTGTATGTAAAAATCGTATTGCAGCAACTGTCACCTGAAATGTCTAAAGCAGACTCCAAATCTATATGAATAATGAATGGGTGAGTCTTTCAAGTCGTACAGATTAGCCATGGTTGATCCATCTTCCCCTGCTATAAAGCTCCCCTGTTGTATGGCTGTGCCTTCTTACACTTCAGCCTCCACATTGTTAGCAATCCACTCACAATACAGACCACACATCACTTCTCCTGACTCCTTAAAAACAGCTGCCTGGGAGAGGGCATGGACCTGACACAGTGTCCATGCATTCCTGGCCAGGCTGCAGGTGGAGCTGGAAGCCCTGCCCGACGCTGGGATTGTCAGGCACTTCCCTTTGCAGGGCTGTTTTCAATTGCTTGTAGCTTTGCCAAACTTAAGCTGTTGGAGCTGAAATTTTCCATGTCGTGTGTCTGCCTGCAGCCGATTTCCTTTTCTTTGAAAGTTCACATAAAAGGATGTGGCTCCCTCAAAAAATAAGATGGTGGGGGAAGTAAATTGGTTTGGTCATGTTGTAAGCCTTGCAAGTAATTTGCTATGAAACTTGCACACTTCCATACTTTGGAGCAAGGATGTGAAATTTGGCGGGGGCTCAGCCTCGTGTAAGACAGATGCCTTTTGCTATCTCTACAAAAGTTGCATCAGATCCAGCCAAGCCGGAATACTCCTAGAAGTATCAGTTTGCACATTCTAAGGGTTTTGGAAAAACAAAGTCCTCATGGTTGTACCCGTAGGCTTTTGAAAGGAAAATACTACTTCCTAAGTAGTTTGCTGGATATTCAATATGAGGAATTTCCCAAAAGGCAATCCCATAAAGACATGTCTTCCATCAGGAAAAAAATGAATGCTCAGAGTTGCTTAGCAGTCAAGATCACAAGAAACCCCAAGTGTACTTAAAGGGCACCTGATAAGATCAGTGAAAAAATACCCATTGCCGCTGCTTGCCTTTGGAATGTCATGTAAATCTGTCTGCACTTGCCTTTCACACTTTTAATTGAAAACATGAAGGGGTGGGGGGAGCATTTGAGCAGATTAGCTAATTGATTGATTGATTATTTACAAGGAATCAAAATTAGAGGGACAATGATGTCTTTTTAGAGAAGCGTCAAGGCAAATTATGTGATTATCAGGTTACCGACCCATAGTTTGACATGCACAACACCACTGCATCCATTTGTACGCAAATCATGCATCAGGGTTTTTTGCTAACTTTTTAAGAGAATTTAACATGCCTTTCTCAAAACCACAAAAGCAAAGCCATAGTGCATTAAGAGTGAAATATTTAACTCTGGCAGCAAGCGCTTGCCTACCTCATCGATGCCAGTAGAGGTTTCGGTGCAGCATGACCATGGTTTTGCTGCATGTACGGGGGCCAAATCCCTCTCCTGCTTACTTCTGGGCCAGAGACAGGCAAATGAAGAATGTGTGTTAATGTGCACCATATTCTCAGCCATCTGTTGACCCCATCTGACTTGCTGCTGCCTGTGCCTGTGGGGCTGCTCTCTGGGGAGAGCTGGAAGAGGTCAGGAGGGCACCCAAGCCTTGTTGTAAGCTGCCGAGTGGCAGTACCATCTGTAAGACTTTTCTTTCCCCTCTGCTTCAGTTCCAAATCTGCCTTATTTAGGGTGGTAGGCAAGTATGTTTATATAATTAGTTTATCCTGAAAAAGCCAACCCCCACCCCCAACAGTCAGCAGTCCCATCCCGGCTGGATCAGACCCACCAAAGGGAGGGACCTGCAAGTTCATTCTGGTTGTGTTGTTTGCTGACAGCCCTCTAAGCCCATGGGGATAGGTTGGCCAGAAGTGATTTCTTGCAGTGAATGGTGTGATTTGTGCCAAGCATTATGAGACCATCTTAATATTCACATATTTAAGTCCTGCAAGTATGATTGCCAGTACTTTTGTCTGGGGATGGGTAGCTTACCTCTTGGTATTTTGAAATTTAAGCACCTTTCTTAGTAGCAGGGCAAGTTCTCAGATGCTTCCCCTGGTAACATTCATTCTGGGATGACTGTTACAATCTTGGCAAGCAAAGATGAAGGATCAAGCACAGAATCTGGCCTCCTGTCCAAATTGACTTGATTTCTTATCTCCGAAGCAGAAGCATTTTGCACAGCTCTTGCTGTTTCATATGTTTCCCTTTGCTTTCACAGTACTATTTCAATTAATGCCATCCTGGGGACACATGAGCCCAGTGTAAAACATCATCACAGTGTTTGAGAGTGGTTTTGAGAGTCAGTTCTGCACATATAAAAAACTGTGTCAGTACATAGTCAGGCTTTTAAAAGTGGTGTTTATGGCACCATAATGACTCTGTATCTAGGTCTTGAATCAGAACAGGGTGTGGGCCCTTTACAATGTGAATACAATAACATGTATTAAATAACATTAAGAAGTTACCGCCAGCACACAGTAGCCAATTTTCCAATGTTAATACCTGAGAACAACAAATAGCGAGTGGGGCTGGCCAGGCTGGTGGCCTCGGGCCAGCTTTTCCCAAAGCAGGTCTCTGAAGTTGGCCTGGCTGGAGGTGAGCTTGTCACTCAATGGGGCTGAGCCTTTACAGCAACCAGCACCCATTTCCTTCCCCTCTCAAAGCAGGAACCTTGGCTGGGCTGCCTGTGCAGCACCCAGGGGAGCCTGACCTGCTTCCCCACGGCTGCCCTTGGGTGGCTGGATGGGCAGCCAGAGCGTAGAGACCCTGATGTGAAAGTGTTGGTCTAGATCCCTAGGAAATCCTGTTAAGCAACAACAGAAGTGCCTGGGGCAGGGGAAAAAAAATCTGTCTGCTCTAAGCTGTGGCCCTCTCATTTGCATGCAACATATGTCCTCTTCGTTTGCATGTCAAAATAACCCTGCCCCAATTGCCTCAAGCAAAGAGATTAGATCTGGGGAGGAGGCTTACATCAGGAAAACTTTTAGCACAACAAGGAAATTCGAAAAGAGTAAAGATAATTAAAAACAAGAGATGAAAGCGAGCTCAGTCAGCTTGCTTGACATAGCCAAGTATCTCCCAATAATTCAAGAAACCTCTCAGTATCCAGAACTGTCCATCATCCACCCTGTTTTCCCCTGCCAGCACGATTTGGCATTTTAAAATTAAAATTGTTGTGCTTGTCCTGCTGACTCATATGTTGTGCATCTCTCTTCTGTCCAGATTTGGGATGAAATCTTGGCCCTGTGCTATAAGCCTGTGTTATGCAGGAGGTCAGAGCAGTTAATCAAAATGGATCATTCTAGCTTTATAGCATAAAAGTCAGTTAAGTCATTGGCAAAATTCCTGCTGATGCCTATAAATGCAGAATTCGAACTATATAACCCCAAGATGTCCAAATGGCTGGCTGTATGATTCTCTCTCTGAGTCCAGCTCTTCTGTTTAGAAGTCCAGAGCTGCTCTTCTTATTTACTTTCCTTTTTTCTGCGTGCGTGCCATGGATTTGAAGTGCTCTTTTTTAATGACAAGAGCAAAGCCTTATTTCTTAGGAAGAAAATGTGGTTTAATTTTTTTTTTTTTTTTGAGTGAAAATGAATGACTTTAAAATACCCCTAATCCATTTGTTACCTTTTTTGCTGTGAATTTTCTTTTACCTGTGCAATAAAGGGAATTTATTTTTAATAGGATGGAGGGAAAATAGTCTAGGATCAGTTTGCACCGTATTTCTACCTACAGCTAAAATCTCAAATCTGAACCATAAACCCTTAAAAATAGTGAGGAGGAAAGGATCATTAATAACCCAAAAACTAGTTTTGAGATTCACCATAAGTACATTATCTGTAAAGGCAATGTGTCAGTTACACTGACTTAGCAATTATAAAAGCAATAAATATAAAACACTCTGTGGGTCTGAGACAAGTGTAAAAGCCTAAAATGTGAATTTTAGGATTTTCTGTAGTGACATGGCTGTCCAGGGTACAAAAGGCTGCTCTAGTCAGGGTTTCTGCGTGAAGATACACCTGCTGCTTAGCTCCTCACCCCAGCATGTTGTTCAGAAGCTCTTGCTCCGGCTCTTCATTAGCCCCATCGCTAGAAAATGCAGTCAGGCTGCAGGGCTCACTGCAGCACTGAGGATGTAGCTGTTGATGGATGTGTAAAACAAAGGGTGGTTTGCTGTACGCAGGTAACCTACCAGACCTTCAGTTTGGATGAGTGCTAAATAAAATGAAAGCTAGCCTTGGATCAAATGCCCAATTATCTTTGTGTCTTCTCTGTGGACTGGGAACTCTCCATGGGACAGACAGAGTGAGCTCAAGTAAGTTATGCAAACGCTATTGTGTTAGACTTGTGTAAGGGCTAAATCATTTTAGCCTGTGGGCTAAATCATTTGATTGGATGGAAACCATTTAAGATGAGACTGTTTTTTTACTTGAAATAGTTTATTCCCTGACCACATTTAAGTAGCTAGAATGTTTTGCTTGGTGGAGTGTGTGACTGTGGGGGGTGGAGAGCAAGGAAAAGGGAATTGGGACTCATTTTTGTGAATATCCCAAAATAGCCCAAATGAAGACAACCCAACCTGAAATGTAAGAATTCCCAGAGGCTGCTTGGTCACAGGATATATTTCCACATTGTATTAGAGCAATTCCCTGAACTGGAGAAGACAGAGGCAGTACTGGCTGACTTGTAGTTTTACTGCCCGGTTGTTTATTAGCAATCCTGCTGTGCAAAAGCATTGAAGAAATGGAAGTTATTCAGAGGCAACTCTGAGCCAGACTTGATTGTTAGCAGCTTTAGGGATTTGGCTATTAGCTGGTGCGTTCTGTGGTAATGGAATATTGTAAAAATGTTTATATAAAAAAGTGCAAATGTCAAGGCAGTGTGTGTGTATGTGAATACCTCTTCATACAGTAATGGTTCTTAGAAGCAAAATTTACCAGAAATGTAATAGGACAAAAAGTTACGCTGGCAGATCTGCTTGGGTTTTAATTTACTTTGCTATAAAACAAAGTCCTTTACCCTACACTGCACACCAGGCCCAAATTATAGAGTTTGGAACCCCAGAACCGTCTGACCTAACTACTGATGCTCAAGTCAATTCTTTTTATTATTGCCATGAGGTTTGCAGTGGGCTGCAGGATTGTGCCTTGAAAGTACATCAGTGCTTTTAGGGTGAACTGGTGTTTTAGGTCGATCGGTAGGAGATAAATTGGAGCTTTCAGCACCCACTAAAGAGATGGAGGTAATTCTTTTTCTCTTTTTCGTCAGCAATTTGCACAGCCATTTCCAGTAATGGGGATTGGACACATCACAGTTTGGAGGCCAAGGGTGACTTCAGCAGCAGAGCATGAGCGTGGAACCCTTTATCTCCGTCACTCCAACTCTCAGCTTCACCTGACAGCTCTGCTGCTGCCATCCCCCAAAAGTGCCACCCTCTTTGGACAGTCATAGAAGCATACATTAATTAAAGCTATCGTTACACAGCCAGCCAGTTGTATTCATCCTGAGCCTGTGCTTGGTAGGTTTCTGAATAAATGCCCACTCTTGCTGTCTCAGGGTCACTGTCTCTGCCTGTTTCCAGGCTTGGATAGCTGTGGTTGCGTCAGCTTGTGCTCTGAAGGTTATCTATCCAACCAGTAGGATTACAAGGGCAATATATTTCTTAATGAAAATGTTGATTCTGGAGTACAGTTATAGGGTCATTTACATTATTATGCACATAATCTCCACCATAATCTCTTTCAGAGCAGGGGGTCTAGAATGACCTTTTAAGGTCCCTTTCTCTGCTGCATTTCTATGATTCTATGAAGTCCTTGCTGAAAACAAATAAATGTTATCAACATTCCTATAAATAATTCATTTTTTAAATCCACTGGTCATTATAAAATGATTGGCATAAGTAATAATCTGTGTTAGGGATGCGAAGGAAAGCAAAATGATAAAAAGCTTCCTTGATGTTCTGCTGCTGTTTGTCATGTTTTTGGAGGGAAAGAGGGGTCTGACAGACCTCTGGCTTTGCCCTCAGAGGACCTGGGCTCCAGTCCCTGCACTTCCACTGCTTCTTTTGTGGTCTTGACAAGTCATTAGGGGAAGAGTGAAACACTGGTTTTGGAGCATCCTAACTGCACTTCAGCTGGCTGCCCTTCTGCTCCCATCCCCCAGACTGCCCAGACTTGCAGACTAATCAAAACTGTCCATACACATTCAGCCAGTTCTATCCATCTCCAGCCTAACCTGCTTCTGTTTGGCCCTTGAATAGTTTTAAAATGTACTACTTAGCTACATTTTGATTTTTATAGGTTTCTAAAGGACCTTTGCTTTGCATTTCTTGTTTCAAAGATTGATTGTAAAAAGATAGTTGTTCTGTGCATAAATGCTGTGCCCCAAAATCAGCTGTCTTCTCCCTCTGCTGACTATCATCTTCCAGTGACAAAGAGGCAAGTTGAGCAGCTTTCAAGTAAGCTGCTTCATGGCTTGAACACATCTAACCAGATACTCGGGGCTGCAGTTCCATTCTGCTGTGCTCGAGTCAGTGGACTAACCGCAAATACAGGGCTCCGTTACGCCCTGGCTAACCATACTGCTGCGTGGGGACAACAGTAAAAGCAGAGAATAAGAAATAAAGCTGCTCATATTCATTTGGCTGCAATAAATGGGTTTAAACCATAATTCTTGGGTTTCCTCTGTAGACACTTTTGAACGCTCTCCTTATAGTTATTATTTTTAATCCCTGTGAACTCACAGCGTGGGCCAGACATTGGTGACCATGGTGGCGTGGGTTACACAGCTCCTCGAAACGCTGATTTTGAATCTCACTTTAACTTAACCAAATGTTGCTGGTGGGCTCAGATACATACAATTAGCTCACTTAAAATGATGCCTCCGGTGTGCTAAGACACTTAAAATTAGGACCAGAAGTTAGGCAGTTAATCTGTAAAGCTCAATAAAGCCCCCTGTTTCATCCAAGGGTTGTCAGAAAATTCGTTCCACATCTGTACAGAAAAAAGCGAGGTGTAAACTGCCAAGAACCATTTTAATGATGGCTGGAGAAAAAAGCAGCCAGATGGCAGGCTCTGCTGTGGCTGCGGTTGGTATTTAACTGCTTTTTTATTGGAAAAATATGGGGTGAAAAATTGTGTGGGACTCATTAGGCAGCCTGCTGCGATTCTGATCAGCTTGCCAATCTGTTCAGTGTGGCAAAGATCCAAACAGCCATAAATTTTTAGCAGCGGCTTATAATCTATGACTTGGAGCTTGTTAAACCTTCTCTACTCCCCCCACTTTTGTACACTGCTTCGTTTGGGGGTTTTTTCCCTTTTTTATTTTTTTAATAAAAGCTTCAGGGCTCAAGCTGTGCTGAAAAAAAAAAGGGGGGGGGGTAAAGTCTCTCACAAAAAGCTCCAGTGAATAGCAAGTCTCTTTGCTCCTTCTCAAAGTAAGACTCCATAACACAAGTTTAATTTTCCTGATCCTGCATATTAACTAAAACTTTTGGTGTGCAGCAGCATCTAAAGCAAGAGAGTGAGTGGTATTATCTTTTCATTGGCATAGAGGAGCCATGGAAATCATCATCATCATCCTCCTCCTCCTCTCTTGTAATCTTCTGAGGGAGGAAGGTTGTCTAAGGAGAGGGTTGGTTTTGCGGGCAGGCAGCTCCGCAGTGTTTTACCTTTTTGCCGAAACAATCCTGAAGTGAAGAATATGCAAATTTCAGAATTTCATAGCTAGGAGCAAAGTGTTAGGATCACAGCACGGCTGGCGCTCAGGGGAGACGGTAAACTGCTGGCAGGGTTTTAATTTTCCGTCATAGTGGTTGTCTGGATTCTGAAGGATTCACAAAGGATCCTAAGAGGAAACTTAAAGCTTCCTTTTTCTTAATATTTGCATATTACAGAAATCGATCTCAGACAAAGGAAAAAGAGGTTTTAGAGGCTGCTGTGACATGTTTCCAAGTAACATACACAGAACTATTGATCTGACCACTTTTACGGAGATGGAAAATAAGCAGCCAGCACTCCTTCATGGGAGTATAAATATTGGTTTTGAAAGATTTATGGAAACCAGCGGCCAGCAGCAGTATATATGGTCTCTCGTATATGTGATGTTAAAAATACTAAAGTATTTCTCAGAAATTGCCCCAAGTAGTGAAGTAAAATTATAAGCTATGGAGTTTTGATGCTAAACTGAAGCATCACTGCACTGTAATATTTTTATAATGGTAACGCTGAACTCGCGCACACATTTGTATCTGTGCGTGTACACTGCATGTGTGCTGTAGGTTCAAGGTTATTTCAAGGAGATGTTTTAAACAGAGCAGTGAGCCAGTTAAAAAAAATGTTTATGCAAATAAATCGGTGTGCACAATCACTGTAGAGCTGTAAGCAAGTTGGATTGCTGTCACAAACAGCTAAACCAAAATCTTTCTTGCTTGGCCAAGGCAAAGGTGTTAACTTGACTCCTGCAGTAAGTGAGTGGGGCTTCAGCTGATTAACTTTGATTTTATGTGCAATTTTGGATATGGAAGCTACATTAAAAAGAGCATCTGTATAACCCAAGTGTCAATGATTTAGGCTTCTTTTTATTTGAACTAGCATTTCCAATAGCACATCCCTCCTCATTATATTTTAGGACAACAGTGCAACAGAAATAGAGAAGAGTTAGCAGTCCTCCTTGCAAATGCCATTCAGTTTGTTTCAGTGCTGGCCAAGCCTTCTTTAGCTAATTATTTGAACCAAAATCAGAGCCTGCGTGGATGGACACTTCTGGTTATGTTCAAGCCTTACACATACCTATTTCCCTCACCTTCTAAGCACTATGGCATTTCTAGCTACTAGGTGATTTCTTCTAGTTGTTAGCTTTGTCTAAAGCACACATGTAAATAGGGAGGATAAAAGGTTTCTTCTTTCCTTTTGCAGAATTTATTGTAAAGGACATAAAAGAACAGTGTGAAAAAGCCTAGGGAGGTTGTCTCATATTTGCTATAAATATAATACAATCAGGAAGTCTTTATGTTGTGAAAGGATAAATGAGCAGATCATGGAAACAAAATCCAAGGGTGCAGTGATCTACTTGAAGTCTTCCTCCCCTTTTTTGTTCTGCCAGTGGGAATATTTGTATATTACTCTTGAAAGAAAAACTGCCTGTTTTCTTCCTGAAGTAATAATTTACAACATATGAAGGACACTTTTTATTCACATTGACTCATCTGTGTTTAGAGAAAGTTGGGTTTTTCCTTCACCTAGTACAGGATTTAGGGGTTTGGGGCTGGGGCTGGTTGTGGGATTTTTTAGACATTTCTGCCACTTGGACTGAGTTTTCTTTAAACAAAAAGTTGAATCACGCCTCTGTCTTCCCAGCTGGCCTCAGACTTTGCAAAGACAGCCAATTTTTCTTCACTTCCAGGAAACTGGTTTATTCCTTCCCCTCCCCAGCTCGAAATATATACATTCATAACACAGCTCCTCCCCATGAGAAAGCTCCTCTCGCCCTCCAGCACACCGCATCTCCTTGAAGGTGTTGAGAGGACTCTACCCTTCCGTTGCCGCCTTTCTTGTTTCTCTTTCTGCCTGTCTGTGGGGTGTGTAGCCATGAAAACAGCCTTATCACAGCCTGTCTAGCAATAAGATCCATGAATACTTTGGCAGTTCCCCAGGATGGTGTGAGCACAGCATGCCTGTCACTCACAGCAGAGCTGGGAGGAGAGTGGCAGGGTGGCAGCCGAGTCACTGAATTTTATTTGGTGTGGGAGGAGGCTGAAGAGGGACTACTGTGGTGTCACCGAATCTTGTAATTTTACTGCAAAATATTTCCTTAAAGGCGCAGCTCCTGGAATTCTGCAACGTGATAAGAAATTTTGACTTTCGTGTGCAAGAAATATTAATCCATGCAGTCACTAAGGAGACTTGGCAATGGGAGTCACCCCACTGCAAAGTCAGCAAGCAAATTAAAGGAATGCACACTGTATTTATTTAATTAAGTTTTCTTCTTAAGTATTTTGAAGCCGATTTTCTGATTCGATGGGGAGAGAGGGAGGAAGACAAATGGACAGAGATTGATTTGTGTTTTCTTGGCAGTTCATTGGAAGCAAGAATTGCCAACACGTATGACTCCAGTAGTTTCCACTGGGGAAGGCTTTTCCTCCTTGTTTTGAACAAGTAGAAAAATGGGATGGGATAGGATCTTCCCAGACACCACTCATTTTGCTGTTGTCTCCAGAGGTTTCCAGAAAAGGTGGGCTGTGATTCTGTGAGGTGAATGCTACATATGGGGAAAATTCAGCCGCTTCCTCTCTTGACCACCAAGTAAGCATCAGATGGGACGTAGAGACTGAACTCAATTTGGGTCCGTAACCTGGAAAGGAAGGACCAAGTCTGCTACTAGTTTTCCAACAGGTGATTTTCTTTTTGCACTGTATAAAGCAAAGCGTCCTCCTAGCCAGCCTCCTCAGTGCGGGATGGTGCCTGGAAGGTGATGTCCCTCAGAGCTGTGCCTGTGGCTGCAATCGGGGTGGTGGGCTGCTGAGCCCCGTGTTGGGAAGGGGAGCCCCTGCCAGCTCAGAACAGGTCCCAGCTTGGCAGAACCATGCTCCCATGCAGGTGCTCACCAGGATCATCACCTGCTGCATGGGCTGTGGGTGAGCAGTACTGCTCTCAAGCAGCATCTCCAGGACTAAGTCTTTGGGTTAACAGATGGACAGGAAGGATTTTTCTGTAGTTGCTATTATTTAAAGTGCAGTGTGGATTCCAGCTGGCTGTATTTCGTCAGTATCGTTTTTTTCTGTGCATCATCAATGTACAGAAAATGTTTGCCTTATTTTAAATGCCATGTTTCTATACACAGCAGCTTTGTGGGGTTACAGTGCCCTCACCGATGCTGGGGTCAGCAGCCCCTTCCCCGTACCACCTGCATGAACAGACTGCTTTAACAGCCTCGCTTTATAAGATGCTCTTTTAAATAAATAAAGACAACTCCCAGCTGATACTAGCCCTTTACTTGCTAATAACACTCAAGTCCTTTTGGCTCTCCAAAACCTCCCTTAAGAGAGGGGATTCTGCATTAAGCAACTTGTTCTGTCAGGAGCGATTCGCTCTGCGACAGGTCTGGCCCACGGAAGAGACGGTTGTCATCTGTGCAGCCTCTGCCTGGGGAGGAAGAGACACGATAAATGAAACAGATTAGTCATCTACAGGAGGACTTGATCGTCTGTCTTCCCAGATCTCTAAGCTTCCAATGGAAGATCTAATTTTTCAATAACGATAATTCAATTAGGAGGTTTTAATTAGGGAGTTGAAGCTGATTCCCTCCACCCCTTCCTGTAGCTGCCTCTGCACAGAAGCATCCGTGCCCCTCCATCCCCACTTCTCTTTTATTTATTTTTTTTAATTCCTAATCATCCTGATGGAAGAAAGCAGGGAAGGGGGAAAGACGATGAAGGGAGAACAGGGACATAAAAAAATAAAAGAAAAAAAACCTCACAGCATGTTGTGTCATTAAAAAGTGCCTTGTATTACCCGGGAGCTTCTCCATCTGCTTTCGGTGGGCATCCCAGGAGGACTTGGCGATTATGAAGGAATTCTCGGAGGCCATTACTGGGAAGAGGAAAAAAGGCTTGCTGCAGACAGCTTAATGGACTAATTTGTAACTGTGAGAGCAGGAGAAATGAGTTGTTGGCCACGTTTTAATTTGACAGCGAGTGGCAGAACGAATGCGAAATGTGATGAGTGAGCAGGCGCGTTCATTTTCATGGTGCTCTTTACAAGGGCCTCTTGGCTTTCCCGTGGGGGCTGTCACTATTATTTTTTGCCTTCCCCACCCGAGTGAGGACGGTGGGGGCAAAGTGGTGGGGAGGTGCAGGAGGTGAGGACAGGTTGGAGGAGGGGAAGTGTGATCGAGCAAACAAGGTTCAGGATCCAATTTTATGCCAGTACTAGGAGGACAGGAGAGGACAGACTAAGGAAATTAGCAGTGTGTCTTAACTCTTTGTGTGATGAATGGGAGGAAGGTGCCTGATGAAGAGCATTTTTTCTGTATGTAGTGACTTTGTTGTCATCTGGTGTATGTGCAGCTCCACCCCTTGTGATCCACTTGACCAAAGATCATGGGTGATATATGACCAGCCAAAGCAAACTGGAGCTCCTTAATAGTCTTGTAAAGCTGATGTGCAGTTGACCCTTACCCAGAATTTGGGTCCTCACTACAGGCAGTCAGAGGCTGTTGCTCACCAGTGCCAGTGCTTCTACAGACATGCTGCATCCCAGAGACCTCCTCACTGCTCCGATGCTGCCCGGCCCTACCCATGCTCATTGAGCCATGGCATTAATTCGGGTGGTATCTGACATGGAGCCAGGCAAGTGTAGAAGTTACCGCCCCCATTTGCTGCCCCTGCATTTAAACCCTGACAGCAAGCTGATGGGGGGCTTCAGCAGCCAGCAGCCTCCCCTTGCCCTCAGGTGCCTCTGGGCACATCTCTCATACTTTGGACTGAAGCTCCTGCCCGAGGGCAAGGGCAGTGCATTGCCTTGCCAGCATCAGGAGGGCTCTATTCCACACTGACATTTTGTCAGATCGGTTGTTCTTTAGCTTGTGATGGTTAAAAATCGATGCTTCTCTACCCAGAGGCTATAATAGAGCAGCTTGTATGAACTGAGAGAGAGGTAAATAAGTGTGGTTCTGTAGATGCTACCTTCTTGGCAGCCAGTGTTCACCATAGTTCCCCATCATACGCTGTATTTTTTTCCATTAAATGTTCTTTACTGAAGCTCACATAAGGGGAAGAAAATCCAAATCGGCTTCTCTGTTTTCCAGCGGGTTCTCTTCAGTGGCCTGTTGTTAAGTGGTATGATTAAAAAGAGAAAAGACTAATTCTGCCAGAAAACACACATGGATTCGTAATAGAATAAATTGATAGATATGAGCCGAATGATTATTTATGGCTGTCTTCCCAGGCTGCAGTACCAAGGTATGATCATGCCATAAATTGCATGACAGTTTCTTGCGAGATAGCAGAGCAGGTATCATCTCACACTAGTGATCAGTTACAGAGGTGGTCTCAGGGAGTCTGTCTAAAAAGCAGACCAAATTCCAGCTGCCTCGCGTGGACTGCTGTATCTCACAGCTGCGCACTGTGTCGAGGGCTCCTGTATGGAGTGCAGGATCCACTGCATGGCCCCTCTGTGTCGCGTCCTGGCAGAGGGACCACATTCCAGTGCCTGTGAAACCTAATAGCTACAGTTCAAGGGAGCCATAAACCTTCCACGCAGGTTTTACAAAGCATCTAGAAGGAAAATGGTCTTTTTTCTGGATTACGGGAATAGCAGATGAGGAGGAAGGAGATGGAAGGACCTTTCATGTTTCTGCAAGTACGTTAGCAGGGAAGAGAACACGGGGTATGAAGAGGTGCATGAAGGCAGTGGTTTTGCTGTGCAAACACTAGAGTGTTATGGCCTGTCAAGGGGTGGGTTGTCTTCTTGGAGAGCGCTGGCTGGAGCAAACTGCTGTCCGCAGTGTGTTTCCCAGCACTGTGCCTGAGGACAAGGGATCCCGCTGGAACCCAGCTCCGAGCACTGGGGGGTCAGGCTGGGAACAGCTGCCCATTGTTACTTTAGCCCGGGGGAGGATATGCTGAGTCTAGTCCAGACCCGACACATCAGCAGAAAGATTCCCACTGGCTTCAGTAGGTTTTCCTTCAAAATTTGTATTAGATCTGAAGATTTCCCTGAAAAGCAGCATGGATAGGGCACTGAACTGGGACTCTTGTGCTATGGACTTGCGCGGGAATCCTTGTGCAAGTTTCTCTTCATTTTTCGCCAGTCTTCGTTCTTAGATTTGTTCAGATTTTCTCCTTTTGAAACCTGCACTCTTACCACTTGTGGGAGGGGAGAATGGGGAACAGCATTACCATGTGTCTTGTTTGTGTTTGTGTTAGTGTTCCTGGGGATCTCGTTCAGGCACTGCCATGTTGTTATCAGCAAGTGGCCTGAGCACAGGAAGGGGGAAGAGCTCTGAGTTCCATCTCCTTTCCCCCTGTTGACTCCCTCTGTAGCTTCAGACAAATTACTCGTGCCCTTCTTATCTTTCTCATCAGTAAAATAGGACTGAGATACAGCTTGAATGGGTGTTATGCAGTAAGTGGCAAGTAACATCCTTTCAAAATACAAAGTACTGCACTTACCCTGCCTAAGACAAGCAGAGAGCTTTCATTCGGGTACAAGTGTCACGTACAGGCTCTGCCGTCCCCAGGCTCTGCCGTATGGGCTCTGGGTATTGCAAAATGGGTGCTGGCTGGTAGCTGAGAGATGCTGCTCTGAACAATTTTATCAATGTACTGAAATAAGATATTTTCATTTAAATATGTGTAGATATAATATGTGTTTAGGGTACATACTTCCCAAATTAGGTAGGTATGTATGAGCACGCATGTGCCCAGTGTGAATTTTTTGATTTCCTGGGTGCTGATTTTGTATTGATACAATTCTGTGAGACTTGGAAGAGGAAGGTGAAGTTGAATTTTATTCTGATAGTTGCATACGATCTCTGAAAGTCAATATCCAGCAGTTAACTCATGAACATGTAACTGGGGCTAGTATTAGTCTTCTTTTTCCTTTTAACAAAAATACAGGATACATTGAAACTCTTCTCCTTATGGCTTTCTCTTTCCCCCTTTGATATTTATCACTATAAGAAATATTCTTTGGAAAAGCTTTCTGCCCTTTTTTTACTTTTTTCTTTTTTTAATGTAAGATTTTGCATGTGACATTAGAAATGTATACCTACTGTACTGGGCTGTTTATCTGTTTGTTGCCTTTTTTTTTTTTTTTTAAAGAACATCTGCAAATGATACATGAAGTCCTCATGTATAGAAATCTGACCAGCAGGTTTAATATTATTGGTTTGTTGTGCAAGATACAGCGGTTCATCATCCTTGGAATGATGGGGCTGGGCATCTGCTTTGAGAGAGACTTGAGTGAATTTGATGCTACCTGAGTTGGATTACAAAAATGTATTTTTATTATTGCTCATGGAAGGTACATGACATCCAACTCTCCTTGATTTTCTAAACATTGCTTTAAAGACAGATTAACCTGGTTTGAAATGTTCACATTATTTACCTTATTATATGTAGCACTGGGCTTTTAAAATAGGGTGGGAGAAGACCCAAGAAGACAGAAGTGTACGCTTGGTCATGGCATGGAGAGAGGATGACTAAGAGGAGGGAGAAGATTTTCCCAGTCGGACAAAATGTCGGACTCGTGCCCCCTTAACTGATTAAGCCTCTGCTCTTGCTTTGGTGTTTTGATATAAGGTGATGGGCAAGGACGGTTTCAGTGCTTATTTTCATCTCACCTACTTGCCGTTTCATCTCTGTCTCTGAACACTGATCTCCAGAAGGGAAAGCATTGGGATTTCTCCAAGCTGTCACCCAGTCCCAGGATGTGATCAATCTAGGACAGCAAGGAAACTAAATATTAGGAAGACAGAGCGGGTATTGCTGTATTTGCCAAGAAGACAAAGTGAATGGAATCCATGTTGCCTCCAGGACTTCTGTTCACACTTCACCCTGACCCTTTTGAATCTAGAAACACAGCCCTGTGGTTTCAATCCTGAATGCACAACGTATGAATGGAAACTGAAATTCCTAGGTAGCAGCAGGCAAGACCATTTGTTTACCCAAGACGGGACCTTACGTCAGGGAGCCCCTCTCACTCTGGGCTGTGAAGTCCCCTGTAAGCACATTTGCAGGGCTGGAGAGTTGGGATTAGGGAAGCTTCAGGCTGTTTCGTTCCCAGGTCAAATCTTTATTTTAAGGCTTGTGTAGACTTTTGGGGTCCTGTGCCCTGGGTCTGTGGTACCTCGAAAAGCAGAGCCGGAATTCAGTGGTTGTCGAAATTCCTGCCTTAACGCAGCTTCCCTTCTCAAGACAGCAAGGCTCCTGCTGCTGCCACTGCCGCTTGCCCCCCCTTTTACCTTCCAGCTCACTGCGTCTGTTCCTGGAGGCCCCGGGAGGCTTTAACAACCACTAGATTGTTAGTGACAGTCAGACACTTTAACACTTAAAGTAGAAGGTTTGATTTAATCGCAAGGCTGTCATTTATTATTTGTCTGCTGTGTTCCGCTGGGGCGCCCGCTGATCAACTGCCTGCTCCCAGGAGGGCATTTTTTTTTTTTTTTTGTTATGTCTAAATCCTCAATACAAATTGCAGTGCTCCTAGATCTCCCAGCGGGACCCATTACCGCCTGTGGGGCATTAAGGATCATTAATAGCGCTGTCAGCAAGCTAGCCAGTTGGTTAGCTTCTCATAAATAGGAAATTAATCCATCTACTTCATTAATAATGCCGAGTGTAGCTATTTTGTTGCACTTGATGTAAGGGGCCTTGTGTTTGTCTGTAATGTGATAAGACAGGACTCCAAATTAGCATTGAATGTCTGATACAAGAGTGCAGACTCAATTACTTAGTGGAAAGGTTTTTGTTTCGGTTGGGATTTTTTGTTGGTTTTTTCCCCAAATGTCTTTAAAGTTCTTGAGCAGCAAGAAAAAAACAACACTGATTTGCTCCATTATTTGTATGTTGCAGGTTCTCTTTCCATCGCTTGCTTCTGCTTTTGAAAAATAAATTGTTGGGGAGGGAAACCAGTGAGTGAGAAATGGGGACCACACCTGGCAGGAAAAGCAAAATGCGTTAATTAGAGACACAGCTAACTAGCTGTGCTCATCTTGCCTTCTGTGCTGAGGGTTTGGGGGGGTGTTTTGCTTTTTACTTGCATCTATAGTTAAGGAATCATTACAACACTGACAGGTGTTATATTTCATTTTGTAGGAGGAGGAGCAGTAATAGTATAGGTTAAAGGAGAAAATGAGCCATGATAAGAGTCGTCCAGCCTTTTATGAGAAAATCATTTGCCTACCCAGCAAACGCAGAGTCCCTGATGGGTGGTATTGGAACCACTCAGAGGATATGAAGAATTCTGAGTACATTTATCTATTGCATTTCTAATTAGTTTTACTCAATGATATCTAGGCACCAGAAACAAAACAGAGAGTTACATGGCAATTATCCATAAAAGTACTTCATCCTATGCTTCTGTGCTGTTCAGATCTTCCTGTGTTTCCTTCCTTCCTCTAACTTTCTCATCAGTGCGTGGGAAAATACAAGTAATTTTTCAGCCTTAATTATTAGAGAAAGGCTTTTCAAGAAAGGAATAGTTTCCCTCTTGCCCTTGAAACACTGTACATTTGCCTTACTGTACTTCAGCCTCGTGAGTTTGTTTTCAGCCAAACAAACAAAAACTTCAACTAGGATGACCGACTCTTGACAGAGCTAGAGTTTGCGGTATGGGGAACCGCTCAGCTTCATGGGATTTTTATCCAGAGCTTTGGGAAAACTTTGCTGGCAGTCTCCTTTGTGATACTTGAAGAATTTGCTTTTACTGACTTTCGAGCAATATGCTGTTAAATAGCATATAGAGGAGGGTTTATAAACATACAACCGTATCAGGACCCAGCCTATGTCTGGGGCTCCAAGGCACTGCCACAACATAAATAATAATCGTTGTAAGTAATTACTGTTTGGGCATTGGGGAGGGAGAGCACTTGTATTGATTTTTATAATGGGAGGCAAATAAACTTCTGAAATATCAAGAGGAGGGAGGAAAGAGCTTCTGTAAAGTGATGAGATAAATAGATCTGGAAACGTTCCAGTTCTCAGAAGCCAGTAGTCTGGAATGGATATTTTCTGTTGACAAACTCTTCAAACCATGTGAGCTGTGCTGTATTTATTTACATCATTCCTGCAGTAGAAATGCATTTTCCAAAAGTAGTGTGTGACCAAAGAAGTACAGTGCAGCACCAGGGATGATCCCAACATTCAGAGGAGCTGCAGGAAAGGATTTTGGGGATTTCCATCCTAGGCAGTGGAGATAATTGTGGTGTTTGTGTTAGATACATGTTGCACTACGGTGCCATCTGGGAAATGGCCCTGAAGGGCAAAATATACAAAGAAGCACAGGAGACATAGACCCTATCTTTAAAAATCTCACTATGGGCGCCTTCAAACTTTGCAAATACTCATTGTCTGAATTCCAGTGATGGTTCTGAATTTCACAATTGCCCTCTAGGATAAGCAAGAACAAAAAGATAAAACCAAACAACTTTGAATGTAGAATTGCACTGGAGGGGGAAGGAGGGTTCAGTGTTGGAAATTCATATATATGAATTGTGCGGATTGGCTCTCTTTCCAGAGTATTTTTTTTTAACTGTTGCCTTTTCCTGTTTGGAACTGTCTTGCAGTGTACAGTGAGTAGCAATCACAGCAAACTGCCTGCCTCCGTGTCCCCTCACCTATGTATGATTAGTGGCAGTGGTGCCGAGAATCCAGTGGCCGTAAAAAGCCCAGCTGCAGCCAAAATCCTAATGCACTTCCAATTCCCAGTGCATTAAAGCTTGGAGGAGTCTGCTGTGTATTATCCCAGGCTCTGTCCAGTTTCTCTAGAGGTTTTCTGGTGCTAAAATCTTTGCAAGCATTTTTGTCAAATGCTTAATGCTTTAAAACTTAACCTCATTACACTGCAGTCTGTTTCTGTGTTGAAGAAGGGAGCATGGGAAGGATCTTTTCCCTGAAAATAAAAAGTCCAGCCAACATAAGTTAGATGCTTTGGAGGTTCTTTTATTGTAAACTACAGGAAAGGACTTTGGCAATGTGTTGAAATTGTTAGATTAAAGCTTTCCCCTCCATCACCCCCGATTCTGCCATTAAAGACCAATGCTGCTGTAAACAATTTATGGCTTTCTTAAAGGAAGTCAGATAATCCTGGCTGATTTGTGGCCATTCCTTTATTGCCTTGCCAAACTCTGCTTTGTCATTTCTGGTTGGAGGAGAAAGCACACACAGCCACATATGTTCAAGTTTCTGACCTCATTTTGACTGTTATGAGCGAGTAAGCACATGTGTCTTGGGGGGTGGGGGGAGAAGAAAAGAAAAAATCCTGGAGTGAAAGAAGAATAATTTCCCTAGTAATTGTGTTTTTTAAGAAATATGGGGTGTAAAATACACCGTTAATGATTTTACAATCACTTGGCCAGTCAGGCAGGAGAGCTGGCTGACCCAACCTACTGGAGAGCACTACTCCGCATTAGTGTCAAAATGGATGTTTAGTCGTGTGCAGCCATGGTGAAATTGGAAGTGGAAAGGAGCCAATGCCTCTTTCGGAGACAGGGGAATAAAAAAAACCTCTCTCTTGTTTTACAAATCTCTCCAGGGATGATGAAAATGGCTCTCTTCAGCATCCATCTCCTGCTTAGTTCTAGATCAACACATGTGGTAGGAAAATGTGTTCTGCGTAGATATGTCACGGCTTCAGAGAAATTGTGAAAATAAAAGGGGCACATTTCTCCCCTCTGCAGCCCTCCTCCTCCTAGCATTTTGAGTAATCATGTTAGCGATTAGCGAATATTTATTGTTATAAGCAGAGCTTGTAGTTGTGCATATAAGACAATGACCAGGCACGTTTCGTGATCAGATCTGGTTTGCAGCAGCATGTGTGCGTTGCCCATGACTGTTTGGTCTGGTGTGTAGATGCAGCCTATTTGGAGATCAAACTGCTCATAGTTGTGTCAACAAAGCATGTAGGGAAAGACCGTGATCTAAAATAAATAAAAATGAAAGACCAACCACCAGCACAGATACAATTTTATCAACAAGAAATCCTGTCATTGGTTCAACTTGTTCGTTTTTAAGGAAACTAGTATTCTCTGGTCAGCAGAAGCTGAGTCTCCATCTTCAGCAAAAGCTTCCTTGGTAGACCCTTTCCAGCACACATGAGGTCTAAGCTGCAGGTATTCATAGAAATTAAGAGTTGGAGAACATGGGTAAGGTCACTTCATCCATCCTGCTGACAAGATAGCATTTTCTATTTAAATATATTTTCCAGTTCTTGTCCAATTCAGCTTTAAGTGTACTGAATGACAGCTTCTTCAAGCCCCCCTTAGGAAGTCATTTCAAACCCTAATAGCTCTCACAATCAAACAGCTCTTTTGCATGCAAAACCTGCTTCTCACTTAAACTAAAGGTCATTCGTACCTACTGTGGCCCTGTGAGACAACATATAACAAAAACTGTATTTTGTACTCCTGTTACATTCTCCTGTGCAGCCAGAAGAGCATTGGGTGGCCTGAACATAAATACGGGTAAGACCAACAGAGCCCAAACTGTCCTGTTCTTCTTTCGTCTTGTCTTATTCCCATCATGTGTGCACTTCAAATAAACATCCCACCTTAGTTGTCTGCCAAACTGTACTTACAGCCACAGGTTAGAAAGAGAGATCTGTGACTGTAGGGTAGATCATCATCGGTGGGGATCGTTTTACTTCTGCTGGAAGCAGTGGAAGCGTGGCAGTATTCAGGAGCTGAAAATTTTCGAAGCATAGAGCTTCTTCCAACCTGCAATTGCAAAGTGTTCCTTAGGTATTAATAATGTAGTAAATCTCATATCTCTGATGTGACCTATATGAGCATTGCCATGAAACAGATGACACGAGTGAGATACAGAGACAGATTTTCAAGATCTGTCCTCTGAAATACCCATTGCAAAAAGGGTTGGGCACTCAATACTGCTGTGACCGCAGGAGGCTTTGCAAATGCTCAGCTCCCCTGGAAGTTGGGCCAGAGAGGTTGCAAGAGGCATATCCAGAAATTCTGGGACACAGAATTACTTTGCCTATTTTTTTCTTAGAAATTGTGATTCTGAGATCTGTGTCCAGAGCCATATGGCAAGTCTTTGATGAAACCAGACTTCCCACTTGCAAGAATCTTCATTCTCAAAACTTTCTAAAAAGCAAGAATATCGAGTCTTGTACGGTAATGGTGAATTCCTTCAGGAAAAGGCTGTCAGTTCTGAGTCTGGAGGGATTTTGAAAAGCTGGTAGTGAGGAGATTCTGATTTATATTGTTCAGAAATGGCTGCAATGGAGAAGGTCTGCACTGATTTTAGTGTCACTGTGCTGCTACGTACTGTTTATATACCAGCTTCATTTTTCTTTCTTTCTCTTTCCTTCTGTCCAACCCAACAGCAGACTAGACTGGAGGTAACTTGGTTGTAAAACATCATTTGACAAACTGTTAAAAGCTCTCCTGAATGGAGCATCGTCCATGTTTGTGGTGGGGTTGAGATGATTATGTTATGAAATGGCGTTCGATGCAGAACAAAGTGGTGCCACAGCAATAATTTCCAACACCCAGCTCTAACAATAAGTCATCCCCGGATCCTGACCACAGTGGGACGGGCTCTTTGTTTACAGTCAAAATGAGAATTGTGAGACTGCAACCCCACTTGGCTAAAGCAAGAGCTGTGGCATCTCACCAGTGTTGTATTAATAAGGAAACTAGTAGGAACTTACATGGCTGAGTCATGTCTCCAGCATGCCGCGACCACGCTCCTGAAAGATGTTGTCTGAGCTGGGCTTCTCCTCGGGCAGTGTCAGCAGTTCTCAGCCATCAGGCAGAAGGGAGTCTGCCTTCCCGGGGACACAAGACCTGGGAAGTGAGAGCTGTGCTGAGCTCTGCCACATCACAGCTCTCACCGGGAACACCTCAAATAGTTTCTGTGAATGCACACTTAGAGGTGGCTCCTTTCTCCAGTTTCACCATCGAACTGGAGTGTCGTAAGCCTGGGGTAATACGGCTGCAGTAATACCGCCGTCTTTTCAGGAAGTCGTTGGCACGTGACCTAATCCTTTCAAAACGCATGCAATATCTGTAGGTTCTTGCTACGTTCCTTATTCATACAATGCTGGTGAGTAAGCAGGAGTTGTTGCGATGCACTCTGCCAGGTGAAGAGTGCAGCCACGTGAACGTGAGGCTTGGACCTCAGGATTCCCTGGCTCCGGGTTCTGTGATCAGCCTCCTTGACATCACCTACACTCCCATGAGACATCTTTCCCCAATGGCAAAGTAATTTTCTTTTCTTTTTGATAAGTATTGCATAATAAAGGGGCAATGTTGTTATAGATTATTAGTAATAAACATGTCACCCCTGAAGTATATATACTTTATTAGCTTCTTCCTAGCACAGCCTATTTTTCAGCTGGTTATAATTTCTCCCACTTACTCTTTCCTTCATAAATTTTAGAAGACTTAATATGTGCGTGCCTACAGCAGTGAAAATAGCCTTTGAAGATATGTGCGTACCTTTTTTCAGCCCGTTTTTGAAAAATGCTTTATTTTGTGTTTAGAACAAGTCATTTTTTGTATTGTTAGCAAGGAGGACTTTTTTTGGTTTTAAAGTCATAATCAATAGCGACTGCAGAAGAGCCCAGAGGACTCTCTGGATTTATAGTGCCAGGGAAGCCTAGATAGGCTTTTGTGATATGATTCATTGATATCTGATGATAGTTTAACTTAAATGATAAAGGGATTTTCCCTATCATTCTGTGTTTTGGTGGTGATGTTCCACTTCTTCACTGGCTTATATCTGCCAATTTCCACTACCCACAGAAAACAGAAAGAGAAACAGTAAATGAAACACCAACAAATAGGTTTTTTCAACAATTTCTGTCAACTACCAGCTTCAGCAGCGGTTGTTAGATCTCTTTAAACTGCAATCTCAAGCAGGAGCATGAAGAAATAAGCGTTCGGTGCCTTCTCCAATCTCGCAAAGCTGTTGCACCACTGCTTGCTCTCTACTGGTGTCTGTGTCCAGAGGTGGTTGCTGAACCCATTTCCCCTCATTTTGGGTTGAAATCACTGAACAATCCCACGCTGCCTCTTCTTTACTGACACTCTGGATTCGTCAAGCTTGTAAAATTCAACTGGATGTGAAATGCTGCAGTTAGGCTTCAGTAATGTATGTGGCTTTGACATGAAATCGTCTCTGTTTTTAATCCTGTCCCTTCCTACTTTTTCACATCACAGTGCTCCTAATCTTTGGACATGTAGTTAGTTCCCTCTGCGCAGGGTGGGAGCTCAGGGTTCCCCTCCAGACCCAACCCACTGCAGCTCGGTCAAGGCAAACCCCATCTGGCTGATTTATGAGCGGCACTAATGGGTCCTCGAGGGACCCCATCAGCAGTCTCATCCAGGACGCGATGGCCGCGACGCAAATCTCCAAGGGAGGTGGAGGCGGATTCTAGGAAGAAGCTTGGGATGAGTGGGGGCACAGGGAACAGGAAAGCACAGGGTATCTCTGGGGGATGGAAAAATTATAACCCCCACAGCTACCATTGTCCTGTCTCTCATGAACTCCAAACAAATGTCACTGCATCATCAGGTCAGAAATCTGCACAAATAAATTTGTGTGACTTGTTTTTCCTCTCCTGTGTTTAATGTCTACCCAGTCGATAAATAATTATTAAGCAATGATATAAGAGCTGCACTCTCAGAAAATTCAAACTTTAGTTTCAGGAGAATGAATTCATGCAGGAAAAACACCTTTGTGCAATAAAGACTTGAGAAAGTAAAATGAGATTGTGGGCTTTCTTTCCCCAGGCTTGGATATTGCTTTATCAATACAGTTCTGTCAATAAGCTGTGAACAAACGCAGGCCTTGTCAGATTTACTAACTAATCACAGAAGAGTGTTGGCAGGGCTTAAAGGATTGAGTGACCAGACATAGTAACTCATTTTAAGTGTTCCTGCTTGCTGCATTTTTTTCTTTTTTTTTTTTTTTTTCCTTTCCCAATCCCTACTTTTCCTCTCTTAAGTGGATAGGACAGCAGATATCTTCATCTGGCACCTTCTGTCATGCAGAAAAGAAAGATATGCAAATTTCACAGATTCTGCTCGTCTTCAGCCTAGTTCTTGAGCCACAACCACAAAGATATGTATGTGCATAAATAATGTCATTCATTTAGTGCACCCAAATCTTTACAAGCAGATATGCATATGATGTGTGTGTGTACTGTCTGTGTAAGCACACTGCGCGGTAGATTTTTAATTGAAGGAGCTCCACTGGCTGTGATGGCCCTACAGTGGTTTCCACCCTCCGCTTTAGTGGAGCTGTTCATTTGGGCTCTTGATAACAGGTTTTCCTTTAACTGAAAAGATGAAGCAAGTACATTGGAAATGCTTTTTTCTCTTTCTCTCCGTAATTTCTGTCATGAATTCCTCTGTTTTTGCTGTTCGTTCCCTGCTGGCAGTTGCCATCTGTAGCAATTTTTCTTCTGCCAGAAGGATTGGCAAGCAACTCCCTCCAGTGCCCACATCAGTGATGCCTGGGCGACAGCCCGGGTGCCAGGGAGCTGCACTACCTCCACCTCTCCCCCATCCTCCCCCACCCACACGTTCACACACACACAGGCTCAATATGTCACTTTTTGAACAAAGCTTTGCTGCCAGTGGCCTGAGGTGTCTATCAGCGTGCCGCGGGACTCCTCGGGTCCGGCCACGGCATGCTTCTCCTGCGCCCTGAGCGCGCCCCGAAGAGGGAGGGCTGCATTTTTCCTCCACCTATTTGCAGGCATGGGAGGAGTATGCTTCCGTATCGCCTGCTGGAAAGACACTGCTTGGCTGCAGCAGTGCGTAGCTACAGATCAAATTTGCTTTCCGTTGGGAGATTCAGACCTAAAGTTATAGTTAATGAAGTCGATAGCCCCTGTTAGAAATGCTGCAAAGCAATGATCGTGAGAAGAATCCTCCTTCTGAAAGACTGGGGTTTTAGGTTCAAGGCATTAATCTTCGCAAGAGTGAGGTGATCGAAGTATGAAAATTTTTTAGATCACAAGTGTGTTCTAAAAGACAGTGTGTTGTCAAGAGAGGGAGCAGATCCTCCATTTTCTGAAAAATGCAAAAAAAAAAGGTCTTTACTGCAAATTAAAAATATTTCTATATGTGTGAAGGTGATAATGGTTATTAACCTGCTGTTTTGCTGGCATAATTTGAAGGATGGAGCTAGTGTTCTTTGTTTAGAGGCAAACTTGAGATTATTTGTTGCAAAGGAATGGATATATCTGTGTACGCATACACGCACAAGATACATGTTTGCACATAGACTGTTGCTTCATTTAAAGCACCCATTCTGTATTCCTAATGTCTGAGAGACTGCCTCATCTTGAAAGAAGTTCAAACAAAGACAACTCGTAACTCAGTGTGGCAGTGGAAGTGATCTGGCAGCTAGAAGATGCGTTAGGGTTATCACGGCTGCCATAAATATCTCTGAGAGCAGCAAGCAGCTTGGAGCGGGGGCTTGGCACATGCAGGGGCAGGAGGGGCAGGCAGGAGCCAACTCGCCTTGAATTTGTCTGTCTGAGTCGGGGTGAGCAGGAGGGATGTGAAACGCCCTGCTGCAAGGTACGGCCCTGCAGCTGGGCAGTAAGGACCCTCTCGGTGCTTACCCCGCCTTTCCCTGCAGGTCGCACCAGCAGAGGATCGCTGCTACGATGCAGCTTTGGCGATGGGCGGTGGCCAGGGCTGGTATTAATTTTTCCACCTGTAAGCACGTGCATATCTACCTTAGTTAGTGCAATGACAGTGAAAGCAAAGCGGTCTGTCGCTTCTGAAGCTGCAAGAGTAACATATGTGGGAAAGACTGGGGTTTCTGGTAAGCTAGGGCTTGTGATCTGTGGCTGTGAGTGAATCTGGCCTCGGGACAAGCGGCTGCGGGTCTTGCAGGACCTGCGTGTGTCAGGCCTGGGTGCAGCCCCCTGTGCCCGGTTAAGCCCTGTGCCTGTGCGTGACCTGAGGGGAGGATGCGGCACCGCAAAGCCCGTCTCTCCCACAGCGCTTTTCTTGTGTTCCAGAAACCCCCGAGCCCTGTCTCCAGCCGCATTTCACAGCCGGGCTTTTCCCCCGTTTCCTTGCAGTAACCCAGAAGGACCTGAGCTCAGCCACCTAACAGCACCCGGCGGAGGGAGCGTGGCTCCGATTTCCCCAGCAGTCAGAGCCGAGTGGCTTCCCCCAGAGCCTCTGCTGGTGCAAGAGCAGTGTCGGTGGCTCGGGCTCTGGTGGAGAGACTAAGAGCCTCTCTCTCCCCCAGCTGTCAAGGAAACTCGAGGAGGCATTCAAATGAGAGACACATGGATGTTTATAATTCACAGTTTTGCCATTGTTGTCACCAGAGATTTGTTCTTCCTGCTTGGTGAGGGGAAAAAAGGAAGGATAAAATTGGTACCATAACATGGCCAGACATAACTTGTTTGAAAGATGGGCCTCCAATTATTTACTTAAGGAAATAGTGGGAGATTTATTAATAACCTCTGGCGACTTAAATAGCTCTAGTGATTTCCATGTGTGACCTGAGGCCTCAGCCTTCCTGGCTGATTAGACACGAAACTCAACTAAAGAGCTGACCTGGTTGGTTTCAAGTGCTCCGCTGGTTAACTCCCAGATGTGAGGCCGAGGAAAAACAACGTCTGTCAGAGCCATTACGGAGCGCTCCGCTACAACAGATTTAATCTTGCCCCTGATTTCAGAGGAAACAGTGCAGTAGGAGGGCTGAAGCTGTAATGAACTCTTAACACAAAAAACTATTCTCTTCCATGCATCTGAGAGTGAGCAAAAGTCCTCATCTATCACTGCCTGCGCCGGCAAGTCTCCGCTGCTGTTTGTGGGTATGTGACTTTTTTCTTCTGGACAGAAAAGGACCCTTTTTTTTTTTTTTAAACATAAAACCCAGAATACTGTATTTCTTTCTGTCTATGTGTACCAGTATTTCCTGGGGCTGGTATCCATATTGCTGCTGGATGGTTTTCCCAGATGTTGTCTACATAAGATAGCTGGTGACCCTGAAATATCTCTTAGGCTTTACGTCACCACAACAGGATCTGCTCATTCTCTTTGTTTCCCTCCTAATAGAAGGTGCCATAGGTTAGAAACAAAACCCTTCCTAAAAGAATCACCCAAGAACACTCTTCCTGCCTTCCCATCACCTCCAAATAAGTAGGAGAAAAGTATGCCATGAGGGGATAAGAAGAAAGAGTAGACCAGAGGGGAAAGTTTGGGAGTGGGGAGCACTGCCACTGTGGATTTTGCTGGGGTCATCACAGTGATTTCAGCTGCTTTTGAGCTCAGGGTGGGTAACTTCCCACCCTTTCCCATCTGTTGCCAACTGACAGGGCTGAGAAGAAATGTCAGTGCCATCACTTACGGACTTTTCTTGGGACTAAAAGACAAAAAGCAAATTAGGGAAAGACAACAAAAATTGAAATGGCTAGGACTGCATTAGCATACCATAGCATAGCTCTGATTGAAATTAAGGGGATGTTCAAATACCAAATGGCTGCTGCTATCTGACCTGAAAACAACTATATTTGGTGCAACAAATTGAATAAAATGGCACTGAAAAATAATTTAGATCTGCTTAAAAAATATGCTGATGGTGTGGAACTCAGTGCTGTGTTAGCATTCATGTTGATGCCTGGCTTCAAACTGGCTTCAGTACTTAGGTCCTGCTCATGCCTTTTCTTTAATTTTGCAAAATTTATGACTAATAGATACTGAAAGAAACAAATGTTTGTGTTGTCTATAAATGGTAGCTTTAAAAAGGAAAAATGAGGCTTATGTACTTTTGTGTGATTTATAAAGCAAGCTAAAGGCTGACTGAGGAAGTTAGGGCGTTGGTTTGTTCTGTAAATCTTGGTGATTTTCTGCTAGACATCTAGCTGTGCATTGTCCAGTAAACTTACAGAATCCATGAAATTACACATCCTTGAAGGATCATCAGATGGCAAGCTTGAAAGAACAAAATATTTTTACTCAAGCTGTTTAGACTTTCTGCTGCTGAAGTTTCTCCTGTTAGAAATGCAGTGGATAAAGCCTCAGTAGGAATGTACACATATTGTTAAAAAAATATTTTGCAAGATCTTTGTACAGCACAAGGTAACAAGAAAGGCACAAACCTACTTTTTTTTAAAAAAAAAAGAAGTATTTTCTAAGAATTACTTTTATAAGACGTAAGAAGTAAAAAAAATCCTGACCTAGGCATTGTTGGTATTCACAGTTGTACTGGTCTAGTAACTAAGGACATGATTTACATCATTGAGCTTAAACTATGCAAAACTCAGCATGGACATTCATCTTTCTTTTTAAACCAGGATTAAATCGATTTATCTTGATCTTAATTTAAATTTAACTAGGCTTAAATCAAATCGAATTTGAAACAACTGATGTAAGTTTTGCCACACATTAGCAAAATTGTTTTTTAAACCAGTGGAAATTTGTACATAGACGGGATGTTTTTGTGAATTAGGCTATTTAATTAATTACATGTCTCTGGCTAACGGTTAACCAAGGATTTTGGTTCATGACGTTTTCACTATGCCCTGCGACAAATTCGTACAGGTTAATTCCAAATCTGTACTTGAGATAGGAGACTAAAGAACATGATGAAGAAGAACATGATGAAGAACTGGTGCTATTTTGGGGCTCACAGAATGTAAAATTTAAGCTACATCTGGGTGCTTGCAATTTGGGACTTGGCTGGGACTACATTTGAGCCATGTCAAGTATCACAGGTGTCAGAAAATGCTTTGTTTTTAAGGGGAGGTCTTGGTTTTTAAACGAGGTCTTTTTCTGTGCCTTACCCCAGCTTTTGGGGAATGAGGGAATGCATTTAGATCACATTTTTAAGCTTCACAGTGCTAGAAATTTATCATTTTCTGTTTCATCGAGCACCAAGATTCTCACAGAATTACACTTAGAGATGGGCCTCAAGAAAAGCACCAACAATCATAAGGCTCAAGAATTGCACTGTAAATAAGTCTGAGAAGGAGCTCTAGACCTCAGAGTTATGTCCCTGTATGCCTGCACCCCATTGAAGCAAACTCCTCCTGCATAAGATGCCATAATAATTCTACTTCTGCAAGACATTTGGACACAGGGTTGTTTAAATTACTTAAAGGAATATGAGTCAAGAAACTCTGCTGAATATGTTTAGCTGTTTCACCAGAATTTGATTGAAAGAATAAACCAATAATAGTACAGCTGCATGATACCAATAGGAATAAACAATTTGTTCTGTTATGTTTAGTATCTTCTTTGGATCTCCTTTGCAAGTGGGGGTGGCAAGAAGTGCAAGATACCTTGTCGCTGAAATTATTAGTAGAGCTTGTTTATTGTTAAGGATCATGGAAAACTTTTCAAGATGTGAAAAAAATAGCAGCGTTTCTGCATGCTACCAAATTCCCTGCTTTGCAACAATTTTTAGAGCTTTGTTCAGATCCAAATGTTGTGTAGATCAGAGGAATTATCATACGGGGACGGTTTGTCTAGTATAGAAATCCCTACTCCATCAGTGGTCAACAGGAGACGCTCAGGAAGGAATATAAGAAACAGGATTGTACAGGGTGAACCTTTCCCCGGTCTTGTCCTCCCTGCGTCTGGCAATCGGCACTTTAGGAACTTCCTGAGCCAGAGGTCGTATCTAGACCATTGTGTTTAATTGCCACTGGTGGACTTATCCCCTGTGAATTTGTCTAATCTTTTTTTGAACTCATTTATATTTTGGCCTCTGCAACATCCTGTGGTAGTGAATTCCACATTTTAATGACATGTCATGGGGAAAAACTGCTTCCCTGTGTCTGCTGTAAAAAAACAGTTTACAGGTTTCATTCAGCAGAACTGATTCCAGTTCAATAAACATCAAAATTAATCACTTTTCTGAAGTGAGGTCGTGATTCAAAGCTGTTTGAAGTCAAGAAGCTCTGCATTTTAATATTTTTTTTTTTGCAGAATTAAAAGCATTTTAAGTTTCCAGACTTGTTTTACACTAGCAACATATTTTTCTGTCACTCAGGCAAATTATGTGAAAGAATTTGGTCATACTACTCAGAGGATGGATTTGTGACTCTTACAGCTAATTCAGTTTGCTGTTACTGATGGTGTTAGTAGTAAAAACCCACTAATACCCAGCCTAGGAGTAGAGTGATAGCCAACATATGGTGCTAACTGAAGTCCCTGAGCTTCCTCAAAATTTCATTGATAGCAAAAAGCATTTGTGCTGGAAGTAGCATCAGCCAAGCGTTATTTGTAGTGGAGTATGTTTTACTTCATTTTGACCACTTCAAACAAGCACGTTGGACTGGCTTGCTCCAGTTCTTGGTGACATTTCAAGATTTCAGTCAACCAAGAATTGGCCCGAGAAGTGCTTTGGGGCTGGAGAGGGAGCAGATTTGGAGCCTTTCAAGAGGAAGGAGCACACTTCTGTTTCCTACTGTGTCATCCTCCCAGCTCAGCTTCCCTCCCCTCCTGCGCAAACAGAAAGGAAGCACGCCTGGGAGTCCTCAGCGAGCTGCTGGCTGCATCCAGAGCCTGGAGCTGGCAGGCTCAGCACTCGCTTGGAGGTGGTGGGTCCCTGACAGCAGGCATTCTTTCAGAAAGGAAAAGACAGGGAAAACGCAATGAATAACCAAAATAACACAGCGATCCCAAGTGTGAAACGGAACATCAGCCACCTCTTTCATTGATGGGATGCAGTGAGGCAGGATGTGGAGGGAGGGAGAGGGTGCTGGTGGCTGGCCAGCAGATGGAACAGGGGCAAATGGACAAGATTTCTGGCACACAGCCCTTAGAGAAAGGCCACTGCAGAGGCTTCTTCAGGAAGGATCAGTGCATTTGGCATTTGTGTGTTTTATCCAACTATTTAGTGTAATAAAAAAAATTACCTCTGCCTATAAATCTCACCCTGTTCTTGTGGTGGTACAGAGGGGTTTACTGGACAACTCTGGTAAAAGCGATAAGGAATTGTCATTCATCCAGCAGCTCTCCCTTCATATTGCCAGGCTGCTGGTATCTCCACACAGGGCTCCCTTGGCTTTTTCTAAAATAGACGTGTGAAAACCCATGCATCTTTCCATATTTTTTCCCTAAATATTCCATCTCCTACTAGTCTCTTACTCTTAATGGTGGAAGTTTTTTGTGCAGCTTCAGGGGCCACTTGAAGATGAGCCGAGTTGCAGAGGGCAGAGCTGTCCCGCAGCTGGTCATCTCATTGCCCTGATGTCCCAGGAGAGCAGGTGTTTCCAAAGCAGGATTTTCGGTTTAGGTGTTAGTATCAAGAGGTTTAGTTAAATCTTTGCCTATACTGTAAATTTGTTAATGTAGGTGCCAAAAGCTAAGAACCAAAATCCATTTTTGAGTTTTCAATTTGTCTTGATTTCCAGAGCTCCTTATCTCATATTGACTTAGGTATCTAATGACCCAATTCATCAAGTAGTTTAAGCATGTCGCTAATTTTAATCAAGTGCGTAATCCCACATTTAGTTAGGCACACGTGTAAGTATCTTGCTGAATGAAAAATGGGTATAAAGCCTAATTTAAGGCAATTCCCTGCTTGAATATGTTGCCTTTGTTCTTCGTGAGGAAAACAAAAAAAGGAGTATTTTTGTAAGGAGACATTTTCAGGGCAGCCAACAGATCTTCAGTGTGGAGCCAAAAATCTGCAGGCGAGCTCTTCCCCTCCAAGTGCCGTCTGTAACGTTCGGTAGCTGAGTCTCTTTCGAGCTCCTCCTCATCGGCTGACCCTCGCCTCCCTGACATCTATTCCCCTCGCCTAACAATGACAAATGGAGTTATAATATTGGTTGTTGAACCATAAGCTGTAGATAAATGTGCTTCTGAGAACCACCATTAAGTCCCTAAATGGATTATATATATTTGGTTTAGAAACCTAATATTTAATATTAGTGTACTCTCCAGCGGTTGGCTTTATTTCTCTTGATAATCTATTCCCACTCCATTTCCTTTTAGATTTCTAACCTCATTAAACCTTTCATATTGCAGTTATTTTCTGTTCTAAACAAAATTAAAGACACACCATCCCCAGGTTTTAAGAGTCTAATTTTACTCCCAAACTGGAGAAAACACAGAGATAAACATTCTTTTCAGTGATGAATTTTAAAACCGCTTTACGAGTCAGCTGGAATTGCTAACCATATTGAGGATTGTAAAAGTCTGTGAAAGGCAGCATAATAAATGATGCTTGAAATGGCATTTGTTGTATGGGAGTTCAGATGCTTACATGGTATCTTTCCCTTCTCAGTTTTGTATAAAATGTGAGGATGTATCTCACATCATTCAGTACCTTAAGAATTTATAACGTTTTGCTTCTGGTCTGATTGTCTGCAAGGAATCTCAGTTACCAGCAGGGGTTCCTTAAATTCACATGGCCAGGAGAAAGCGGTCTGTGTAATACTCTGCTCCCAGTGTGAGCATTAAACTGGTTTTTCTTGATTGAGGACACATTTCTTCCTTATCATCAGGCACTTTGGCACATTGCTTGTTCTGATATATATAAGTATTGCACTCTGCCTTACTAGACACATTAAAATTGTGTTTGACCATTCTTCTTGTTATACAATGCCCTGGCCCCTACAGTGGCTGCTTTAGGAAAAAATGCAATATATGTGGTGTTGAAAAGAAATCTGCAGGCTGGAGGAAGCTCTGAAATACATCCTGTATTTGCCCAAACCCATTTCTCTTTCCCTTGTTTTCCTGTAAGGCCTGCAACACCTCTGCTAATTATCAAATAGCATTAATGACATTAAGTCGGGGTTATACACTTCATAGTCCATCTGCTCCTTCTTGTTCCACTTCCACCAGTGTCATATAGCTGAACGATGACATCGCATCCATGGGGGGCATTCCCATCGCAGCTGATGGTGATCCCGTAAGTACAGGATCGTGGCTTCACTGCAGGGTCAAACAGGGCTGCAGGCAGAAGTAGGTTTCCGTTCAAGGACAAAACTTTCTGGTAGCAGCACAGGTTTTGTTTTGCAGGTGAAGTGAAATCTTTCTGTGAAACAGCTGAATAAAATCCCACCTGCATTTTCTTAATGGGGTAGTCTCTGTTGCCCGCTTGTTCTATTTGGTGACTGCAACAGTAGTTTTGCTACTTCTAATTCCCGTGCCGAGACCTGCAGTCTGAATACTAGCAATTAGCACTTTGCATCTTAAAAAAAGCTTATGTTCCCTTTGCCTCGCAGCAGGGGAGATACTGTTACTTTCCATCCCTATTCTGCAGGCGGGGAAGGTTGAGGCAGGGGCAGGGTACCCAGGATACTTAGGCTGCACATCAATAGCCAGAATGACTACCAGTGGCTCCTGGCTCCCTGTCCTTTGCTCATCAGTTAGTCTATAAGGTGAGAGCTAACATTTTAAGGATTTAAAATCAGAGACGGGGGTCTCTGCAATTTGCAGAAGTTCTCAACGTGCCACAGGAGCAGGCCCGGTGACAATAGGCATTTGTCTGACATAGAAAAAATGATAGTGAAAATTGGCTGAGCCGTTTCTGATCACTGAAGTCCCTGCTGATAGCTTTGTGCTACTCTTGTTCGAATTCACAGTAAGAAACAGCATGGTGCTAATCGCTGAGAAGTTCTGGGAGAAGGCTGGTCAGCAGGGTGCTTACATGAAGAGTGATGTGATGAAATGATAGGGAAATAGGTCTTTATCCTGACCCCTTTCCTCTCCCTTCCAATTGTGCAGAGCAGTTAACGATGACCAAAAGCTTTCGTGGCAAACTCTGGCTAGCAGTTTTGCTAATTGACATTTGTTTTCAAGGGTTCAGCATCATTGTCTTTAATAGGATGCTGTTGTCGGGTCTTGGTCGTGGCTGTTTATGAGGCCCCTGCATTTATGTTCTCCTTCTGTTTTCTTCCACCATACATAATGTCATTTTGACGAGGACAATGTCCTTGAGTGCACTGTGTTGCAAGAGGATGTGTTATTACCACAAGTCTATTTTCAGCCAGTTTCCACCAGGTTTATTACACCCTGTGAATTCATTACACTCCTGCTCACCTGTGTTAGAGACATGACAGTGTTATCATCCTCCTTTCAGAGGGCAGGAGCGGGCGGCTGCGCTGCTCAGTTTTAAGTTCTAATGGCTGCTTATTTAATACAGTTTTATCTTCACCCACCCATAGCAATCATCACCTTAAAAATCACCTCCATTATATCTGTTCTGTTCTCCACTGCCGAACAAATCAATGCACCTCTGACAGTCGGAGATTGTGTGAGTGTGCGGGAATCCTGAGGAATCAATCGCACCCAGGTGCATCAGAGGGGATTAGTGGTTTTCCCCAGGGAGAAGCGGCTGGCGATACTGGCCCCTGTTCTCATGACTCAGCAGCTCCACTCCGATTTCCTATTTCAAATACAGAGCAGCAAGCTCTAAATCTTCCATGCCTGAGTGCAGAGTGGAGAGCCCAATACAAAGTTACATTTCACTTTGTAGTGACAGATGGAAAGCCATAATAACGTCCCTTTCTTCATGATGAGTGATGGGTTCCCACAACGCAGGATGGATTCGGAGTGCCGCTGCAGAGGCGCAGGCAGTGCCAGGAGCTAGATGCTCGTGTGAGAATCCAACGGATGTTGTTTGGTGTCTCGCCCTAGGTGGGGGAGTTGCCATCTGTTCTGTAGTGGTGGTGTCTCAGACTGTTTGCAGATCCTCTCTGGTACCCCAAAAATGCTGGGGATTGAAGCAGGCAAGAGGAGTGAATGCCTTTAAGGTAGTCAGTCTACAGTAGATGTCAGGTTAATAGGAGGTCAGGGTGGGAAAGCGTGCTTCTGCTCCGTTGCACAAGCAAAGGAGACAAAGGATTTTAGATGCGGGGTTGGTTCTTCTCACCAATATTAAATTTACTTAGGCATTAATATGGGGCACCTGCATCAAGTGACGCTAAGCAGCCACCAGGATGAATGAGACAGATCCTTGTGACCAGAAAATAGTGATAATCCTGTGCCATAATGCTAATGAGCCTCAGTTTTTCAGGCTTGCCATATGCAAACCCCCTGTTGGCTTCAGTAGACACTACCATATGTGTCAAAGGTCCGGGATCAGGCTTTTTTTCCCATTTCCCATGTTGGAAGAGACTCCTTTTCTGCAGAGAAAATCTGCAAGTTTGCTTGCAGGTCAAAATAAAAAGGTTTTCCATCAAAGGAGCAAGTTTCCTTCCCGTTGAGCTCACTGGTGCTTTCAGAAGCTCTTCTCATTTTTGTCCAACGTGCCAAGTCAACTCTTGGTGTTCCTGTGTCTGAGTGTGTAGTGGATGCTCAGCATGCCTCAGACTGACTCTGCAAGTTGGGAGCAGATGTTGGCTCTGTGACAGGTCTGTGTCAGCAACGTGTTTTGATAAGAACAGACTATTCCCAGCTGGTTCCTGAAGAGTTTTTCTCCTCTTCTCTGCTTTCCTCTTCTCTTGTTTTGAGCCCTTCTTCATCAGGCTCATAGCACGCGTCTGAAAAGATACGCCCAGCTCTTTTCCTGATGTTGTTTTATTTTTTGTATCATTCATGTTTTGAGTCTTTTTTAAAACATTGTCCTTCACATGGTTAGGAATCCCCCAAATTCAGCTTTTCCCTCACTGACTTAATTTCCCCAGAAGAAAAGTCTGCATTTCTTTCAGTCTGGCAAGAGCATGGAGAGATGCAGTCCCTGCTTAATGTAGCTCTGCCACCAAAAACCCAATAAAAATCCAGATTTAACACAGTTAGCTACATCCATTCTGGCAGCTCTTGGTCTGCAGCCCAGGGCTGAGCTTTGGTATCGCTTATCTGGGCGTGCTGTGGGAGATGGGCACAGCTGAGCCCAGGGAGTGTCAGCGGTGGAGAATCACGTCCAAGCGGGAATACATTCCCTGCCTGCAGCCCAGCAGTGCTGTCAGCCAAACCATGGTTTTCTGTCAATGTGTTACTGGCCTCCAAATAAAGACTTGAAGAGGCGGAAGCTTGTGATGTCTTGCTAGATTAAATGTGGGAACTGAAGTTCACCCACTGCTCTTCTTTATCTTCGATCAGATTCGGCGTTAGATTAATGTTAGAAGGCTGTTGAATGGGTTGGGATAATTCTTTATTCCACCTCCACCTTCATACATCTGCTTACCTGGTTAGTTGTGGTTGAAAAATCCTGCAATCCCTTATTTTAAATATATATGACATTTGTGCTGTCTTGGCAGGGCAGGAGCTCTTTGCTGGGCCCATGCGCTTAGAGGATGCTTCAGAAACACATGGATTTGGAGTGCCAATAGCCAACTTCTAGGCTCGTTATTGAAGCAGTGGGTGATTGTGAACTACTTACTTTACCTCTTTATATTGTGAATCCGTAAAACCGGGGGGAAAGCAGAACCTCTTTGGGCTCCAGACAGTTCATGTCCACTGTATTCTCTTGGGTTACAGTGAAACTGCGTGAGCCACGCTGGCACAAGTAGATAGTGCTCCTCCTTTACCAGGAGTCTGTGAGACCTGGTCGGTTGTTCACCTACTTTCCCCTCAAGTCTCAAACTCCTCGCAGCAGTTTCTAGGCGAACAGCGTGTTTGGGGACTGTGTTGTAATAGGAAACCTCTGTTTCCCTTTTAACCAGGACTTCAACCCTGCAAAACAATCGGCTCTTCCCTTTCCATTGAGAGGCAGCGGTATCTAATCAGGTTTCACTCCTTTGTTGTATCTATTGATCCTCAGCACTGTAAGATGCAAATTGCCATGCCTGACAGGATTCAGGGTGTTTTATCATCAATGGAGAGTAATTATCCTTGGCTGCACCAATATTGGATTGTTAAGCCCCAGGATAATGCACAAGGTAAAGACATTTAGAAGGCAGTCCACCTTGGGGATTTGTGTAAATGTGATGGATAGAGTGAGAGCAGGATAGCTGAATTACAGCCCCAGGGACTGACAGCTGCATGGGGGTGTAGCCTTGATAATCCTTACAGAGAAGCTAGTGCTGCAGTTGGTATTGAGACACAAAGTGTGTCTAAAGCTGTAAGTTTCCCTTTCTCTTTAATCCTTGTAATGTGTATATGCTGAAGAAGAAAACATATGCAAGATTTTGAATGGATTCTGTGCGCTTGCAAGACCGGCCAAGTAACTTCTTCTGTTCATTTTTCTAACCATAATTCAAGCTTTTCATGTGAGCATATTTTAGAGGCACGAGGGTTTTGGGTGCTTATTTCTTTGTCTGTGGATTCCAATTCAATACTAAAAGCAGAATTGTAAATGAATAAGTAGGAGATACTCTTCTTTTTTCCAAGTATCTGGTTAACCATTGCATATTCTGGTGTATAAAGTAGTTAAGCTTTCCTAGCTGTGGGGAGAAAATGTATGTCAACAGAGATGCCATGTTAGCTGACTAATCCTCGACTGATAGCAGGAAACCTGAAAGTAGACTCGGGGAAGAAAATCTCTTTTTCCAGAGTTATCCATATGAGCTGAGTGTTATACCTGTCACTTTTTTCTTAAACCAGACCGTTTCTGTAGCTGCAAAATAACTAAGAACAGAGATATAAAGAGGAAAAGGAGTGTTGGTGCCTGAAAACTCCTGCTGAAATGGATGTTGAGGGTAGTTCCCAAAGACCGTCAGGCTTCAGATACAACACTCTACTTGCAAGCTGCGAGTTCTGTTAACATTTTTTAATGGTTTTAGTTGCAGTTCTTTCTTGTCAAGCAACTCCTTGTGTTTGACCAAGGCCGTGACTAAGATCAGCCAACTTGCTTGGCATGCAAAGCATGCTTTATTCTTGTTGAAGCTGCTAAGGACACTGAGGAGTAAATGCCAGAAACTTAAGCAAATAGTCCATGCTTTACCAGAACTACACCAGATTTTGCAGCGATGTGCAGCTTTGTGCTGGCAGCACGTGCCCTGTGCTGCCTCAGAGCCGCTGAGGTTGCTGTACTCCAGTGGGATTTTTCTGACATCCTTCACAAGCGCCCCTGGCTGCTTCATTTCACACGTTATCATCAAAGTGTGCAACAAGCTCCTTACATTGCTCCATACCTTCAAACAAGCAGGATAGGATTTTGCTCTGCAGTCAATTTTAACTGCAGTTTTGAAATAGGAGAAAATTGAGAAAGATTAAGAAAATTGTCTCGCATACCTACGCTGTTTCTCATATTTTTAAAAGGGAGCGAATCTCACAGGTGTTTTGATTGCCAAGTCAGAAATGCGCTGCTCGAGGAGGGTGGAGTCCGGGGGAAGTCATGTCGGGGGGAATTGGCACCACTGTTGCCTTTCTTCTGCCTGTCAGAATAGCCCCCCCAAGCCAGTAGAGGGTCTGTGAATGTAGAAAAACGATGCAATAGGAGCTGATGCTGGTTTGGGCTTCTCCCCACTGCCCTTGGCTGCCAGGGTAGCCCAGAGCATTAGGGATGCCCTCCAGGGCTGTATGTGCTGCTGGGGGAAAGAGCCCCATCTGCCCTGCACGCCGGCACACCACTGAGCTCTGCCAGCATCACCTGCCGCCCTGCAAGGTAATCTTGCTGCTGGCTGTGAGCACAGGAGCCCCACAGCCGCTCGGGCAGATGCTGCGAGCAGGCAGCCTGCAGCCTCAAATCCGTAATTGGCTCCCTGCAGCGCTGCAGCTCCCACTTCATCCCACATTTTTCCTGGGAGACTGCAGCACCGTTCCTCCGGTAGTGCCCTGCCAGCCCACAGGCAGCCTGGCATGGGACAGGCGTGCATTAAATCACCCGAGTGGCTTAGGCATGGACAGCCTCAAGAAGAAGCATTTACAGATTTCAGTATGCATCTGCTGCTTTTCTGCCCATGCTCCTCCTGCGCTGCAAGGGAACGGTGGGGCTGCTTCACGCCGACAGAATTTGTGGCCAGTTCCTGGCAATGTCAGCATATGTAGGGCATTATCTTTGGGGAAATACTGTTGTGTGCTCCCTCTGCCCCACAATCCCTCCTTTTTACCTAGAAGCGACTCAAAACTGTGTGGTTCTGCGACTGAAATTCGCCATGGCTCTTAGAATTCCTTGGGATGCAGAAAAGCAGGTTTCTGACCAGCTGACAGGCTTTCTCCGCAGCGCTAACCATTGCTCTCGGCGGGGTACAGAGAAGTAGATCCATATTGTAGCTTCTACATATGAACCAATGACAAAATTCCAAACACAACAATCCTGGAGTTTGGGGAACTGGAGATCTAGACCCCTGTTTTGTTGCAGGGCCTGAATCTTAATTCTACCAAGCCAAAAAACGTGTGAGCTGAGAGGTTTGGCCCTCAGGTGGGGGGAGACGCCAGGTCAGAGCCAGAGTTCACGGCTGAGACCTCTCGTGCCTCATGGCATCGTACCATAACGCAAAGCTTGCAGAATCCTGTTCTCTGTAGAGATATTTTAGGTGAAGTGTATATGAGTGGAGGATCAATACCATATGGCATGCGTGTTAAAATAAAAACATGCATGCACTCATGGCTGTATTTGCTATATTCCACACGAAAGTAGTTATTTTTTTTTTATTGGGAAAATTGTTAGATTTGATGGCGGTATGTAATTAGTAGTTTGCCAGCAATAATTACAGGGCTGTGCTCCAGAATAAATGATGTAGCATTCCTGTGCATATAATACAGTATACCACAAAATAGGAGTTGGAAAATTGCAACATTGCTGGATCATCATATATCTGACATGTTGGAGGGGTTTTTTTCTCTGATAGTTTATGAAAAATAGTAAGTATGGTGCACTGTGAACCAAAAGGCTTTCTTTGTTAAATTAACCACAATTGCAACCACAAATTATGGCTTCACAAACTATAGATTTAAGACTGGCTTTTCATAAATAGAGCTTCTTTGTGTTTTAACAAAACATACATAAAAGAATGGAGCTGCACAATGATGCCAAAGTAGCACTTTCAAAATCATCAGCCCATTCAAGCCTGTGGAATACAATCATAATATTTGTTTAAAGTTTAATATCCAGAAAGGGAATTGACAGAAATCCCATAACCTTAACGCAGTTCTGATATAGTTTCTGTGTGCCTTAATGAAATACCATCAAGATAGCCACCTTAAAAAGATAGGTTTGTGCACATCTGAAAGTTTGTATACATTTGGAAGTTTCACTTATATAAGTGAATAATTGGTCACTAAGTGACTAGGTAAAGGTTCTGCGAAGTGAAACATGACAGAAAAATCCATATGTGGATTATTTTTTTTTACACATAGCATGTCCATATATGCAAAGGACCCAAATCTTTCAAAGCAGAAGGAGTTATGCCAGTTTCTACCAAAGGTAAATTTGCCCCAGAAGAGTTTTCTCCAATACTGGATGATTGCTGTAGATTTCTCTGAGTTTTAAAATATCCTACAGATTATTGGCATGCTCTTCCCGATTTTGAAAGGCATACTTTTGGCAGCAGCAAACTGAGGAGGGCCATGTGTTAACATCCTGCAATATGTATTCCCACATGCTAAGCTCTCGTACAAACGCAGTTTTTATTGCTGTTGACTTCAAACAAAGATGCTTTGACATCTAAAGTTGTATATGTTACAGATGCAATGCCTAACTATACTCATGCTGTATATTTTAGGATGAGCTGGCTGTGGTCCCAATTATACAATCAAGTATAAACACTCCTAGGATACAGGGCCCCATACGGAGAGTCACTTATCTGTGTTGCGCTGTGTAGTGCTGCACTGTAACATCTTGCCGTGTCTGATATTTTGTACTCCAGCTCATTTGCACATTGTTGCTTAACACAATATATAAATAACATATAGGAGCAGGCAACATTGCTTGTCTTCTGACTTTGAATGTGGAACGAGTATTGTTTTAATGTATTGCTCAGTCGCTCCCAAATGCACAGCCTGAGCATCACCCGTACAGGGTAGCAGGCTCTCTGTTACTTTCCCATTCCGTACTTTCTCATCCTTACACTGACAGCGAGAAGGAGGATAACAATCCAGTTAGGAAGCATTTCTAAGAAAAAAAAAAGGTGTGTTTATTGGCCAAAGTCTTTTGTGCTGAACAGAGAAACTGTGGTTTAAGGCTCGGTATTTTGAAATGGTGGTTGGTGATTGACTGTTCAGGTTTGCAGCAGTAGGTTGGTTTTCTGGGAAAAACCCTTAGAAAGCTGAGTAAATCGTTCTTCTCCTTCCACCGCTGTCCTCAGAAGGAAACCAGAGTTTTGCTTTACTTCTGCACCCATCTTTATGAGAAACCTGAGCCTGTAAGAGCCAACTGGGGCTATCTTCTGTCTTCATAAAAGCTCCAGGTTTGGTCCTGGCTGCTGTAACAGCTGGGTGCTTGGGGTGGGAAGGAGTTACGCACCCACTTTCACTTGGATCCATCCACTGCCGTTCTGTTTAGACTTTCCCCAACAACAGAAATCCTGCCACTCCTTTCATTTGCATCCAGGAGATAGCTGGGCAGGCACTTTTGACACATAGAAGCACCCCCTCATCCCTTTGGGGCCCCATTTGCAAGGTGGTTGCAGTGGGGTTTGCCGGGAGGGGGGTCCGGGGGGGCTGGCAGATCTGTGGGGAGATGGGGGGGCCCCAGGGGCTGCACCGCGCTGGTCACCACACCTGGCAGGAGTCCTAAATGTGTCTCACCCATCTCCTTGTGTTTGCTTTCTTCAAAGATAACTGGATTTGTGGGTAAGGCTTTCACTCCTGAAGCTGGCAGTGTGTACAGGAGTTCTTGTAATAATAATTAGCTGTAAATATTTTGCATCTAATTCTGAAAGGTTACTTCAAAGAAACATTTCTTCATATCACTTGGGATCTGTTCTTCTGTTGAAATACACATTCATGAGTGAAGTACTGCAATTACAAGGATGTTTAGAGAATCACAAAGGTATTTATTCTTGTCCTGGCTAGTTTATAGTAGCAAAAATTGCAAGTGGAAAGGCTAAGAAAATATATTCTAAAAACAAATGTGTAATTGTTTTGTTGAGAGTTGGAGTCAACAGTGTTTATTCATGAGGCTTAGCTGCCCCAGGCGAGAGCAATCAGACTGGAGGTACCACCTCCTGTATCCTTGTTCTCTTTAATTGGAGCCATAGCCTTGGATGCCCCGGGGCGAAGGGCCGTCTCTAACTGTATTCTGTTCGGTTTATGAACATTTGAAAGTGCAGTGGAAAAAAACATTCTTTTGTTTAGACAGTTTCAGCCTTCCCCTCCCTTTTCTGTTCAGCAAGTGAAAATTGCATGTCAAAATTAAGCTCTTGAGCGGCTATAGATTTTGCATGTAATGTGATACTCCAATGGCTAAATAGTTGTGCGGTGGTGTCAGGCCTAGGAGCGGAGCTGTGCGGCACCAGCAGGCGCAGGGATGGGGAGCTGCAGCCGAGCTCCCGCGCATCCCACAGCCGAGCTCCCACGCATCCCACAGCCGAGCTCCCGCGCATCCCGCAGCCGAGGTCCCGCGCATCCCGCAGCCGAGCTCCCGCGCATCCCGCAGCCGGGGCCCACCGGGTTCTCGGCAGCAGCACCGGCAGCGTGGGGTGCCCGGCAGCAGCCTGGTGCATCGCCCTGGCCCCGTTACGCTCCCTCGCCAGGCGCACGCGTTCTTCTAAAGCAAATCAGAGCATATTTTAACAGTTTCGCTGCAAATTCCTATGCCACTTCATTTCTATTTTTAGGCCCTAGTGAGGGTACCTAGCGCGGCTACCAGCCTAGAGACAGATTCAATAAAAGATTCAATAAACCTTCTCTCCGGCTGCCTCCCAGCAGAAGCCCAGGTGGGGGCACGCGGTGCAGGAGGTGGCTGGCATCTCTTATTGAATCTCGCCCTGAGTTTATCCAAGCTCTTCCTGAGTGTTTTTCTACTCTCTCTGCTGTAAAATCCTGATTTCCTCATGACATCTTTATGCAACGCTATGGTTAAGTGCCTTCTCCTCCTGTTGTCAGCGCTGCCAGTCTCAAACTGCTTGAAGCTTTTAGCTCCAAAATAAGAAGCGTGGTCTGGCTGGGGTGCAAGGAGAGTCCTCCGTGCTCTCTTCAAGCACCAGTCCCGTCTGATGGAGTCCTGTCTCGAGGGAGGGCTCTCCACTTGGGACAGATGGTGCTGGTAGAGCGGGTGGCTGTGATCCTGCAGCCTTGAGTCAGACTTGAGTCAAAACGATAGCCACAGCCTGTCTCATCCCGTCTCATCTCACCTCTCCGCGAGTGCTCACGCTGCCCCACACCCTGGCATCCCAGCACCGTCAAGAGATTAGCGCAAGCTCGGCACGGAGTCCCTTGTGTGGTCTGCTCGCGCTGTGTGTAAGGTGTTGGTGGTCAGATAGCATCTTGAAAAAATGAGAAAACAAGAATACACCCTATTCTAAGCTTCGCTTTGACATTGCACCAGCGTGATGCCTGGCCGCGCTGCTCTGAGAGGAGAGTTCAAGCAAGTAACGCCCAGTGTTGTCATCTCGGCTGGCGCATTCGAGGGTCGAACCGAGAACGCGACACAAACACCTGAGATTGCACCCTGCGTGCGCCACCATTACCCGCCAATCCCCCGCCTTTCTGGAAGGGTGTTAGATGGTTTCCACTACCACTGATGCTACTTTAGGTTTCTTCTGTCCTGCTTCAAGCCGGCTTTGGCCCCCTCTGTGTCCGCCTGCAGTGGGAGGTAGGTAAGAAGGGAAAGGGACAATGTGACAGGTGAGGAATGGGATGAGTCCTTGGCTCCATGAACACTTGTCCTTCACTCGCGGTGACTTGGTGCTGGTTCATCCTCCTCTGTAGGTCCATGCGAGTGGAGGTTTTGAGCTCTTCTGAGCTCTTCCAGGGGAATGGCCTTTGATTTGCCACATCTTCTTCACACAGAGTTACAGAATGACTTACCAGGTATCCCAGATTCTCTAGGATATCACTCCAGTCATATCACTGCGGCAAATACCAAGGCTTTAAAAGGACCTATTTATTTAGTTATTTTATGCAGGTGGCAAGGCTTAAGAGCCGTCCCTGAATGGTATCGATTCTAGTAGGAAGTATGTCATAGCTCTGGAGACTTTATCTAAATAATCACATGCTTTCTGGAGTGCAGTTTTCGGATTTGAGTTACTAGATTTAAACTTCTAGTCTTCCTAGGAAAACACCTCCCCTTCCATCCCATTTCATTGCCCCTGATCCAAGGTTGGGCCGTCCAGAGGATGGCATAATATTTGCTGCATGTTTGCCTTGACAAATGGCTAATTCCCACTGGGATCTGTGGGGGTTTGCTGTGCACCGGGGACAGCAGGCTCCTTGGCTTCCTTGCCGAGAATATTTGTTTAAATGCAGCAAGTCCTTTCTCCAATGTTGTCTTTGCAAAATGTGGAGGGGTGAGCCTTTTGATGTTTGTATTTACAGTGTTTTCACATCTGGATGTCATTTGTGACACAGGCTCTCCTCCTTTTTCTATCCCTGTGTCTTCCTGTAAAATTCATTTTGAACATATAAGCTCATGTGGCTTTAATGTGTAGTAGTCGGCCAATGTATTTAGCAGGCCTGTAGTAGGCCAATAAAGAGGTACCTTGGGTCATGCTGTGCGCCCTTGTAAATTTATCCCGAATTAACCCTGATTGGCATCCAGCTCCCCTGCTGTAAAGATACAGATGTGCGCACTCTCCAACATCTGCTGTTTCATGAGGATCTGTGCCATAAATCCACAAACCCCAGTGACCTGGAGCCTGGGCTGAGGGTTCGGGGATGCCTTTGCTCCTGTGCTGCACAGTCCGGAGGGCTGCCTGGGCTGGGTACCTGCAGGACGCAGGTGGCAGTGCTGCTGGCGGAGCGGCAGCTCCATCCACGCGTTTGCGCAGGAAAGTCTTGGTGGTGTTGCGAGAGGGTGTTCTCCTCCCTGAGCAGCACCAAGGTACGGCCTCCGGTGTGAATCCTTCCTGTGGCTCCCCGTTCCGTGCAAGCGGTTTGAATATCCTCGTCCAACAGGTTTCTTTGGGGCTTGTATTAGTTCAGCTTCATCTGTGAAAATGCAAACTTGGGCATGGTGGAGCAGGCTCCTCCAGCTGCCTTTACTTGCAGAGGGAAGCAGGGGAAGGAGATCAGTCAGAGCAGCCAGCGTGTCGCTGCAGTCCTGCAGTCAGCCAGGATGCAAAAGGAAAAACATACCCATCAATTTCTAAATGTCAGCAGAGATCCCCTGGAAATTATTTATTGTGTCTGCTGTCGTATTTAATGATTTAACAATATACTAATAATCATAATATATTAACTTTGTGCAGTGATATACTAATCAATATAAAATAATGAACACATCTAATGGATTTAATAGTATACAGATGTTTACGGCCTTTCTCCCTGAAGATTTTCAGGTAATTTCTCAGGGCCAGCTGGAAACCGTGCTGAGGCGGCTCCACTCCCCTGCCCGAGGGGCGGCCGCCGCGCTGGGGGGACCCCCCGACCGCTGCAGAGCAGCCGTGCCAGGGCAGGCGGGGGGCCGGGGGGGCTGGGGGGGGCAGGGACTCACCCTGTCCCTGTGAATCATGGTTACTGCAGCAGGCACTAACCAGGCGTGTCAGGCAGCGAGGATCGTCGGCCCCTGTGGCCATTGATTAACCATTTATTAAAGCACCTATGAATCACTGCAATAGTAATTATATTTTAAATATACCTACTAACAACTGTTTTGCAACGTGAAGGTTAATCACGATTAAACATTTCCTTTGCTTTTCTCTTCTCCCTCCACCCGGATCCAAATTCCCTGGGGGTCTGAATGCATCGCAGGGACACAGACGGCTGCAACTAACATGAAAAATAGAGGGAGAGGCGTCCAACCTCAGCCCATCAAAAGAACAGAGCGGGGAAGGAGGCGTGCACGCCATGCGTGCACACGCACACACACGCCTGCGTGTGCAGCCAGCATTAACACACGCTCCGTGCACTCGGGCCACGCGTGTGCACACACCCTGTGCACACACCCCGTGCACACACAGACCACCCACCCCCCGGGCACACACCGCCACTGTGAGTGCCCAGAGAGCGGCTCTGCGCACGCACGCACACACACCCCCCCACGTACACTCACACGCAAGCTGTACACACCGTGTATGCACATGGTGCGCCCAGCCAGGCCACACGCGTTGATACAGACTGTGCACACGTGTAGGTGCCGTGCACGCGCACACACACACTGCACACACAGGCCCCACGCGCACACTGACTAGTCACAGACACAGCTCAGACTGCACAAAGCTGTAGGCTGTGCACACACACACACCCTGCACCGTGTGCACACACACACCCTGCACAGACCGTGCACACACACACACACACCCTGCACAGTGCACACACACCCCCTGCACAGTGCACACACACCCTGCACAGACCGTGCACACACACATACCCTGCACAGTGCACACACACTCCCTGCACAGACCATGCACGCACACACACTGCAGACCATGCACACACCCTGCACAGACTGTGCACACACACACACACAGTGCAGCACATGCACACAGCTTGCACAGCCCATGCACACACACACAGTGCAGCACATGCACACAGCTTGCACAGCCCATGCACACACACAGTGCAGCACATGCACACAGCTTGCACAGCCTGTGCACACACACAGTGCAGCACATGCACACAGCTTGCACAGCCCATGCACACACACACAGTGCAGCCCATGCACACACACACAGTGCAGCCCATGCACACCCACACACACACGGTGCAGCCCATGCACACCCACACACAGAGTGCAGCCCATGCACACACACACGGTGCAGCCCATGCACACACACGCACACACACAGTGCAGCCCATGCACACACACACAGTGCAGCCCATGCACGCACACACACACACAGTGCAGCCCACGCACACACACACAGTGCAGCCCATGCACGCACACACACACGGTGCAGCCCATGCACACACACCCACACACACAGTGCAGCCCATGCACACACACACACACAGTGCAGCCCATGCACACCCACACACACACAG
>JAVJGI010000001.1:86665376-86682963 GCA_035590275.1 Ibycter americanus
TTTTTTTTTTCTGGGGGGAGACTGGGTGTGTTTAAATAAAATAACATTTTTTAAAAAGAGAGACGTAGTGGCGAGGAGCTGCCGGGATGCGATGCGCTCCCAAGCTGCTTTTTTTCACCCCATTTCGTACATTCCTCCAGTGCGACCGCATCCCTCTTCCCACCCCCCCGCCTCGCTGCTGGGGCTGGGGGGGGGATAATAAATATCGGATTGTTGCCTTCACTGGGCAGCAGAGATGGGGGCCGGGGGCTGCGCCCGGTGGCCCCGCTGTGCTCCCCCCACGGGCGGCCGCGGCGCTGGGCGCGGTGCTCCCTGGCAGGATGGGTGCTGGAGCAGGATGGGTGCTGGAGCAGGCAGCCGGGGGAGGACGGCGTTTGCCTGGGATTGCTGGCTATTCAAAACGGTACCAAACTTAAAAATCTGTAGCCGGCGGTTAACCCCTTCGGCGCAGGCCAGAGCCCCTCTACTCACAAAGAACAACAACTCGTACGATGCTCTGCGAGGGGTTTTTTCCCTCCCTGCGCCTTTTGGCCTGAGAAATCCCGGTGCGGCTCCCCCAGCCCCGCAGGTCGGCCGCTCGGGCGTTGTTCTCGTCCCCGCCTCTGCTGCCGTGGCCCTCTGCCTTAGCTTGAAAGAAAAATTTAATCCAATTAAGAAATTAAACCTTGTGTGTTTAAAGTGACAAATTTGAAAAGGGGTGTGGGGGCTGAAGTAAGATTTCCAGGTCACTGGTTAACTACAGATGGTTTGGAAAAAGAGCTCAGGAATAGGGCGAGGGCAGAGGGAAGGAAAGAAGGACCTTTTTAAATGGCAAAGGCTTGTGTACATCTCTCTGGAATTTAAATTGTTTTTTAGGCTGGTAAAATCTTCTTGAAGTTGTGCATTTATCTCAGGAGGCTGCTTGCTAGCTAATCTTCTCAAGGCATGTCCTGATTTTTTGTAACATTACAGTATCTGAGGTCCTTTTAACCTAATTTTGTAACAAAGATAATTTCTTGTTATGTAAGTTACTGTTCTGAACGATTGCTTTGGGTCTTGGAGATCGTCCTTAACCGGTCTCCCCTGTGCCACAGAAACTGGAATTATTTACTTCGTTTATCAATTCTTGAAAGAAAGCCTCACTCAACTGGAAAAGGCTGCTAGAGTATTATAGGAAAACAGTCTTCCCGTTCTTCTTCCTAGAGAGTTAAATCTCTGGTCATCCCTGATCAGAATTTACTTCAGAGGTTTATGTTTATGTATAAATCCGATTTTCCCCACATACAGACTTACAAGGGCGAGCTGCTTGATTTATACACACAGCATTAACTTCCTACAAGTGGCAGACTTCTAATGCTCTCTTCAAGAATTTTCTTCTTTACTGAAAACGGTTCCCTAAAACTGCCCTGTACTAAAGCCAAAAGGCACTGGCTTGGGCTGCCTGGTCTTCTGTTCCAGAGGAGATTAATGCTATAAAACAAGGAAGGGCAGTATTGTATTTAGTTGGATACTGAGATTTTGCTAGCGCAGAGCTGATTTTTTTATTTTATTTTATTTGGAAGGTAGGTTATTCTGAGTGAAACCTTAAGCCTTGTTTATCAGAGAGGGGCAGTCCGTTCTCATAAACCAAGGAGCAAAATATATCCTAGTGTTACTGTATCGGGACATGCAGTCATCAGTTGGACCTTGTGGCCTGTGCTGGCTAAAGCGAATAGCAGTGTCACAAGTAGCTCTGGTATTTTTAAGTTAAAAAAGGGATTGGAGTATGCTTCGAATTCCAGTGATAAACTACAGATATTTAGCAGTAGCTGATATTTATTTTGGTCTGATTTTGCAAGAATGTTGCAATTTGAAGTGTTAAACTTTCAGTAAGGGGTGCAAATACTAGTGTTTGCTGTTGTTGCCTTTTAAACTAAAAACTGTTAAGATGTTTAATGGCGATACGTTAACAAGAGTGGCGATGGAAACGGCCGCATTCTTCAGTGAGCCAGTCTGTGCTATATGGTACTTTTGGAAAGCACAGATGTGTATGTCATTTTCTGCCTTAAATATTTTTATTTTTTTTCCCCCTTGACTCCCAACATCCTTGTGTTGAGTGACCCATAATAGCTAGGAATTGTGGTGTCTGGATGCATTTGAATACGAAGCAGCCTTTTGAAAGCCCATTACAGAAGATTCAGTCAAGTAAAACTATTTGTATCATCAGAATAGGAAATGTAAGCTGGTTGATTTTAATGACTTTATGAATTTACAAGATCTGAAATCAGGCAGGTACAAGAATGTGTTGCTTCTTGCTTAACAGCAAGTTTGAGCGAAGATTGGCATTCTGCATCAGAAATGGAAATTTTAGGGTTTCTTGCAGTCTTTTATCCTTCTGAATAAAGATGGAAATTCTGAACTAGGTAAAGAAACATATGGTTTTACCAGAAGTGATTTCCTAGACTGATCAATTATTAGGAGATGTAATGAGAAATATACTCCTTAGGGAGAGGACGGAGGGATTGCCATTACATAATATCCCTTGGGAGAATTTCTGTATCGTATAATGAGGTTGGTGATGGAGCATTTGGGGAGAATGCCTATGGATAGGAATTTGTTCTTCAGATTTTCATAAGCAAAACGTATTACTGAAAGCTTGTTAAAAGTAGTACTGATACGTTAGTAGGTGGGTGCTTTGCCTTTATACACCTCTTTTGTTCTCTTAACTACTATGTAAGAGATTAGGCAACCATAAGATTAAAACGTCCACAAAATGAGAGATGCTAGTGAATAATTCCCTTACTTAACACCAAGGGTAAACCATTAAGGGCTCACATTCTGTTCCCAGTTTCATTACATTATTTCTGTTTATCTATTGAAAATAGGTCCTAAGGAAAAGAAAATCTCTAGCCTTAATAGTGTAAACACAAATGACCTTTATCTTCATGCTGGTGAAAGTGAAATATACCGAACCGTGTATATGTGATGATGTGGATTCAGTAAAGCTTGATAGCTGATGCGTGTTTTCAAGAGTTCTCGTAATATCCTAAGGATTGCCTAGGAGCTGACTTTCAGATGAAGAAAGCACTTGTTAAAAGTGACTTGAAATAGAGCCTTACTTTTTTAGTAGCAGTTGCCTTAAGCAGGAAAATAATTCATTTCCACACACCTGCCCTTCAGCATTTTTGGTGCTCGGAGTCCAGAGCGGGTGGTTAGCCTGCGGGAAGCGAGCGCCAAGCTGGCCAGAGGTGTTAAAACCAACAGAGGAAAAAGGTGAACAATCTTAACACCTCTGTCACTGCTGGGGAATTTGCCTAATTTGAGTCGCTCGTTTAAAATCTGAGTGCCGGTGATTCTAGCAGTTTTTCAAATGGCTTGTCCAGCTTTTGTCCCTTGAGTTACAAATGTGTTCCAGCTTTGCGGGTTTCTCTGAAAATCGCCTTTGCAGGGATTCCAGCAGCCGAGGCGGCGCAGTGACCCCTGACGGTGGCTCTGGTAATCGAGGCAGGTTTGCACAGCTACCACTATTTTTAGGAAGTTAAAGGTGCAACGGCTGTTTTGAAGTCCAGGCCCCGATTTCAGCAGTTCATCGATAATATTTTGCAGTATTCTGTGTGCCACCCCGTGGCTGCCGGCGCACATTGCAGTTGTTGAGGTGCGGCGGGGCTTCACAGGACAGTCCCAGTTTCAGTGTCGTCTTGATGGTTTTATTTTGTGTCTTAGTTTAGTGTCAGTTACCTGTTCTGATTCCCCTAACATTGACTCAGTTGCGAGATCCTGGTCCTTGGACATGCAAAGTGGAGCGGTGGCCGTTCAGTGCTGACTGGTCTGTTGCTTTCAGCGTTAGTCGCAGGGCTTGGCTTTCCGAAAAGGTGGAAAAATGGTGCTGGATTTAAGCACTGAGAGTTTGCACAAAGGAATCAGTGACATTTCTGCACCCTGTAGAAAGGATTGCCATCAAGGAAACTGAAAATCTATGTGTCTGATGCTGCTGGAAGGACGTGATCGCGGATGGCGATGCCGGGGTGGTAATCTTCCTTGCTGCCCTGTCCCATTACCCTGCCAGAGTTTTACAGGTGGTGACCCCTGCTTTAACCATGGCACAGGCGCAGTTTAGCCTGAGAGCATCTCTCAAGGTAGCTAATGTCATTTTAAATGCTAAGAATGGCAACCTGTGATTGTTGGTTCTTGTAAACTTAAACTAGGATGGTGCTGTTGGCGTGGATATAGAAAGATAGGTTCTCCAAAACAGCCACTTACACGGCTGCATTGAAAGGGTTAAAGGTAAATAAAATGTGTGTTCTTTAATACTACAAAAATAAGCCTTACTTTCTGTTGGGTGGTTGGAGAAGAGCTGGAGTTTACATGAAGACAGCTTTTCAGGGTGGCTGTGTTGTTAACCAAAGATATTTCTAGGTTGCTTACAAAATGAGGTATTTTTTTTCAAATATTTTTTATTTTGAAAGTACTCAACCTAGCTTATGTTCTTGTGGAAAGAACATCACAGTTAAATTGCAGTGGAAGGTAGCTTCATTTTTAATACTGAGTTAAAGCAAGCTGGATCCGTTGTTTGCTGTGGTGTTTCTGTGGGGGGTAAAAAACATCTGTATGTGGATGCTGTTTCTGCAGTAACCACTATACCGAAGGAGAATCAGGGACATAATGGCTATAAATCTTGGGGTTTTTTTCCGTGGAATAATCAACAATAAAAAGTGTTCAGGCGATTAAGATACCTGCAAGTAGATCCTTACTCCAAAGCTGTAGGTTATGAAGTTGTAGTACAGTCTGCCTTCAAAATGGTTGGAAATCCGTCATAAATATCTCTTTACCACATACCTTCTATCTCCCTGGATGATTGGCTTTCTAGCAAAGCCTTCCATAGAGGGTGTACTGTAATCCTTTTACGTTACTTCTTCAGTGCAGATTACGCAGCAAGAAATAATTAGGAGATTAATTTTCACCTGTCACTGCCAATAATAGATAACCTTGATACAGTGACAGGGCTAGGAATTTGGGGAGCGGAAAAGCATTTAACCCTGTAGTGATTGCTGCAGGGACCAGGCAGAAAATGGTTGCCAGAACATGACCTCCCTGCTTGCTGTCACGAAAAGGGAGAGACGTGTTAGTCTTTCAGCTTCCTTGTCTCCTGCGAACGCTTTGCCTTTATCCGCGAACGTGCGCTGTAAAATTCGCTCTGTGCCGCAACGGTGCCACACGCGCCTCGTGCTAATCAGCCTGGAGCAGACGTTGGAGACCTTTGTAGCCTAGTCTTTTAATTCAAACGCAGTTCTGTTGCTTTTCATGATTTCAATTCCCAATCTGACTGGTATTCCTAGTCTGCTAGGGAAAGGAGCAAACTAATGAAGATGGCTTCATTAGGCAGAGCGCAGTTTAGCCCTTGCTTCTCTCCAACAAATGCAGCTGATAAAACATCCCAGAAGTAACTGTGCTTTTGGTCTTCAGAGAAAGCAGAGCTGAGGTGTTTCTGCTCCCTTTCAAAATTAATTACTAGCTTGCACCAGGCGAGCTTAAAAATGGAGCCTACGCTCTAAGACAGTGAAGGTAAATGGGAAGGAAAAAAAAAAGTCACTCTTCCCCCTCTGCTGTGGTGGTTGTGTTTTTTTTTCTTTTGTGTGGAAGTTTAAATCTACAATCTGTTGAAAACGTAATGGGAAACCAGCCTACAGAAAATGCCATTATTCATATCATCGTGAGCTCATTTATTTTATCTGCAATAGTAATGATAAGACAGACTGCTTGGCAATGCTGATAAGCTGAGAAATATCTTAGAGCTATTTGTAAAAGTTAAAGCAGATCTTGGTACTGAGAGATAGGGAAAGTGATGAGCCTTTGGGCAATCTGCAGAGCTGAAAGCTAATAAAGATTTTAATAGGAAGGCTTCATTAGGATTAGGGAGAAGATCCATTATCTGGGATTTACACAACACAAACAGTGGGGCAACTTTAATTTTTACTTCTTTGTTCATTAAATACTATTGCGGAACATGAAGCCTTTTAACTCTGATCTGGATCTCTTTGTGCGTTCAAGGAGCCATCGCCAGCTGTTGGTTGAGCAAAGATGGAAGGGCAGGTTGTGCAGGAATTTGTTTGCCACATGTGAGAAATGCCAATAAGCCATCATATTCAGGGGCCAGTCGCTTTTTGGAGGTGCAGAAATACAGTTGTTTGCAGGTGCCTGGGTGGCAGGGTTCTCGGTAGTGTCTTTTTTTCTGTTGTGAACAATATTTCTAATGTTTTGGCCATGAAGAGGCTATCTCCAGAAAGAAATGTAACACGTTGCTGCTGTGCTGGTTCTCTTGGCGGTGAGACTGAAATAGCATTACTGGGTAACTTGTCCACCCAGTTCACCCTAACAGGGTGCTAACTCCCAGCCACCAGTGGTGACTTTTTTATTAGCTGCGATCACCACACAGATAAAACTATTCTACTAGAGGAGCTGTCTCCAGTGCCACTGGAGATGGCATGGTAGGACTATGTGCCATGGGTGACCTGATTGAATGGGTTGGTAGTTACACAACAGGACCTATTTTTAGCACCATGTGCATTCTTACACGTGATGTGCAAAACATTTGCTTTTGGGGGACCCTTAGTGTGTGCAGACACCTATCGCATGGGCTCAGCTGCTTTATTCCTTGTACTTCGCACAGTATGTAAGGTGCATGTAAGCGGCTGAAAGACAGATATATTTAATACTTTTTCTCAAGGACCATCCAGACTTTTTTTGTGGTTAAATTGAATTGTAAAGCAGGAGGAGAAGCCATGCTGGAACATTCTTTGGTTTGCTTTTGAGGGCCAAGCCATGTTGTAACCCGATTCTGCTAACGTACAGTTTAAACCCTTTTTACACACAGCCGGTGAGATCTAGTTGAACCTCTAATGCAGATGAAGGGTTTTGTTACGTGATATCTTTGCTGGCTGTGAAATGTCACTCGTGTGACCACACCTGTGTTTGGGAGCTGTCTGGTTTCTTCTTTCTGTGGAGCACAGACCCATACAGGAGTCTCAGCTTCTCCCCTGCTTTCATGGCACAGACCAACTCTTGCTGGATCAAATAACCCTTGTGGTAACTACAGTAACACTGCTTCCATGGAGGAGTAGTATTTGGAAAGTATGTTCTTGTATTTTCAGTTGTCTTTAATACAGTGTAGCAGCCAGAAACCAAACGGGAGCGCAGCACCAGGAGCCACAGAGAAGTCTGTTCCAGAGCATAGTTTGGGATCTGCTGGTTTAAACCAGTGGTTTCATAGGGCTTACAGCGGACAGTGTAATGGTAGAGTTAACTCCAAGTATTCCACCTTCTATATGCTTAAGGAACTTAGAGCAGCTGCAGCTGTAATCCCCTGCTGTGTACCCTCACCACTGTGGAGGCAGGTGGGCAGGGCTGGGAGGAAAGCACGCCGCGCCTACTGCCCAGGACAAAAATACATTTCTTATAGTGGGTTGGTGTTGGTTTGGTGCAGCTTGTTCGTAAGGAGTCACAGTTTATGTCGGTGAACCACCTTGGCCTCCTAAAGAACTAGCGCTATTTGCACGTAACATGTTGCTCCAGCAAGGCTGCCATTTGAGAAGTTTCTAATATTTATGTTTGATATGAATGAAACTTTTTGTTTTGTCTGTAGACCGCAACGGAACTGGAGCTGACTCGTATCAGGAGTGCCTTGATAACAAGCAAGGTATGAGATCAAGTCTCTCCAACATGGGCACTTGGGACTGATATAGCTTGATTTCTTGCAGCTGAATTGGTTGCTGTCTCTGTCTGTCTCACTCTCTCTGTTTCCCCCTTCCCCCCCCCTTTTGTTCTCCCTTCCCCCACCACTGTCTCCAAGCCAATTCACTGTTAACAGTTCCATGTCAGCTAACCTGTTAGCTCAAGGACTCATTACACATTTGTGATAAGGTTTCTCGTGTCTAGCAGCCCAAACCCTCTGTTACTAAGGGATGAAGTGGGAAGCTTGTAAAACAAAAGTAGCATGTGCACTTGCTTGCAGCTGTCTTCTTCCTTGAGGTTTACTTGCACAGCCAAGCAGAAAAATATTAAAGTAAAAGTGGAGTTAAGGGAAGGCACGTGCCAGGCTGGGTTACCTTAGTGCCAGACATCCTGTTACAGTTTGTGTGCTGACATGCTGATTCAGACTTGTCCAGCCTGCTGTCTTCTCCTGTGGCAAAGTTGGTAAGAGCTGGAAAAGTCTCATGTGACTTACAAGGGAGTGGTGATGGTGAAGGAGGAAACTGTTACTCTTTTATTGTAAACATGGGAAGAAGAGTCACATCAGTAGAAATGAAAATTGTAAAAGCATCTCAGAAACAGGACCCAAAGGCAAGGTTATTGATTTTGTATTTAGAAAAGGGTTGGTGTATTGTGTTCTCTTCAGATGTCCTCTCTGAGAACTGCAATCAGAAGTGCTACTCCATCACCGTAGCCGCATAGTGAGTGTTGAACCTTCTGGTAATCAGGGAGAACAAGTACCCTTCAGTCCAGAATTCCATTCATTATAAGCTACAACAATAAAGAGATAACAGGAAACGCTTATCCTAACCAGGTCATAGGCATCAGTTATATGTCAGCTTTTTACCCTGCTATTGACCCAGATCTGTGACAGTAGCTAAAATGGTCACTTGCTGAAATTCTGACCTTCCTTGCATAGTTTTCTAAAGTAGTACCAAGAAACAAACAAACAAAAAAAAATCTGTCCCAATTTTGGTGCTTGTTTGGGTTTAATTTTCCACTGGTGTCTATGCTTTCAGTATCCATCAATCAGTGTTACATGTGCTTGAAGTCAAAGCTGCCGTGAAGTGCATCCCCCTTGCTGTTGCTGGGTTTGGGGTGGGGTTAACTGGTGGGGGGCTTGGGGGTTTTTTTGTTTGTATTGTTTGCCTCCTCTCAAAAAAAAAAACAAAACACCAAAAAAACACCCCACGTTGTCTCTCTGGTGACCTTTACACTCATCTTTTTTCACTGTTTTTCTTTACTGGTTGTGGTAAATACCTAATCATTGCTAAGCTTTCATTTCAGAAGTTACAACTGGAAGACTAATGTGGAAGAACTGTAATCAATAATGGCTTTTTTTATTAGATTAAGTTTAAAAGCCTTCTAGACCAATGTAATTCAGGATGCTTCTTTGATAGATAGTTTGTTCTTAGGGAGAACAGTTTTTTCCAGTAACATTTTACTGGTTGGCTGGGGGCAGGGGTTGTTCCATTTGACATTTTGTAGAAAGCAACTGAGTTTCAGGGTTTTTAAAAAATTCGAGTCTTCTCATTTTTGGAAACCAATTGCAGTCCCTTTGATGTGCCAGTTACCCTGGTTTATCTGACAGGTAGTATTAAACGGCGTTATATCCATCACTTTGATTTGTCTGTCAGAACCCTAAATTTTTCTTGTAGTGTGTTTTTTGATGGGTTTCTTTTACTTCGCTGTTAACATGTTAACAAGCTGTATCATTACAAGTGCTTTCAATCCAGTATGAATTGGATCTGGTGTGGGTAATTTACCATGTCAGTGCTACATCATCACATTTAAAGCAACAACCTTTAAGAATGCAGAGATTTAAAGGTAAATTTATACACAGTAACTTGTAGTCAGCCCCTTACTGTCCAGTCCACGTTACATTTTGTGAGCATGCAGTAGAGTTGAATCCACCATTTGCAACAATTTACAGGATATAAAATATATAGCTGGCAGCAGACCCATAATTCTGGTTGCTCTCTGCTACGTTCAAAACAAAACACCACCAATGGCTGGAAGTACCAGTGGCTCTTTAAAAGTACTAAATCTTTAAGCAATGGAAATGCAATTGCCATGGCTTCTTTTTATAACAGCATGCTTGTCTCCTAGAAATTATGCTATAATGAGGTTTGGTTTATATATTTTACCCCTTTCCTCATTAAAGTGCTATCTCTCGGAAGAAGCGCTTTGTGTCTTGAAATACTGTGCGGTTAAAATGAAGGCAGGTTTATAAGGATTTAATGTACTTGGGAGCCAAGGTTTTGCAGCTTTATGGCAAAGATGTTTTAACAAAGGGCTTTATGGTAAGGGTGTGCTGTATTTTAGTCAGGCAGTTGCTCAAGGGAAAATTTTCAGTGTGAGCACATCACAGCAGCAAGGAGAAATTCAGAGGGAAGCAGGCCTCTGAGATCCAGTCACCGTCTTGGCTGATATTAAGTCTTAATTCTTTGCAATGTCAAGGCCTGCTTTTTTTTTTTTACCTCTTGGATCAAGGAAGACAAAAGTCTTGCGCCATGTAATGCAACAGCATAAGCAGGTCATTTAGGTTTCTCATTTTAGCGCTCAAAGGCAGGGTGCAGGAGAGCGTGCCCAGGACAGCCACAGGTGGGATTGTTCACACCTTCTCAGCATGGAGCTTGCTTTTTCAGCCTTTTATCTCCAATATTCAGTATTAAAATCATACCCTGAAAGCAAAATTGTTGTGAGTATTTGGGGTTTGGAAGTGAAGAGGGCAGCAGTTCGGAGCAATTGCCCATCTGCTGCTGCCGAAGACGCGTCCTGGATCTGCCTGTTTCTCTGGGATACAGTTAATACCCCGTGGTTTCCGGAGAGCCAGGGTGTTCTGCCATGGAAAACAGGTATAGAATTACAACCAGACACAGTTGTTGCTGCAGCTCCTCGATAGGAACTCACCGTTATTATAAATAAACTAGTTCTGTTTTAATGGTTAGGCAGTGAAAATCACTCAGCTAGGGCCTTGGTGGTAGCCGGGAAGACGTAACCTCACATCTTTGAAACAGTGCGTAGAGAGGTGGCCTTGGAAACCGATTTAGAGTATTTCATGTTATTATTTGTAGCGCCTTCTCTTATCTATAGAAAATTGTGGTTTACTTTGCTTCAGCTGTTTTCTGTCCGTCCCCATGCCCTCAGGTGGGCTGGTGATGGGTGTTGTGCCCTACTGGGCTCTAGCTTTCCCAGCAGCTACAGGCTCCTGCGGGAGGAACCCAATACCTTTTACTTTTCCAGCGTTCTCTTTGCAGAGTGTCATGGTTCTGTATTACTTCCCCACAGATGAATTAGTTGATACTTTTCCAAGATGAACATGGTTTCATCTTTCTGATGGCCCTATTGACTTCCTAGGACTCTTTATGTTTCTTTTCTGGTATTTTACATATGTCCTAAATTCAGTACTGCTTATTGATTGAGGGAGGATGAATGTAATTTGGAGCAACGTTTGAGAGCAAGGACGGAGGGTAATTAATCTTGACAGCGATCAAAATTTGGCTGCAGTCAAGGCGATTACAGTGCCTCTGTCCTGAGATTATGGAGGACTGAGTGCTCCTGCCCTGGGTTTGTGCTGTGGATGGATCTCGGGCGGATTGCTGAGCAGGCGTTACAGGTCTAGGATGTCTGTAGGATCAGGCTTGATTTTGAAATGGTGGCCATAGACTGAAGAGTTTTCATCCTGTTCCCAGTCCCCTGGGCCGTGTAGTCCCAGTGTGTGTCATCTGCCATTAGTCTTGATGCAACCAATGACCTTGTTTGTGTGAGCGCATTAAACACAACATTAATATCTAATTTGACTACTTTGAATTCAGACAGGCTGCAATCAATCACCTGAACTCTCTTGACAGTGAGTATGGCTGGATGGGCTAAGGAAACAGTTAAAATGCATGCTTGGGCCAAAACTCTAGGAAACTGGATAACTGCTTGCGAGCCTGTGTAGCTGGTGTAGCTGCAGCAGTTGGTGGAAACACGTTCTTCACTGGAAAGGAAAAGCTGCAAGAGCAAGAAACGTGTGGTCTGTGTGGAGGTCTGCTCAGCCTCCTTCCTGCCCGATAAATACCAGCATGGTAAATGAGGCTGCCAAGAGGCACCCTGTAGAAGATATTACTGGGAGAAGTTCTAACCTATTCCAGCTTTTGGATCCCTGTTGAACCCCAGCAAGATTAGTTTCAGGATGGCAGAGATGAATTATGAGGCAGATAAATAAAAATGGCAGACTGGCACGGCTGGAGCGAAAAGTGCGGTCAAAACAGTTCTGTCACTGAAGATGTTATTTCCATTAAATGTTTTGAGATTTAATATTGATTTCAGTGAAATTACCCTTGAAAACAGATTTCCTCCGAACCTTGATTTTTATATATTTGTTCTGGAACAGCTTTAGGAGGCGGAAAAATGAAACTTTTGCTTCAAACAGTTTTTATGTTTTGAAATTGGCTTTTTTCACTGTATGAACAGTTTTTAAAATATTATTTATTATTTGTATTCCAGTCATGTCTGTGCACTCTAGTTATGGGCTAAACATAATTTTGCTAACCACAATGCAGACGGGGTGGGGGGGTTCAGTTTCTGCCTGAATAAGCTTTGGTTTTGTATTTCTGACTGGGGCTGCATTGATTGCCAGTGCCTATTTAAACAAAACAAAAAAAAAAAAAACAAAAAACCCCAACAAAAAACCCCCAACCTTCTCATTTTACAATATGTTGGCTGCCTTTTTGTTTAAAGAATTATAAATACATCAGCAGATTTTCCACAAAAACACATATGCTTTCTTCCTGATGAGCATGATGACGCACTGAGAATCCTTGCAAGAGGCCTTGAATCTCCTTCAAGTAGAAGATAGTGCTGAGGTTGGAACTGAAATTTTAAATAACTCTCTTCATTATAAAAGATGCTGGTGGGGCCTTGTTACAGAAGAATTGCCATTTTCTGACTAATTTTTTTTGCCAGCATGGGAACAAAGAAAGAAAGGAGGAGGCAGAATAAAAGCCTGTGTGAGTGTAGTACAGAGGCTGCAGCTCTCTAAACTGGTAATGGTATCTGGAAAGAGTCCAGGCTGTTGTAAATATGAACTTTTGTCAATATTCCCCAAGCTTCCCTGGACTCTAGGGTGGGCTTTATTAGCTGAAGGTCACACCATTGTGCTGTCTCCCTCTCCTGAGACCTCTGATACCTTCCTGAAAGGACAGCCCATTATCCCTGGGCTTAGAAGCCAGCTTTCTCTTCAGTGGCGCTGAAGCTGATAAGCTTAAGAAGCATATTTCATCCCCCCACTGCTGCTTTCAGGAGACAAACAGTGTTTATCGTTCCTGATTAATTCCAGTTGAACAAAAAAATAAAATAGGAGGCATGTGTGTGTGCACACGTGCGCGCACGCACAGAGACACGGAGTTGACATTTTTTTTAGGCTGGTCTTCTTGCATAAGGTCAACTCATCACGCTGGCCGCAGCGAGCAGCGTCTGGTGCTGCCTCTCTGTTTTTCCTAGGTGGTATGTCCGAAGATTGATTTAGTAACACGAGAGGATCCTGGGCTGCGATCAGTGTAAAGAGAAAGGGGTGGAAAGGGGGACCGGGTAGCAGCAGCCTGAGCATCGAGGTTGGAATTGATCTGTGGCAATTAAGCATTAAGGTCTGTGAGAGCAGGACCACCCGCTGGGAGAGTGGCTTTCCATCACCTGCGAAAGATGAATGGCCTGAGGAGAGAGAAGGGCAGGAATTTCATACTCAGCTACCTGAAAAGAATCATAAAAACACGCTGTATCTCGCTTCTGTATCTTGCAGCCCTGTTCATCACAGCTAAATCCCTTTGCTGGGAATTATGTGCAAGAGAGTTGGAAGATAGGTAGTTGCTTCTACTGCTTTGGTTTCTTCATTTCCCTCTTTGGATCTGGCTTGAAATTTGTCAGGAGGCATCTTGCGGATTTTCTGGTCACTACTGTTTCAGTAGGAATATCTCCCATACATGGCCCCCAGTTTCTTAGGGTTACTTTTTTCCTTGTAATGAGATTCAGAGTATAGAATGAGTACCAGTGAATAACACATGCGATGAATAACGTGTTGTCCCTCTTAACACGCCTGCAGCTCTGTAAGGTGCCCAGGTAGCATGCCCCAGTGGCTGGGGCATCCAGGGCAGGCGAGCTGTGCTGTGTGCTTCTCTCTGGCATGGTCTTGCTGTGTAAGACACCTTACCTGCCTGTGCCTGAGGTATTCGAGTGGCAAATGAGAATATTGGCACTGTACACAGTCCTGTTTGGATGACCGTGCAGCTGCAGCGCAGGTTAGGCGTTTTGCGAAGGGCTCTGTATTTCCTTCAGTTTTGTTGTTACACTTGCCAAGGTTGAGGAGTGAAAGAAGAGATCGCACCTGGCTGCAAGGAGCCTGTTGATACCTGAACCAGAGGAGATGATACTTCGCTCCATAAACCTCTAATTTTTTCAGCCTTTTAAAAAAAAGGTAAAAATATTAGAGAGCTGTGGCGTGTGGACTGCTTTCTCTTGCTTTGCAATTTGCTGATACTGAACAAGTGGGCCCTGCCAGCAGGTAAGGGGCTTCACCGCTCTGCCCCCGCCTCTGTTGCAGGGCTGCTGCTCGTGCAGAGCTGCATCAAACGCTGGTGCATTTGCACTAGACAAAAGCAAATCAGCTACTTAGTGTATATTGCATTAAATCTTTGTTTTGCTTGCCACATGGGCTGTGTTTAAGCCAGATTCTTGGTACTTGGGTTACAACTTCTTTTCCTTTGCCAGAACAGACAGAGAAGGAAAAATATTAAAAATAATTTTACAAAACTATGTTTACTTCTTAACCAGTGAGGACCACGTTTAAAGATGGATTTTGCTATTACATCTCCAGCACTAGTGTAAACAGGGTCTAATGGGAAAGGCTGTGAAATAATAGGGCTATTGGTCATCTTTGGGGTAAAAGGAATTTCTGTAACACATTTCAAACCAGAATAAATCTGAAACTTCAGCTGACCAAACACAACTAGCACTTCTATTTTAAAATGTGTATAGTAGCATGAAATGGGAGTGGTGGGCCTCTAATATTAGTTTTTCAAAGGTAAACTGCACAAGCCGGTGTGAATTGGGGGCATTTACTTTTCTTTTGTGGATTGGATTAAACTTGTCATTCTTCACATAGAATACAATTAGTTTTTAGATGCGAACATCCTTAAATATACCACAGACTTCTCTTTAAGGGCAAAGTAGATTTGAGAGAGAAAATTACTTTGAAATCTTCTGAAAGATTCTGAAGCTATGTATATGGCTCTTTCTCCGGATTTGTGAACATGGTGGAAAGATTTGTATTATTCCGGTGGTGCACCATAGACTGCAGTAGGATACATGCTTGCTTGGACCCCGAGTATGGTGATAAGTGAACATTACTATGGGCTTGGCAGAGCAAGCTCTTAATTTACCTTGAAACGGAGGGGGCAAAAATGATCTCATCGGACAAGACGTCTTTGGGCTACTGCTCACCGTTAGGTATGTCCTAGACAAGATTTATTTACTCAGTGTGGACGGATTATTTCCCTTTCCCTCCCTGAATATGGCCTGTGGTAGCTGTTAGGAAAAGAGCTTTCCACCTCCTGTATTGCAGGAAGCATTTTAGCTCTTGCTGAAATACGAAGCTCACTTCCTTTATTAAAAATAAGAACCACTTTCTCACATGGCAGGGTGATAATAAAGACTGAAATTGGACCTATAACTTCATGAAAAGAAAGAGAATTTTTTTAAAGACAAATCATGCATGGTAATACCTCCATTGTTCTCTCCCTGTGTTCTTTGTATTGCTTAACTCCCTGTGAACAAAGAACCCATAACTGGAATTGTGAAAATAATCCAGGCATTTAAGTCAAAACTCAAAAGGCCCTTGGGAGTCTCATGCAAAGGTGTGCCCTTGAAATGGTGGTTTATGAATTGTCCGAACAGGTTTGAACATCCTGGCCCTGGGGATATCTATGGGAATTGTGCTGCTGACTGCAGCGGGGTCAGGATTTCACACTTGGTGCTTTGTATGTACTGCCGGGCATTGAGCAGAGCCGTCTTTGAGAAAGTCTGACTCCCTCCTCACAAGCAGGCGGGAGATTTTCTAGTTGGTTGCACTTGTGAGTTCTAGTTAAGGGAATTGCTTTTGGTCCCCCCATCTTTGTCACTTACTTAAACAAACATGCAAACTGGAAACATGCACTTGCTCGAGCTTCAACAGCGAGTACATCCTCAAGGTCTCACGTTACTGACCTAGAACTGACACTGGTTGGGAACGTGGTTTTAAGCTAGGGTTTAAGCCTCCTTAAATGAAACCAACTGGGCAGAGAGTTGGGAAATTTTATTCCTAGTCGCCATTCAGATGTCTGAACCCAGCTCGTTTGAAGGTTTGGTCTGTGAGCTTGAACACAGGTCAGTACGGAGGTTGTATTATAAATTGAAGCAGTGAGTACTTCTTCACCAGTTTATTGCAGAATAATGTGTTTTTAAAAGTTCAGGTCTATCCAGGGTCAAAGTCACTGGGAGAAGAAGGTACTTAAATGAACAGTGAGGGAATTAGTCTGAAATTGGCGTGCCGATTCAGCTAACCAAGGCCCTCTGAAACCAGCTTGAACATATAGGCGTTAGCCCTGTTTGAGCAGGAGGTTGAGCCACATGGCCTCTCAAAGTCCCGGCCACTTAAGTGGTTCTCTGGTTAGATGTCTCATGCCTGCCAGGGTATTTGAGCCATCCACTGGACCGTCTGACTCTGATCACTGTAAACATGGACTTCATCTTCCGCTGTCATGTCGCAGTCCAGGGAGAGGAGAGGAGAGGAGAGTCACCAGAGTTGTAGCAAATTTCCCTTTGTCCTCAGTCTTCCAAATTCATGGTGTGGTGGCCAACAACACATTAAGAACTATTATTGATGGAGTAAACTCTGTATATAATGAAAAACAAAAACCAAAGAAGCCATGACCCCAAAAAATACGATCCAGGACTCCAGGAAAATTGGAACATTTAAGTTACCTAATCTTAATTCTCCATCAAGTGAAAACATTTAGGAATAATTACAAGAAAAAACCTTCTAAGCTTTCAGCTACAATGTTCCACAGAGCATTGTCAACCCAAAGTAATCAAACAAAGCACAACAAACTGCTAGTGAACTTGTTTGTAATTAATACTACTAGAACTTAGATAAAAAATGGGGGCTGTGTGCCCCTTGTGTTACTATCAGTAGTTGAGAGGGTTGGAAAGCTACATCCTGTGTAGAAATGTTGCAGTGGCTGGAAGATTGGCTAAAACCTTTTCGTGTTTATCTATAGTGGAATGTGTAAAAAACTCAAAAATTCCTTGAAGACGCCTAGAGAGACCCAGCCATGGTGTCAGTGGGAATATGCATTGAAAGCTGCTTAGGAGGGGGATGTTTCTCAGAATAGTTTGCAAAAAGTAACACTCACAACCCAGTATGGACAATTAGAAAACATTAGAACTAAATGGGTTAATTTTTCCCAACTTTTTCTTGCCCAAATACAGCTAACAGACACTTAAAAAAAAAAAAAAAAAAAAAAAGGCTTGCACTTTTCTTAAATGTACCACTGTTCATCAGAGAGTTGAACACTGTTATGTAAACACAACCCACAGAAGAAAAACAATACAAGAAAACAAACTCCAAACAAAACACATTTGCTAACCCAGTCAATCATGCCACAGTTTCCAAATGTAGATAACACATTTAAGTATTATATGAAAACATCTGAAGATGCTCAATTTTTTTTCTATTGAAAGTCAAAAAATTGTTATAACATTGTCCTGGTTTCAGCTGGGATAGAGTGAATTTTCTTCTTAGTAGTTAGTACAGTGCTGTGTTTTGGCTATGATGTGAGAACAATGTTGATAGGACACTGATGTT
>JAVJGI010000001.1:86683063-86791581 GCA_035590275.1 Ibycter americanus
CCCAAATTTTTATTGCCCAAAAACACCTAACAAAAAATTAAAAAAAAAAAAAAAAAAAAAAAGGCTTGGTTGTTCCTCACTGTAGCTGTGTCTTGAGGGCTTTCCTTAATGAGCTGTCTCTTTCTGTCCAGTATGGAAAGAAAAACAAAAGAGTTAGAGACCTGCCTTTGTCCCCATGTGATTTTAATCTGATTCATTCATTCCTAATCATCTTGAAGGATTATAAAAGCAAAACCTGTTAAATCTTGGTTCTTAGTTCTTTTCTTTCTCTCCCAAACATCATTATTTGTTCTTTTATCATGTTGCATTTCTTTACCCGTGAATCAGCTGCCTTTTAATTTTTTTTCTATATAACAAAAGTCGGGTGGGGAGGGAGAGGGGCGACGGGAGTGCTGCTTTCTTTGATTCGTTTGACACACAAGTGTTCCTTGGCCTTTCATACCGAGGAGTGGATGCAGCTCTTGAACAAATTGGACCTACTTGTTTGCTGGCCTAGGCCATCTTGTTATCCAGCCAGCTGTGTTTTGATCTTGGAGGGCCGTTTGAAGATTAAATTGAGACATCTTTTGTTACTATTAAGTGCAGTAATTAAATCAGCTCAGTGTTATTTAAGTGTGGAAAATGTCGCTTCGCTGGCCCATGGGTGCCTGAAGTTGCCATTAGACAGCTGTGTTGCTTCCAGTACTAATGATGAAGAGGTAGGAGAAAAGAGCCAAGTGCTCTCTAAATAATTTTCAACTCTTTCTGGGTTATGCGGATCCCCTCCCCACCTTTTTATGTGACGTTTCTCCCCCGTCTCTCCTAAATTCATGAAGGACAAGGTTTTTGAGAGGCAACTCAAGCTTTTGCGGGTGGAGAGCTGGAAGTGAGTGCCCTGCCCTGAGCAGAGGGATGGTGTGGAACGGTGTGGGTGAAACGTGCCGTGGCACGGCCAAGTTCCCCGGATCGGCAGCTGCTACTCCATCTCTGAGTTTGCAGGTTGTTGGCTCTGTGAACGACAAAGGAGGCTGAGCTAGCAGGATGGATGCAATAAATGAGCAAAGTTGGCTGCTTCCCCCGCCCCTTCCTCCGCAGGGGGGAGTCTGCCAGTCAAGCCAAGCAAGGCAAGTACATTTGTTCCCATGAGGGTCATTGTAATACAATTTGCTGGTGAAGACTGGCCTGACTGTGAAGTGGTGGCACCTGGGAGATGTGAACTCTGGCTTAGGCCAGGGCTGGTATCGTTCAGAGGTCACCTGGGGCTTAACGGGGTGAGAGTCAGTTGCCCTTACCCATCCCCCTTTGCCTTCTGCTTGCCAAGCAGATTGCTTTGAGAGAAGTGGCTGGAGGTGATGACTGGCAGCAGGGACTGGGGCAGAGAGATGCTGGAAGAAAAAGCGAGATCCTCAGTGGGAGAAGCAGTTCTTCGGAGGTCGAGTATGTTTTGATGCTGGGTTAAGTTGCGCAGCAGTATGGGTTCGTTGCTGCTGGCAGCACTGATCGCTTGAGCGTTGCCTTACTCTTTCCCATCCGTGCCCTTTAGAAACCCCATCTTGCCTCCTGTGTGCAGCTGAACACACAACTTGCTGCTCTCGTGGTTCCCACAATGAAATTCAGCAGCGCTCACGTCTTGGTGGGGGAGCAGCAGGCAGGATTGTGCACAGCCCCTTTCAGCCACCGTGCTGCCCGCTGGGGCAAGGCTGCGTGCTCCCTCCCCGAGCCCACACCCAGCCTTGTCTCCGAGCCTGCTTGTTGAGTCTGTCCTCCCGCATGCACCCGACTCTCCGGCTTCTATCTCCAGTCATTGCCCAGCAACATCTATTTGCATTGCTTTGTACGCTTATGTGTTTTATAGAGGGGGAAGTGTATTTGCACTTCGCAAGTGTTTTTAAGCTGTGGCAAGGGCAGAAGTATGGCAGATGGGTGGGGATGAGAGAATCAGAAGCATGATGAATCTGTTTTTCTTACCTTGTTTAAAATTGCCTGTTAAAATTCAGCAGCCGCACCTCCGATCAGCCTAATGGTGTCTGCCATGTTGCGAATACACAGTCATTAGTTGGTCCAATTCATGCATGCTGAGGTAGGAGGGTGATGTGAATGCAAAGGAGATGGAGAGAATAGAAGTTGGGGGGGCAGAGGAAGGAGGGGGAGAAGCTTGGTAATACAGTGACAATGAAACATACGGTAGTCACACTGGAAAACTTTCTCCTTCATTAGCAGGGATCTGTTGAGTTTCTGCTCACATTAGGGTAATTAACACAAGTACAGATTGTTGAACATCTGTGCAGTTTAACTATATGGCCGGTTCCCAGGCTTTAAACAGGGCTGTGAGGAGCCAAATGCAAAGCAGTATGAAAAGCCCACACACTATTCATTTTACTGAAATTAGCATTTCTGGATGAAAGCTGATGTTGCACGTCGGCTATAAATTTTCTCTAGTCTGTTGCCAGGTTGGCTGATGATCTGAGGTTAGTGTTTGTTAATAATTTTTTAAAATTTGTTACTTTTAGTATTCTGGAGGGGAAGTTTCTATCTCGCTCTTCCTTTTCTTAAAAGGCAAAACCAAAAGCAAGCAAAACAAAGCATCTGGGTGTATGACATCTAAGTGCTTCTAATCTTTTTCCAGTGGAAACCCAGGAAGGAATCGCTGGTTCAGCCTTCATCAGGGGCTGTTGGCTTCGTGGAACCACCAAGGCTTTTTAATATTTCTGACCAAACTGTGATTTTAATTTTCTAGCCTTGTAAATGCCTGGGAGGCTCTGCTTACAGCGTGTTGTAAAAAAATGCAGAGTTTTGTCTGCAGGATGGTGGTTACACAGGTATTGCTTCTCCGCACATCACCATCCCATAGCTCTGTGTGTGTACTTAGGGTTACTGGTATAAAGGTATAGCTGTATTTATGGAGAGCCTTCTGCACTGATTATCCCAGAGGACAGTTGTTCTGCTGTGGCATCTTGAAGCTTCCTTCCTGCTCATTTTTACCTTGCCAGCTGAGAGCATCTGGGCCACAAGGCTTGACAGACTTTTGAGCATAATGGCCAGCAGCAGCAAGTTCTCTGCAGAGGGCCCTTCACGCCACTGCTACCTCCTATGCCTTGGTGCATCAGAGCTACTGCTTGCTGGCCTTCAGGTGATGTAGCAAGACCACTTAATACTTTAGGTGTTTTTGTCCTTTTTCCCTGTATGGATAGGGACAGTCTGATTTTTCCTTAAATGGATGATTTGTGAAGCCTTCTTCGCATTGGTTTCCTGATACTGATAACTCATGGTCATGTTTTTGATAGTGGATTTTGAGCATCTTTTCACTTTGCACTTAGAAATTTTCACTGGGAGGTTCAGACCAATGGTTTCAGCACATGACCATCCACAATTTTCTCTTCCTTAGGTGATTTCCCCTTGTGACTTTTTCTGTCTTTTGGTGTTTTGCAGTGTTCCCAGTTGTGCATTAACTCTTGGGTGTTCTGGCTGTACCTATACTTAAGCCTATGAGCAATGTAACTACATACCTGAATACACAAGGACACCTGGTTTTGTATACAATTGATTCAAACAAATTTGTACCATACTAGAAACTTTCTGTGAAAGTGGCTGTGCATTGGAACCAAAGTGTGAAGGGTGTGCCAGGAACCATAAAACGATGTAATTCAAAAGTACACTGTGCAGAGATCCTGTATCATAAAAACATTTGCATTTTTTATTAGTCATGTTATCTCTTTCAGATACAGATTTTAACATATGCTGAAGTTTAAAAAAGAAAAACAAAAAAGCCCCAAACAAACCAAAAACTGAGCAAGTTTGTTCCACGAGTGGAATTGCTGTAAGGCAGATAGCCCTTACAGCTGGGACAAGTCATGCACCATGTTTGTCAGGAAATTTTAGTGGAGGTGACATTCATGTATGAACATAAAGAAGCCTACCAATGTACATAAAAATAATAATCCTTATTAACACTATTTTGTCCCTGCTGTTTTCACTAAGCAAAAAAATTTTGTTCATGGTGGGGGTTTTTTAATGTAATCCCTGTGGGCTGATGTGAACAGAGCTGACCTTTGAAACCCTATTTTAAATTTTGAAAGGATTGGTTTTGTGGTGGGTTTTTTTTTTTTTAATTGGGAAAGGAAGGGACTCAGTGGCTTGGAGGAAATGTAATTCTTGCCAAGAATGCAGTGATTTGATCCTTTAGTTCACCTTCAGCTCCTGCTCTGTAATGGCTTACACCCCAGCCCAGAATTTAGCTTGGCATCCCTTGAAATTGTTGGTGAAATTGTTGCCGTCGCACCCACCAGTTCCTCCACAGTCTGCTGGCAAACATCAGAGCTTGCAGAGCTTCATACTCTTTGCGACCAAAAATCCTTCTGGGACCAAAATGCAGTCTTCAAATTCAGTCCTGCAAATGTCTGGGCTTCAGGAGCAGTGTCACCCACGTGCCTGTGAGACAGTCCTGTAAATACTGTGCTCAATGTTCTGTCATTGCAGGATCACTTTCTAGGGTGAAGGTGTCCCAAGACAGACTTGCTGAATCATATAAAGCTGTGTTTAGTTAAGTATGTGGTTTATTTTTGAAGCACTAATTAAGTTAATCTAGTCCAAAGGGAAATTTGGGCTGGCCTACTTACTCTTGTAACAGTTCTGCAGATAATTGTGTGCATACAAACGGGTGCACACCAGCTTAGTTAGGAAAAGAAAAATTGTTTGGGTGAAGTGATTATCTACATTTGATTCCTTACCCTCTCCATAAAGGATGTCAGAAGGTGGCACGTTGTCTGGTAACAGTGAGGGACGTGTAACAGATGCTGTCTGAGCTATACAGGACGATGACAGAGGGCATTTGCCCTTGCAAAGAAGGGTATGCAGTGAATGGAGCACTGAGATTTCCTCTGGGGTGCTGTTGCCAAAAGGGTCCTGACCGTTTGGCTAAGAAATATTTGTGTAAGCCTAAATAGAATTTATTTATTTATTTTTAAAAGAAAGTACGGCATTTTACCTGGCTTTATAAAATCGTATCTTAAGCCAATGGATTAGCCCCATATAGACAAGTCTGAGGACAGACCAAGAGAGTGAAAGAAGGAGAGAGAATTGTTGGAAGAGGCTAGATTCCAGGGGGAGAGAGGGAGTTTCTTAGGGACACTTCCCTCTTCTTGAGTATGGGTTACAATATTCCAGAAGCTGTAAAACTGAAGAATGTTATGTATGGTTGGGGTAGGGGAGTGTTAACATTTTGTGCTAAGAAGATTGCTCCGGCAGTTTAGGTATTTGATGTATGTAAATGCAAGTATCAAAATATTCTCATGCCTTGTTTGTGGTTCTCTGTGCTGATGGCAAGAGGGTTGAAGAGGGCCATGCTTACAGGTTTTTGAGACGTGTTAGCGCAGCCTGGTACAGGGAAGTGCGACATGAGAAATTGTTTAAATTAACCACACTGTTTCTGTTTTAAACAGTTTGGTTTTTTCCTGGACTTGATGATAGTCAGTGTTACTTTCAGTATTGGTAGAACTGTGTCACTTAAGTTGATGAGGATGTTGTCTTTCCAAGGTTAGTGTCTGTGCTCCCTAGATTTGTACCCCATGTATCTTTCCTTGGATTTTATTTGGTCTCATTCTAGGAAAAAACAGCTCTATACAAGAGAGCAGTGCTCAGGAACAAAAATTAGTATTCCTGTTAAAATAAGCAGACAGACCTTGCTTATTTTCACTAACTACTAGCCAAACCAATTGCCTATTTGGGTGTGTGGAACTGACCATGAAATTGAAGCACTGCTGTATCTGCGGGTACACTGCCAAAATGAAACAAAATTTTCCTTTATTAATTCCCCCCACTCTGCCTCAGCCCTACTCCGTAAGAGCATTTCCTACAGACTGGACTTAAAATGGCCATTCTGTTCCTGAAGAGCAGAAAATGGCAATGCATCCAGAGAAGAGGTTTCGGAGTTGTGTAAGATAGCAAAACTGTGGCTGGTGAAACAGAGCTGTCAGCCTCCAGTTACATGGCTGTATCTGAGACTGCAAACGCTGAGTTCCCTTGCACTGAGACTAGAACTGATTTTTCTAGCAGATTTTCCAGCGTGTACACTGTATCCCTCGCTGGCTGGGAGGGTGTAGGGCATGCGTTGAGGAACTTGAGGACATAATTTTGAAGGACTCCTAAAGTTTCCTTGGAGGTTTCTTTTTATTCATCACTAAGCTAACTTCTGTGAAGCAGCAAGTTCTCTTGTTCTCCTACATGATCACTTTGAATGGGTAGTTGCATTTATTTAAATACCTAAAATAAGCTCAGAGAACTTGAGACTTGCTTCAGCTAGGCTGCGTATCCTCAACCACCTCTCAGACCTTTATCAGACCCCAAACTGGGTGCGTCTTGCTAACCTTGTGGTTGCACAGTTGGAATTATCTCCGTTGCGTAGATGGGAACACTGAGGCAGATTTGAAATTACTTGCCCCAGGCCACCTAATGCTGACAATAGACCACACAGTCCCTCAGCTTCTTTCTATGCCAAAACCATTCTCTTGTGTTTGCCTATGGAAAAACAGTAGAGTGAGCGAAGAGTGGGGTTTGTTGTGATAACAGTGTGTGTTTCGTACCAAAAGGCCGTTGGACAGTGATGGATACATAGCTGTGAAATTAAAATCGCCAGGAGATGCACGGAAGGGAAGGCTAAAATGGTCGTTGCCGTGCACATAGGTGGACAAGGGAGCACGCAAGCAGTGAGATGAAGCCAGCAGCGTTAGTTGGGTCCGTCAGCCCCTGCGCCAGGCAGCCCATTTGCATTCTTCTGCCAGGGAGTTGGAAGCTGCCACCGAGCAGTTTATGCTCCAGCCCGCTCTGGCCTTGAATTATGCATGACCAATTTATCATGCCCCCAGCTGAAAAACTAATTGTGTCCCTGGGATATATTTACTAGAAATTGTAGTTTGCTGTGCTGGGGTCCCCAGAGTGTCCGGCAGAGCAAATGACTGGGAAGTCAGAGCATGTTCAGAACAGGACTCCTGGCTCTACTGAAGCCACCGCACCGTTGATAGATTTTTCACTTCGACTGCCTTTCTAAGGGTTCCCCCCTCCCTTCCTATTTTTCTTACACTGCATTACACTTAATCGGGCTGCAGGAGTCCTTCCAGTAGTCTCCAGTATTAAAAAGCACACCGACGTGCCTGGAAAAAAGGCAATTTATTCAGGAAATGCCAACCAGGTTGGGGGGAAGGGGGCTGGTTTATTCTGTGTGTGGGTTTTCTATTTTTTTATATTTTTTTTTTATAAGCACAGTGTGGTTTCCTGTAATGTCTCCAATTACCGTGAACGTCCCCTCCCTCTCCAGATCTAGAGTGATGAGATTCCCTAATTACTGTCATTTGAATGAGAGGTTGGGAAGGAGAGGATTTCTTTTCCTCATACAGAGCTCGTGGGGTGGGCTTAAGCTTGCAAATGGTATTACCACCGGGTCTGGCAAAGGAGCATGGGATGCCCCAAAATGAATTTCTCGGTGATGAAATGCCAACTGTCAAACATGTATCTGGCTGTAAACCCTCTCATAAGGTAGAGCTAAGCCATAAAGATCGTCAGTGGGGGCGAGGTTTGAAAGGGAAGGAGGTAATTCACTGATTTAATTAATCACCAAGTTCAGTCTGTCCTCCCCCACTTGTCACAGAAGGAGGATGTCAAGGAGTTAATCACAATAAAGGAGTCAACAGTAACATGACTTCAGAGGCAGAAGAGCCCTCTGGAATCTCTTGCTCCCTTTTTGTTGTCCTCCTTGTCTGACCTCGTCCAGCTCCGCTAACACAGTTTGCAGCAAGGAGCGCACATCTCTGAGGACAGCAGGAGCTGTGCCAGCTACCATCCGCACGGCTTCACTGCTGGCAGCCCAGGAAGATCAACCGGGAGGCCAGCTTTTCTGAGGCTGGGGAACTGCAAGCTGAGACTTAGGAGAAAGGGATTGCTCCTCTTCCATGGCAGGCAGAAAGAATCCTTTCTTCAGGCCGTGCCGAAACAGGCTGTAGACTCCATAGTCGGGCTGTGCTCTCCCGCCGCTTTAATGGGATTCAGTGCGTGTCCTCTTGGGAGGAGAGCTGTAGGAAGTTAATTGGGCTGGAAGAAAGGTGCTGGCAGAGGTGCTTTCTTAAGTGAATTCAAGATGTATGAAGTAGTTTGTGGAAACTATTTGCAGCAAGTGTTGCATGGGAAGTTGAAAGAATTGAAGGTGGTTTTATTTTATATTGTTTCTGATTGTCACAGATCTGGATCAGCTTTTAAACATTCAAAAGCTCTCTATAGCTTCCTTCCTTCTAGTTCCCCAAATCTGTATTTATCATCAGTTCCCCAAAAAGATCTGGTGTAAAGATTTTGTTCAGGTGACTACACGTCTTGCTGCAGAAAAAGTAGAGCAGATCTGCTGCGTGATGAAGCCATGCTCCTTTTTGCTGAAATATGTGATACAACCAGTGTAAGAGTAGATCTGAAGCTTGTGAAATAGTACCGGGGAAAAGGCATAAGCAGTTTTTTTCCCTGAATGCAGCTAGCCGGAGCAAAACCAAGGCTACAGAGCTCAAGGTTGACATGGACAACCAAATCAGGACTGCCTGTACTGCATCTCCTCAAACCCTGGTGAACTGGAAATAGACATGATTCTGTGAGATGATGTCCTTGTTAGGATCCAACACTGTAAGGTTCCTTTGCTCCCTTTAATCTGATGCATCTACTGATTTCCAAAGAGCAGTGGACTGACTGGTCATGGAGCCCAGTGGTTCAGTGGGTCTCTGTGCAGAGGTAAAGGAAATTTCTAAGCTGAGTTCTACGTGTTTTTCTGGAGGGTGTTGTAGCACTGATGAAATTACTCTGCTTTTTAAGCAGTCAGGAGAATGCAAGAAAGACAGACTGGGCGATAGGATGGAGACCACTTTCATGTAGCAGCAGTTAGACCCTTGAGGAAAGGGTAGGACAGGAGACAATGCAAATCACAGGCTCTTTTGTTAGTGTTTTTTAGCTGCAGTGGCTCAGTGTCTGGATGCCTTTGCCCTTTCATTATTCAGAATGAGACACGTTAGCAAGTCCAGGTTATACTCCTTTTGCTGGTGGTTCTTATTAGCTTGTTAATGATCTTCCTAGGTTTTAAGTGCCTACAAATGTGAGTTCTTGGATAACTTGAGTTCAGGGCAGCTGTCCTTGGCAGGGTGTCCAAATTTCTCCTATGAAAATCTTCCATGTTGTGTTCTCTTCCAGCTCCTGTTCACTTATCATTACAAACTGAGGAAAATAACCACTGGCACTGTGGTACCTTGTGGGTATTGCTCTTCCCTGAACCTGCCTTCTATGCTCTTACCAAGGGAGCTTGTCTGTCTGGCAATCGACAGCTTCTGAGTGGCTCTACTGGTTTTACTTCCTCTGTGTTATTATACAAGTACTTTTGGCTTTGCTGGTTTTTTTCAGTCTGTTGCTGTGCTCGAGTTGCCTGAGCTGTTTGGTTTTCTCCCACTTGCTTTGCTGCTGCTGTGGCTATGGTGGGACGAGAAGCTGCAGTGCTGCTAGGAAAGCTCAGGTGCAGAGGAACCCACAAACAAGCCGCAGCGGCACCCAAAAGATGAAAATAAGGTGGTGGAATTGGGGTGAAATAGAAGTCAACGTCTATTTCATAAGAGGCTACGTGACACAAACTGACCCTCCCCTCACTGTCCTAGGTTTTTTCTCACCCAAAGATCCTGTCCTCCATCCTTTTCTTCTTCCTTCTCTCTCCCTTCTGTAGCTGGGATATACTTCAGTGTCAATTTTCATTTACTCCTGTGCTTAAAGTTACATAGAGAAGAATGAGCAAAGAGAGGGGGCTTACAGGCCTTCTTAATAAGGTGATTTTTTTGTTGTTCATGCTTAAGGGTTAAGGGAAATGACGCTAACATCTGCTACAACTTAAACATAGTACTTGCTACCACAGTTTCAAGTCAGTGTGAATGTAGTCAGCTAAAACATCATTCTGGCTTTGGAACTGGGGGTTGGGAGGTGGGGTGGGGTGTTAGACCCATGTCCTCAGCACGATGTATTTCGAAGTGTCAACATGTTCCTCCCAGTCAGGAATGAGAACTAACAAAAATAGATAAGGGAAAGGGGGCAACACTCCTGACAAAACCATGGAAGCATCTCTAGAGACATGTGCCCATACAGCGGCACATCCATATCCCTGGCTTAGGCAGCTGTAGAGGAATTCTGAGGGGGATGCGGGAGAGTAAACCTTGCCGCTCTAAGAAATCCTGAAAATGTCCCTCAGAAATGCTGCAAGTATTCGGAGGCTGCTGGAAGTGTTCCAGTATTGGAGTCTTTGTCTCCATCCATCACAGGCACTGCAATCTTTGTGCCCCCAGCTTCAAACAAGGGCTTCATGCTGTCCTTGCAATCTGCCTTTATGCAGCGGAGTGTGGAGGCTTCTAATTACGAGGCCGAGATGCGCGGCGGGTGGGGAGGCGTGCTGTGCCCCACAGCCGCGTACCTGATTATCCGTTGCTGAGGTCGTTAGAAGGGTTACTCCTGAGTTTAAGCCTGCTCTGCAAGACCCCTAATTATATGCTGCTCTGCAAGTTGCATTAAAAAGAAATTGTTGAAAAGACAAAGGACAGAATAACATTTCCTCCCTCGTCTTCCCCTCTCTCCCCCCCTGCAACACACACAGACACACACTCCCCCACCTCTCCCTGCTGGGCCCAGAGCTACTTCTCACGCTTGAGTTGGTGCAAGCTCTGATAAAGCCATTGAAAGATGCAGCAGGGAGACAGAGCGCTCCCAGGGACAGAGGGAAGCAGAAGAGGAAGCCGAAGTAAAATGACCCCCTCCCAGGTAGATACAGCCGGGCGCTGCTTGCTGAAGGAGTTGCCCCACAGAGCAGAATTAGAGAAGAGATTAACCGTCCTTTATTGTTTTGTTTCACTTCCTAGGGAGCAATGTAATGTGGTTTCTTCCATCGTGAAAAACCTGCTTCAGCTGGAGCTCCGGGAAGCCTGAATCACTATAGATAACACATTCAAAGTGCAGTATCCCTTGCACATGCTGCCAGTTCTCATTTTAATCTCCCCAGACATCAAAAAAATTAAAATGTAAAATTCCAAGCTATGCAGTTGAGTGACATGAAGGCTGCGCTCACTGCAATGCAATTTCCAAATCTGGGACATGCACACATGTGTCCATCCCTGTCAGAGATAACAGTTTTATGTGTGCTTTCCATGAGCCCATGAAGTGTACCACTAACAGAGATAGAGAATTGAATGGGTTCTTCATTACCACATGTCTGGACTACTAATGAAACTAAACCCAGGTTGATAACAGTAGCACTAAATATTTCCAGCGCTTCTTGGTGCGACGGTAACATTTTCAATTTACGGTGGAGATTATTATAGGGGTATCTGCGGTACCAAGGGTAATGTTTTTTCAAGATTGCTATTTCAACGGGTGGGGTTTTTTTATTACTATTTGCATTATAGTAGTACCTGAAAGCCTGAGTGACAGACCAGGATTTCACTGCACTAGGTGCCGTACAAATATGGAGGGGAAAAAAGGATTCTCTGCTGCAGACAGGGGTTTTTTGAGATGTATCTATGGGGTTTTTTCATTGCTTTTGTAGCTGTAGAGAAACTCGTATTTGAACAGGAATTTCAAAGTCAAAATGTCAAAGTTTGAGTCATTTCTGTACTGGAGAAGCTTGCTGACTATCATAATATATTTTGCTGTAATCTGTGAGCTTTACACCTTGCTCAGTGTCTTGAATACTCAGTTGTAGTGCTCCATTGTATGCTCCTTGTTTCTTACTAGTTTGTCTTCATTTTATTTTGGTGTGCAACACTGAATTCGCTGCCCACCCAAGGCACTAACAGCAGGGAAACTTCTGCTCCTCCTGTCTGATCTGATTTTTTTTGTCCCTCCCGTTTTTTCATGTGTTTGGTTTGTCTTTATGTAACGAGGAAAGTCCCTGCAGGAACCTTTCTTGGGGCTCTGGTTAGTGTGGCTGAAGAGAAGCAGCGATGCAGCTGTGCTGGCAGCACAGCGTATTGTTCTGTGCATTTGTTGGCACTCCCCTGAAAGCGCTGGGTCGAGCACCAGGTGTGAGGTTGAATGCACTTCTCTCTTGGTCACCTCGCGCTCACTCATGTTTCTGCCTCCAAGGCAAGATCAGAAACCACCGATTGATCGCTGTCTTCCCTTGTTTTGTGTGTTTAATGTGAACTCATAAGCCTCTCTCTCTGTATAAGGTGAAATAATCCCAGACCTTGAACCTGATAACCCAAAACCTTCTCAGTGCATCAACTTGATGAACCCCTTTGCTTTCTCAATGTCCTGCTTTTCACTGCTGCCTGTTGAAAGATGTCTTAGGTGTAATTCCTGTGGGGCATCATTCCTGCCTACCTACCCGACAGCAGTTTGAAGACGGCCCTTATCCCACTTGCAGTGTTAGGTGGCTTTTATGTTCTGGCAAGATGACACGACAAAGATAGCTGCCTTGAAATTACTCCAGAGAGCAAAATCTTTGTTTCAGATGGTATTTGGAGATCTTCCAGTCATGCCTCATATTTTCATGGCATCTGTGTCTAAGATTGTTGAAAACCTCTTTGATTTAAAAATGTCATATCGCTTGAGCTGGGACTGTGATCTCATCTTCAAGCTGGGTGCAGGAGCACTGGTACCAGTTCAGTCAGTGGTGGTACTTTCCTTGTCTTTTACACTCTTCGGTTAGCGAGAGGCGCTTGCTGGCTTTTCATTTTTAGTTTTGTGATATCTCCCTGCTTTAAAAAGTGCAAAGAGCAATCACATTTTTTTGCATGCATGGTTTGTTGGTTTCTTCAACCCCAAAGTCCCCAGAGTCTGCAAGTTGAGTCATTTTTCTGCTGGCACAGACTTGTGCAAGAGGCATTACTCAGAGATGGCAGATACTCTTGAGGCTTCGGCCGTGTGTTGTTGAACAGTCTCCAGAGTCTTGCTCATTTTTGTCAGTTTGGAAATAAAAGAACTTGAAATCTAGAAGTAGTGAAGCTAAAAGTGAATTTCATTATAGTGCTTTTCAAACCTCAGGACATATGCAAGACAATGAAGCAGGGAGCATGTTAAGCCGTAGCTCGCTTAGCAGAAGTTTGACACCGTAACCCATTTCATTGAGCGGATAAACACTGGGCATGAGCAACTGCTGCTTTTGAAAGACAGCACTGTGACTTCCATCTGGACAGCTGCCAAGGAAGGGTAGAAGGGACATGGTGCTAACATCTTGCTTGAGCCTTGACACCTTTAATGTGATCATTTTCCCTGTCTCAGAATCAAAACTGTCTAAATTCTTACTTCTCATATCAGCAATCTGGCGCTCTGGTTCAGAGGCCAACTACAACACCAACTCAGACAACCCAGATGTGGCTCTCAAACCTCTGATTGGGAAAGGATGGTTTAATACTTGTTATCTTTTTACCTTGTGTGTCTTTCCATTGTGTGTTGGAGATGGTTTTTAAGTTTCTAAACAAGTAAGCACTGGCTGAGATCAGATACACAGTCTGTACTGATGGAGGTGAACCAAGAGAACTTTGATGGAGCTGTATTTCTTTATTAATTGCTTTACTGTTACAAAGACGAGATCTCCTGGCCTTAGCCCAGGTAGATCTGAAATATCCATCAGAAGATGCTGCAGTAGCAATGCAAAAGAAGTATGCTTGCACTTATATGAGGTGGTGATAAAATGCGCCCAGGAAAACGCGTGTGCTGGGCTGATGCAAGACACGGTTGTACAGCTGGTGTTGATACGCAGTGACCTCGCAGGCTAGAAGGATGTGGTGCCATGCATCATGACGCTGATTCCTCCCTGGACTGCTCCATTTCACACAAATTAACTTAATACTTTACAATGGCTGTTGCAAATTTATGTTATGATGTGTTTGTGGCAATGGTCTACATCCACTTCAGTTCATGGTGTGGTGAAGTGTATTGAAACAACCTGGTCTGCGAGGACCTGGAGGGATCAGGGGAGCGAAGGAAAGGGTACAGGCAAGATGATGAATGCTGGTGGTTGTCTGAATTTAAATGGAGCCTTTTTAGCTGCAGCTTCCTGAGCAGTTGTGAATTTTTCTATTTGAAAAACTCAAGGCAAATCTCTTCCACTCTTCTAAAGCTAAAGAAAATGTTTGTGTTTCGATTGTGTTTATATTTGAAATAAGGGATGAGCAGGTGGAAGAATGTGACTGTTTAGTTCAGGCCCTGTGCTTTATGGAAAGAGAAAGTGTGAAGTGACTCAGAGTGGAAAGGTTATGGAGTGAGAAAGAGGTGAAAAAAATCAGTCCCTTATTTGTGCCTTCCAGGTAGTTGAGGTTTCTGGCCATCCAGCTTCCACAGCCTTAGGACTGTGACCAGACCTGTGCGTGGAAGGTTTCCTTTTCTAACATCTCATTCAGTTGCTCCTCCGATCTATCCCTTCCACTCTTTAGGACTGGTATTGGGCAAGCACATTTTAAAAATATTGTCAGTGGCCGCTGCTCTGTGCCTTGTCTTCACCAGCACTTGTGCCATGGCTGTGACTGGCAGAGCTAGACCAGCAGAAAGCCAGTATAGATGGGTTCAGCAGAGATTAATGCCAAACGCGATTGTCTGCCACTAGCATGCTATGAGAACCCCCTGCGAGTGGAGCAGTATTAAATCTGAACCTTGCAAAGATGTTTGAAAACCAGCAGAGCGGGTGGCTGGAAGATTAACTCTGCACGAGGACACTTTGGAGAGCGGAGAGCCACAATAGCAGTTTCAGTGCCAGCTTTGTCCCAGCTGCCAGAAGGGACTTTGTCAGGGGAGTCCTTTACCATGGCACTGGTCCCCCAGCTGCTGGAACAATTGCTGGAGACCACTGGCAGTCAGCACGATTAAAGCAGCCTTCAGGCTGCTTTATTTTACATGGGCAGTTATCCAGCTCCAAGGATTGGCTCAACCTGGAAAGATGTAGAAGGAAGTTTGACAATTGTACCCTTCCGCACTAAATCTCCTCTTCATCTGCGTTGAAGGATCAGGCCTGGCTTTGTGGTTGATCTGTAGTCACCCCAGGTTGCATCTGTGAAACGCTCCTACTACCCCTAGGTATTGATTTATGTGACAAGATAGATCACTTTTTTCTTTCTACATAAAGGAGACATTTAATCGAATTAATTATCTAATTTATTGCCTGGCGAAATGGGATTTTAGCTGTATGAATTAATAATACAAACCAAGAGCACCCTTAAAACTTTAACCCCTTTCCTTTCTCTTAAACTGTGTCGCAGCTGTTAGATCACATCTACAAACCACAAGTAATGTGGCTGCTGATAACGGAGTAACTGATCTCGTGTCAGGATGGGACTGCAGGAACCAAACAAGGCTGCTTGCTCATTCGTTAGTCTCTTCCTTAGGCCAGGTAGTGCTTGCCCTTTGCCTCCATGGTTTTAAAAAGGGGAGCTAAGAGGTATGTTTACCAAAATGGATTTTTGTCCCAATGGGAATGGCCCTCTTATGCTTTCCTCTGCTTCTTGAATGTGAGTATGTAAATATATGTAAATGTATACAGGGGCTTGGATTTACCCTCTTCGTCTCCCCCTCCCATGTATAATGTATGTGTTAAACACGTAATCATTAATCAACTTTGTGGGGAGTGGAGACAGGAAGGGCTCTTTGATGATAGATGTATACTTGTGACTGTGCTTGTATGCGTGTTTATTAGGCAGCAGGGTGCTATCAAAAGAAGCTCCAGGTCCCCAAGGATAAGAAACAGCATAAGGAACAAATGAAGAGGGAAAAAAATCCAACCCCTCTTACTGTAAAACCCTCTGTCTTCTACCATCTGTCTCCTTTTCTGGAATGAAATAAATTGGGGAGAGATCTTTGAATGAGGTGCTTATTTGCAATGCACAGAAACATTAATATAGAGCAGAAGCAAAGTTACGGTTAACATTGCATCTGATGGCTTGGGAGTGTTGGAGGCAGGATGACATTATTTCTTTTGTCTATACATGCTGGAAGTGGTTTAGAGAAAAAAAGCCTTCAGGTTATTGTGCATAAGCACAACTATTTCCTAGGTTTTAATATCATGTTTGATGTTATGGAAGGCACAGATTAGAGGTGGTCATTGCCCTGAAGTGTTCACAATAAAGACAACAAAAACTCTAGTGGCTGTTTGTGAGTACCCAGCTCAGAACATGCTTCAGGCTGCTCTGTGTTGCTGGAGGACTTGAGGCACTGGAATTACTTGTCTGGAGATTAAGGTCGAGGTGTGGGGATTGACTTCTTTGCATTTCTCTTCCCGTGAGATACAGCAGTAAGTCTTGGGACCCGAGAGCTTGGATTTGACATAGGAAACCAAACATTTCCTTGATCGTGTTAAAGAGGAGCTTAGTCGATCTTGTAGAGTTGTGCATCTGATCTTGCACAAAATTGTGTTGTCCAAAATGATAAAATTGGAATAGACATGTTTGGGGAGGGGAAATTAAATATGCACATTATTTAAGTGCCTTAGATTATTTTTCACTGTTCTTGCTTAGTTTGTGCACTTGCAAGTGCCTATTTTGAGAAATATCTAGTAAAATACGTATTATTAAATGAGCTTAAAAAGTGGCTTTGGCTCATTGGGTATAGAACTGCTGCACCTTTTGCTTTGTGTTCTTGCAGAGCTAGGCAGGAGACACTGAGGTCTGATTGGAACTGCTGAAGTGCATAGGAAACAGCAGTCCCGGCTCCATCAGCCATCTGCTCCAAGTCCAGCAATCAGTCACCAGCCAGGGGAGCAGGGGAAGGAGTTGCGAGCGTTAGTGGGGAGCAGCAGCAACGAGAAATGAGACTGAGAGGCAAATGGGAAAGAAAAATTCCATTTTCTGCAGTCTGCCCGATGCAGAGAAGCAGATGGATTGGCTGCAGCATGCCAGATCTGTCAAGGTGTATGTGGTATTGTTTTAGGAAAGGAGAAAACTCCATGAAATCTCAGGAAGGGTATACCCAATAAAAGGTATATACATTTGCTTTGGATTAATCCAAGCTATCTTTACAATAAGATAGCAGCTTAAATCCACTGTGGCTATTTCTCTCGGTTTTCTATTTCTTTCCTCCTCTCATTTGCCAAAGTCAGCACTTCCAAATTGTTTTACAGATGAGCTGAAAGCCACAGAAATTCAGAGCCTCATCAGAATTTTCCTAAACTGTTGACTATTCAAGTCTACATTTTTAGTCTTGGAGGCCTTTCCATCATTTTATTTTTCACAGAAGAAATAAACAAGGTATTGGTTTAGGAAAGTGCTTCAGCTACAATGAGATTAAGCACATACATGAAGCTAAGTGTTTGATCAAGTGCTTTTCTGAATGCGCTTTCTAGAAAATTGATGCCCCTTTTGCTCTTGCTAAGCTAATGAGAAGATGCTGGGGTCTGATCAGAGCCTTTTGTGCATTTTCAAGATAGTGTCTCTGGAGGATCATTACACACATGCCTCTGCAGTGAGTACAAAGAGATTGTCACCAGGAAGGTGTTACTCACTGTGTATTAACATGGAGGATTATTTTGCCTCTTTTTTCACCGTAGGCTTTTCATCTCCTTACTGAGCAGGCACAGTCATGTCTAGTCTAAAATCACAAAGGTTTCTTGTAACATGTATTTGTGTTTCCGGTTCAAGAAATAAGCTCCAGTGAAATGAGCTGTTAGCTGTTGTGTGACTTTCGAAGAGAGGTATGGAACGGGCACTGGCATCAGCCCTTGCCACTGAGAGGCCAAGGGAAGATCAGCCAGGACCAAGCCACGGGAGCTCAGCGCTTGGCTCCTGAAGGTGCAGTTGTCTGGAGGGGTAAACAACCTGACAGCTGAATAGAGCTGTTGCTGTCTTGGCAAGTGAGCACATAGTTAGCCAAAGAGTGGTCAAATACAGCTTGTTCTTCTGCTCTTTCCAAAAGCATCTCCTGTGCAAAGCTGGTGGTTGAACACACACACCAGCGATGTTCCCCCTCTTCCAAGTGGGCCAGCTTTCTTCTGCCCGGAGCCGACCTGGCCCTTTGGCAAGCCATGTGTGTGTGTCCTGGAAAGTCTGCAGTTGGTGGCTGAGCATGGCAAGCATCAGCCAGTGACTCAGATCATCCCCCTCAGACATCACCATGAAGGGAGAAGAGCAAAGCCAGGTCAGTGGTGCACTGCTTATTCACAGGTCCATGAGCAAACACAGTAGAAGGTTTTAGAATGCAAAACCTCTGGCAGACATCTAGCTGTTCACCACAGGCAAACAAAACTTTATGGGTGAAATCGTATCAGCACATATGGAAAATAAACCTGGTAATTGCCCTGCAACTATGCCTTATTGTAACAACTGCTCTTAGATGGACTGTCTGCTAGAGTACACCACCTTCCCAGTACGAGGCATGTGTCTAGAGTTCAGCCTTCCATCCTTCTTGAGACTTGCCAGACTCCAAACGTAGTGACTTTGAGCACGCAGAACCATGTTTTTGTTGAAAATAGTTGGTGACTGATACAAGCCAATAACGGGGAGAAGTTTCTTGCAGTTTGTGCATGAGGAAATGGCCTGTTTTTGTGGTCAGCAGTTGGCATGGTATATATATTTGACTGCTTTAATGTTTTTTGCAACCCCACCCAGATAGTTGCTGTAGTACAAAAGAAATGAATTTGGAAGAGCTGCATGGGTGTAGCCGATCACATACTCACCCTATTAGCTTCAGCTGGCTTGTGGAGTTCCTGTACCCAGAACATTGAGAACACAGAGCTTTTTGAAATAAAACTAGCTGTTCCCTATGTCAGAGCAGTTCATGTCTGTACAGATGGTTTCTCAAGTGGAATTGCCAGTAACATCATCGGCAAAGGCTCTGAATGATGTTTTTTGTTCATTTGGGTTTGGGGGATTTTTTGTTTTGTCTCTCTGATTGTATTCATAAAGGAAAAGTTACAAAGAAAAGAGCCAAAGGAAAGTCAAGAGGCATTGTACAAGAAGGAAAAGATTATAGGAGGGAGTCATAATGTATTGGAAGTGAAAGACGATTCCCGTCTATTGGGGATTTTCTCAAGAATGTGAATGTACACATCTACCAGAAGAATGGGAAAAGAAGGGCTGACACTTCGTGGGGCTCAGACAAAAGAATATAGATCCTTGTCCCTTCGCATCAGGTGGTTCATGGAAATTGAATGGTCCTCTCAATGCAGGGGGGGAGTTCCTGTCCAGAAGGGATCACAGCATGATGGTGACTGTAAAGAGGTTTTCTCTTCTACTACCTTCTCCACGGGGCATTTACTTGAAGAGCATAATTAGTATATGCATCTGGAAAAACACACCACCACGCACAGATACAGTAACGCACTAGAACCCCAAGTGTATTTTAGTCTACTGTGGACAACAGAAAAGAAACTGAGACAAGCAGCGTCAAAGCCTACTTCCCATCAACTTTCTCTTCCCATTTCTACTTTGGCTTATGCACGTACAAGCCTCCTTCTGTAAGGGAGAAAGTTAGGCCACGAAGGAAGTTTGGTTTAAAAGAAAACTTGAAAAAGAGAATGAAGGCCTGGCTGGTGCGGACAGGAAAGGTTTCCATGCTTTGGATGGAGGGCACAAAGAGGCTAGGCAAATCCGCGGGCGCAGGGTTTGTAGCGTGGCTGTTGGTGCCACAGCTGATTTCTCAAAGAGCCGGGAGATGGTGAAGGAAGTTTGTTGTTGGCCAAGTTAGTCTGAGATTGGGGAGGGTGGTGAGATGCAGGAACTGAGACTCTTTTAGGTTTTTTGGAGACAAGGATGAGAAGATTGTTTGTGAAAGCAACTGGAATGGGGCATGGAAAAATCCAGGAAGGCTGTTTTACCCACGGGGTGAAACTCTCTTTGGTTTGGACGGTAGCCAGCGGCACGGAGTAACAGAAACTTTCGGATTCGTGCATCTGCTGCTTGGCCAGTCCTCACTGGAGACTGTCAGGGCAAATGGAGCTGCCTGTTCTGGAACCATTTTAGCTAGAATCAGCTCCCAGAAGACAGTTGTTAATAACTCATGTCTCACCAGCCCTCTCCTCCTTCCCTCCACTCCCTAAAAACTGGGCTGAGAGACTGTGCAGGAATCCGGGCTCTCTCGGGTAGGCCAGCACAAGGCGACGGGCTCTTGCTGAGGTAATCTGCTAAAGCCATTGCTATTTTGCAAAGCAGCCACAATTCAAAGCGCAGTCGTGTTTGAACACTGGACTGACTTTTCTGTCTATTTTAATGCTTTAAACAGGGCTGTGCATTCAGCAGTTATTTGTATAAGCATTCTCCAGGCATTTGAAAAAGACTTCTGTTTTCCAGAAAGGAGGAGGAAAGAGGCCGGAAGGGACTACGTGGGGCAGAGTAGGGACAGCGATAGGGGAGCAGCCAAAAAAGAGGTTTTGGGCTGAGCTTGTGCGTGGGTGACTGTGGGCAGACACGGTGCTGCACGTAGACTTGGTAGGGCTCCCCCACACCTGGTATTCAATCAGAAAAAAGCCTTCCACCTTCTGTTGCTGGGAGTTATGCTCTTTAGAGCCGAGTTCGACAGTTGTTATTGCAATTTTGTGGTGCTCTTTTGATTTACAGCTGTTTTTACGACCATTGAGACAGCCACAAATCGAGGAAATCTCATAAAACAGAGAGTAAACGTCTCCTTCACAACCCAGGCAGAGTTTTGGCATCCGTGCTTATTCCATAGAGCAGGATGTGTAAACAATATTGTGTCCCCTGAGTGGCTGATATCAGTACAGTTAAGTGGTAACAGCTTGAAAAATGCATTTCTCGTATATTAGCGGTAAAACTCGAAATGGGCCCCCAGGCTAAAGTAAATTGGTGACATTTTGCAGCAGAAAGGGAAAAAAAAAAGGGCAAGGATTGGAAATGCGGAGCCCCAGCTTTGAAAGCAGTGGGACTGGAGCCAAAGTTGGATTTATCTGCATTATTGCAGTATGGAAATAAATGGATCCACCACACTTGTTGCAAAGCATACCTAATTGGGGAAGACAGATTATATGTTGGCTGCAAACGATGGACTGCCCCCTTCACCACCTTCTTACACAGAAGATGAGGTCAGTTAATGCCATATTTAATCAAAGTATAATGATGAGAGCTTCTTTCTGAACTTACTGTATAGCACAGGAGAAATGCTTGGTGCCCCTTTTCTGTAAAAAGTAGCTGAGTGCATTTCACGGCCCTTGAATGAGTGAAGGGTAGGAAGCCAAATGGTTTGCAGATGTGAACCGTAGTCTTTCTTCCATATTTTTTCCTTCACAGCCTCCGTTTGTAGGGAAATTTATGTGCTGTCCTGGTTCCTTCTTTTTAGGTGTTCCTAATCCCGTCTGTTTGGTCTTTAAATACTGCTACACCCTGCGGTGTGCCTTCTGTTGTGGGCGAGGGTGTCCATGTGCAGGAGCAGAGCTGTGGGGAAAAGCTAGTCCAACAGAGACATTTTTTCCCTAAAATGTAGAAACACAAGACTTTATAGAGAGAAGGGTTGATGGGCAGGCTTGATGATGAAGTTAAAAGAGTCAATCTGATAAACACTGGAGAGACGGCTTCTAAAATTTCACCATGTTTCAGGATTACCACATTCGTATTGTTTACCTAGTGAATATTTGATGTTTCCTTCATGTATAGAGTTGCTGTTATCTGATTGGGGTGACTGGAGGTATCATCGCCCTGTAGCTTCTTCATTTGATTACCCGTGGGTCTGCTGAACGTAATGCATGGTGGTCCAGCCCAGCTCAGATTAATGTGATGTCTGTTCACAGAGGAGAGCTATGAGAAGACTGTCTACTTCACAGAGCCTAGCAGGGAGTGTTCAAATAAAAAAGCTGTCATTCCTTTCCTGAATTAATACTCAGAATCTATTTGCCCATTTCTAATTAACCTAATGGATGTTGTTAAAACTTGGGCACCTGCAAGGGTTCGTAGACCCATAATGCAGGTGGTTCAGGAAACGGTTTTCTCATTGGAGCAAGAGAGGCGGAGAAGGCAGATGGCCGTTCATTTTTGTTTGATTTTGCTCTGCGGTGCTGTCTGAAAAGAGCTAGCCTGAAGATGTTGAGTAAGGCTGTGGCAGCCCTCTTCTGAATTTCTGCAATTTCCGTGGGCAAAATGGAAATGGGCATTCCCCAAGATCACACACAAGCCCAGCACTGTTGGTGGTAGAGCTGCAGTGAATGGCATTTTTATCCAGAGGTTATTTGTTGAATTGTTTACTGGTGTATTAATAGAAAGGACTGGGCAGGAGGTGGTTAGAGTGTTTGCTTATGAATGTCTTCATGTTGGTAACATGTTTCTTAAAGTTTTACCTTCTGGAGTCATGTTGTTGCATGGGAATCTCAGCTTACATATATATTACACTTTAAAGGAAAAATCCAGCTGTGTCTTGCTCACAAGGATTAAAATTGAAAACTTAGAAATACAAATAAATGTTGGCAAATGTGGACAGATGCCAGATTTGGTTTCCTGTAAAGATATATTAGTCTTTAAATGTCTTGATGTGAGTCCCTTTGGTCTTTATAATTATTTTGCATTGTCGTGGCACAAGCATGAAGCTGGAGTCTTCGTAGTCCACTCAAACAGACAGATCTCCTAAATCACTGTGCTGTTACAATGGATGAAGTGCTCGGAGGGGGCAGGGCCAGCGCTGCTCCAGTATGATTCACGCGACTGTAATATTCATCTCGTAATAAGAATCTCTCCTACATGTAATTCTGGTGGGATTGAAAATTTCCCAGTAAACCTCTTAGCGAGGCTGCTGAATTAAAAAGAGGAGATACTTCTTAGGTGGTGAAGCCTGCCTGAACCACATGATCTCTGCAGTTGCAGCAGGAGCTGTTCCAGACTGCCGATGCTCCCACATCCAGGTGCATCCTTACGCTGGGTATCAGATGCTGGTGGGCCAGCAGACCCATCTAAAGAGCACTCAGTGCCTTGGGGTTTGCCTGGGATTTGCCTTCACGTTCAGTATGAATGCATCCAGCACACTGCAACTTTGAGTGAAGGCAGGGATGTGTTTTGTGTCCAAACCAAGTCATTTTCTGCATAAAAGGGGAGCCCACTTCAGAAGCCCCATCCTCCTCCTGGATTGCACAGCTGTGAAAGGAGTGGACTTGGGAAAGAACGGTGCTTTTGTGCAGCACAGTTATGTGTTTAACATAATAAATGTTTATTGTCCTCTGGAGCAAAGGAGCAATAGGCTAAATTATAGCCCGGGGAGGGAAAGCTAGAATCATGAGGTATAGGCTGTTAATTATCTTTTTTTTTAGCTGTCATAATGTACTGGCGTTTGCCTGCAGCTCACCCCCTCCCACTGCTCCATTACCTCCACCACCACTATCTCTAAAATATCGGCTTCCCGTACCACTGTGCCCTCCTCCTCTCTGGCCTCGTGCTCTTTCATTTGTAAGGCATCTCCGGCCTCCTGAGAGATTTGTGACTTCTCTCCCAGCAGCCGCTTACAGTGATAAAGGCCCTCAGACTGCCTCTCTCTGATTAATCAGCCCTCGTGCAGCCTCGATAGGGTGTTAATTTGTAAACTCAGTGGACAGGCAGCCGTGATAAGCCTCCGCAGCTGCTGTGTGTCTGCTGGGGGGATGGGCAGATAAGGCTTCAGCCCTGGGACACAGCCAAGAAATATTTTGGAGCAGTGAATTAGAAACAACAACAACAAAAGAGCCTTCTGCAGAGGCACTCCTTTGAGGTTGCTGCGGGTAATACAGCAAGTTTCAATAGCAGCGGCAAGAGCCGCCTTCCCGATAAACTCCCTGACCCCCCAGCCCAGGAAGGGGCCCTGTCAGGACTGCATCCGTAACTGGGAATTTCTGTTAGAGGGATGCCCATGTGTCAGGATCCAGGATAGGGTGATGCAGTCTTCTCTGGATGTCATGTATTTATTGCAGTTAGCCTGATCCTTTTCAGGGAATTTGACGCTGGTTTGTTGGAGGGCTGTCTGGCAGGACATGTCACCTGCGAAAAAAGGGATGGACACAAAGGGCGTCCAGAACAGCACCAGTGTCACATGATTTTTTGAGCATCCCCAGTGGTTTGCTGTGTGATGTGGTTCACATAAAGTGCTATACAGGGTCCACTACATATCCAACATATGGATTAAAGATGAGAAGATAGCATTTCCCCTGAACAGACCATCCTGAGTGGTCTGGGACCAGAGAGTATTGCAGTCGTCCAAGAAATAGCAAAGCGTGGTGTTAAGCTTTGAAATACCTAGGCAGATTGGAGCGGGCTGCAGTGGCGACAGGCATGTATTCCGCTTATCTGTTCAAGGTGGTTATATCAAATGTTTTTATTGTGTTCATGCAATTTTCCCGTTTTTATTGAATCGATTATGTTTTCTTCAAAAATTGAGTGGAGGAGATATTTCACTGCATTTGTATCAGCTCTTTGGTTCAACTGAATCCTATGATTCTGCTGTCGTTGGCCTCCCTAATTGTTCTAATATTTTCTGACAACACACAACAGACCATGGAAGCAGCTCCTACCCTGTCTGCCAGTGCAGGTTGTTATTCAGTACGCTTTTGAACTGCAGCAATTCTCAGACGGACAGTGACCTTTTTATGAAATCAAATGTCTTGCAAAACCCTCCTGGTCTCTGAACTGTGATTTATAGCCATTTGTGTTGGAGAAGGCTGCAGGTGGGATTTGGGTGACATGTAATTGGTTAAAAGATAAAAAAAAATGAAGGTTGCCCTGCTGGTGCAGTGATGGCAGGAGCTACAGGAATGAATTGCTTGGCAGTGCAGAGCCTGGCCCTCCTCCGCCCGCCCTCCTCCGTCGGTTGCCAAGTCCTGTCTGGCAGGCCATTACAATGATAAATGCAGGTAGCTGGCAAAGACCACAGCTGAGAGTTTGTTCTAGCGTGCCAAGCCCTGCTTGGCATTCCCAGTTGGTGCCAGCATTTGCACTCTTACTCACTTTGACGGAAACCAGGACATGAGGTGTGAATTTATGTCCGCATCCTTCCAGGAGAGAGTTGGGATAATGAAATGCCAAGGCAGCCCTGGGAGCAGCAGAGTAATTTGGTAGGTACCAAACAACAGTCTGCCACCTGTCATTTGCAGTACAGTCCCTGCTCTCCCCCATCACTCTTCCTACAATGCAGCCTTTGAATTATAAGAAGTTTTAGGTAGTTCTGCAAAGAGCACTCGCCATTCCGTTTGATTTAGTGCAAATAAAAACCTGTATCCCAGCCAAATAGATAGTCCGGCTAGATAGTTTCAAGCTGTAATGACAATAATACAAACTACTGTAGTAGTATGTTACATAGCATTCCCAACCTTTCCTACTCATAGGCAGGTTTTTTCCTGCATTTGTAGCAAAAGCTAAATGGGTAATCAAGTCTGTGGTTGCCTAAGTCAACGTCTGGGTAATGGAAAAATTTAAAATGTGGAAGTCCATGCTGAAAAGCCTGCTTGTTCAGGAGGGGGATCAGCTCTCAGGAAAAGACATGAGATCTCTGAGGTTTGAGGTGTTTAAAAACAGATCACATAAAGCCCTTTTATAAGCATATCATGGAGAATTGTTTTTCACTGACTGGGGCGTATATCAGTTGCCCTTGACGTGGGCACGTTGCTGCCTCTGACCTGTGGTGAGAGGTGCAGCCTGATCGGTGACACAGGGAGCGGACTGCCCGCTGGATGCCACTCAGACCAGACCTCCCAGAAGCTATGCTGATGGTGGTGTCCATGAACACAGAAGTAAAAACAATCCAGTGTGAGAAAAAGAACAGGAATGTGTACTTCACATTCTGCTTTTTCTTTTTTTCCTGCTGACTGTAACTGGCACTTGCTTAGTGGGGATAAGCCAGGATGCGGAGTGCATGAACATGTAGCAAAGGGGAAGCCAGTGCTGGTTAGACTGGAAAATAGCCAGGAGTGTAAACTCAAGGTAGGGTTTAGTAGTAGTTTGGGAGCTGAGGTTTGAGGGAGGAGGATACTGAGATAAGGATCAAGTGCACCTTAATTTAAATTGGGACACGCAGGCACAATAACGTTGAGCAAGTATTTTGGCTGGGTTTAACGAGGGACAGCTGGAAGTCGTCTTTTCTGATCAGTGTCTCTGCAAACAGCTGAGGGACCTTTTGCAGCTGTATGACCAGCCTTGGTGAGGCCCGGGAACTCCCCAGCTTCCTCCCTTCTCCTCCTTTACTAAAATTTTTTTCAGTGCATGTGTTTGTTTATTTATTGGAGCTGAGCTGGGAAGGAGAGGGAGTTTGATCTTTTCCTTTGGGAGACAGCAACTGCTCAGAGGAAGATGAATCATAAAGCATGGCTAATGGAGGGGATAGGAAAGGGAAAACTCTGGGCTGTAGCCATTCTCCAGGGGCTGGAGGGATGGTGTGAGAAGAGAGGGAAGAGGAGTTAGCCAGCCTGTGCCCTGAGGCTCTGATAGCAGACATGCTGCAGGTCAGGCATCCCGCTGCTTTCGGAGCATTAGGTCACCCTTCCTCACGCTAAGAGGTACATCTGTGCAATAAGCCAACAGGCCACAGCAGCATATGTTTAAGAATTAGAGTTGCTGCTTAATCTAAACTAGTTTAGTCTATCCCGAAATAGTTGTAAAGCGATGAGGAACATGCTCGGGGTTCAAAATGGTGTTACTTTAAGCTTATCACTGTGTTGCCAAAAGAGATGGTCCAAAACAAAACCGTAATGTCAAACTTGCCCAGAAGCTTGGCTCCTCGTTGCCCTGCGCTAACTGAATCAAACTGTCTATGTGGCATTTCCTTCGGTGCCTTCCAGTCGTCAGCCGCTCTGCCTTCCTTTCCGTTTGCCATCATGTAAATTCAGTTTAATTCAATGGTGAATTGGGACCAGTGATCTCTGGTTCTAAGCTCTCTATGGCCTAATTTAATTCTTTGTTCCCAGACTTGTGCTAGCTTCTCAAAGGGGCTGTTGCAAAAAATAGTCATGGTTATATAAACTGCTGAGAGAAATAAGCATTCTTGGAAGGAAAAGTGACAAAGAGAGCAGTGCATTGTGAAAGGCCCTTTCCAGGACTGTCGCAGTACTGAATATGCATGTGCTGAACGAATGCGAGGTGGGAACCTAAACAAGTATGCTGTTGTATGGAAGTACAGTCCGAGAAGCTTTTTATTTCTAGTGGACCTTCTGTAGAGTGAACTTCCATGCAAGATATAGAAGACCCATCAGTACCTCCCAGAGATGGCCATGAATCAAAATTGAACTAGAAGCATCTGGGGCATTTAAGGCATTGCCATTTCAATAAGTAGTGCCTGTTCAGGGTGTTTGTGCTGCGTGTTTCACTGTGATGTGTTACAGCGTAGCTAAAGGCACAGCTGAACTTTTAAGATTGTTGCTGGAGATCTGTCTGGCATTCATTCTTGCTTGGGGAATATTATTTATTATTAGTCCTTATTTGCATTGGACGTTGACAGCCAGAATTTCGTAAGTGATCCTGACCATCAGCTGGAACCAGATTTTTCAGAACAACCTCGTCACCTTTCAAGTATCTAAATGGATTTTCAGAAATGCTCTGTACGCGGTAGCTCCGGTCAGGTCGGTGCCCCAGGGGCAGCTGTGGAGTGCTGAGCCCTCTTGAAAGACCAACCTGTAAATTCTGTATGAAGGTAATCACAAAACGCAATGTGCATTTGTAGAAGTCCAGTGTGTATCCTGTTCTGTCTTGCTTAATCCCTTACACAGCTGGGCTGTGCTCTGTCCCAGCCAGCTGTGTACCGCAATGCTGGCTTTTCCTGGAAGGTGTCACAAAAAGGCAGTTCATGTGTGTCTTACTCCAGCTTTTTTTCCTGTGACAGTGCATGACATGACTGACTTGCAGGTCTGATTTTGTTTTGTCTTCTTAACTGAGCTGTGATTGCCCTCCAAAAATAATCCTGATTTTGAAAAGACCATAGGTTCCCTTGGAACATCCCCTCACAATGCCGGCAGTGTTACCTGGGTTGCTTCTGTATTCTTGAATACGTTCTTGGTCTTAAGGGTGAATTTTAGTTTGTTTTTTGTGTGCATGCGTGTGATCTCTAGGCTCCCTTTGTACCTTTTCATATGTATCAATTTCCATTTCCTATAGAAGAATCACAACCCAAACAATACCTTCCTGTTTTAGTTACTGTTCTCATATTACTGAACGAAGGGGTCTGGTAGGAATGACTTACAGAATCAACTGGAAGCTAGTAAAGCAATACTGACGTGTGCTGAAATTCTCCACTGGACAAGCGATCGAGTGGCATCGGAGTGGTGGGTAAAGGGGAAACAGATCAAAGGGAACAGTGAAAATTGATCCAGAATTTTCAGGTAGTGTCTGTGCTTTATGCTGAAAGTTTATCTAAGCATATTCAACACTTGTAGTTTGAAAATCTGGAGAAGGGTTTTCTTGTGAGCTTTTTAATGGTTGCTAAGTTCAGTAACAGTGTGAAAACAGTCTCTTGAGGCTGGCTCTTGGCTGTCTAGAAGATAGGCAGGCATCCAGAAATAAAATGTAAACTATGTTTTACTGCCTCCTTTTGTGCCTACTGTACTGGACTCGGATTTGGAGGGAATGCTTAGCTTTTGCACCGTGCAAAACGTGTACCAGGTCCCTAACACCACATGCTTGTGCTCCTTGTGAACCTGAACGGCAGCCTTATTAGCAATTTCCCAGCGTCTTGCGATCAGACACCTGAAGTATCAGGCTTGGATCTGGTGTTCAGCGCTCCAGGAGACTGTGTGAAGATCTGCAGAGCCTCTGTTGTTGGTGATAAGGAACAGTTTTATTCCCTGTTAGCCATTTTGTAGGCTACAGAGAAAGGGAGGGGGAAAAAAGTAATTACTGTGAGGCTTGACATAGTTTATAATGCTGTCTCTGTCAGATGATGTTGTTCTGTTATATATAATCATTAAATTATTAATCTGTGAGAGCTCTTACACCTTTCAGCTGCCTTGGGTTAGTGGGAACCAGGATGAATGAGGCATGGACTTCATTGTGCCTCGCTGTTCACCTTCAGAGGCGAGGGTGTGCTGCACCCTTTGTGGTTACCGCCTGATGTTTGGAGGAAAAAGCTGCCTTTGCTAAGCTTTTGGTGCTGAAAATTGAACCAGTGTTTATATGTGCTGGGTTCAAGGGGAGGAAGGATGAGGGACTGGAGTGCCAGTCCTTGCTCTTCACAAAGCAGAAAAAGGTAGAAAGGTTGTTTTTCTCCACACTGTATTCAGCCTGGTGTCAAACTGTCACGAAACTGGGTGGAGACATTTTCCCCTTCAGATCTGGTGTAGAAAAGAAAGAAAATCAAAATGGGACAGAGAATTGCTAATTTTGTTGAATAAAGCACAAAGGGGGACCTGCAAGGCTTGGTGCAGAGCTTGGCGTGTCGGTGAAAGGGTGCTGGGTCTTAAAAGTTTCAGCAAGGTGAGGCTACCTCAGAAACTGTGCTGCGCTCTGAAATCATTTGTGTGTTTCTCACTTTGGGGACAGATGTTAGATATGCTTAAAATGCAAAGGTTGGTTTTGGGGATGAGGGTGAGACTTTGCAGGCATCAGCTTTTATGAAAACATGCCTGTCTTGGGCTCTGCTGCGGCGCTCCATCGGGGGGGGAGATGGGCAGCAGAGGTACAAGGAAGGCCAGAGGTGTCTTTGTCTGTGAGCTTCAGGCTGGGGGTGTCTCTCTGCCCTGTGCAGCAACAAAAAGGAATTCGGGGGACAGTGAAAGACTTGAGGGGTGCACAGAGCTGTGCCAGCTGCCCTTGTCCCTGAGGTGGTCCTTCAGATGGAGACAGGCAGGAGCTACTTTNNNATGGGGAGGAAATTTCTCATTTCATTTTGTAATTAAAAGAAGTGTGATTTCCTGGGATGACTTGAACCTTTCCACATAAAGGACTCCAAATGCCTGGTTTTGCTCACAAGGGAAGAATTCCACTTTTTTTTTTTAATCCCTTCTTAAACATATGCAAATGATTTGCTTGAAACAGCAGAAAATTTGGGAGGGGACTTGTTTTAGCAGATGCGTTGGTTTGCTGGATTTTTTCACTCATTAGTGGGCTCCCTCAGACACATAGGTTTTATTGTATGCTTCCTTTAAAGGGTGACTGATGGAATTGAATGATGTATTCAGGCTCTTCCTCCCCCAGCTTCCCTCCTGCCTTTACAGCAGCTCGCAGAATATCCTATAGCACAGGCATTCACTGTTTCAGAATGGTGCTCATGCCAAAAACTGCTCGGATCTGGAGCTAGAAATCACCAGAAGTGAGAGCAAAAGTTACTGTAAACTCTAGGTGTGAAGGTTTGTCTCTGTAAACTGTGGCTGTGATGTTGAAAACACTGCTCTGTAAATGTTGACTCTGCTTGTTGAAGGCGGTGCCACATACTGGTATCAGAAGACCGAGCAATAATCCCTGTGTTTTACTTTCTTTTAAAAGTGAATTTTCTTGCTTGACTTCCTTAAACATTGTTTTTCCATAGTCTGGATCTGTAGCACTGAGATCTTTAGCTCATGGTTAAGTAGTGCCAGTCTGCACTAAAGCCTCGGTACTGAGCTGCCCAGGGGGAGTGAGCCGGCGGTTGCCATAAAGCGGTCGGTGCCAGTGGGATCCCACTTTCCCGACCGGGCGAAGCACAAAGCTTCTCCCAGGCGGGGTGGCTGCGGCCGGCGCGGGTCCTGCAGCGGCGGCTGGCTCCGCACAGCACCCAGGGAAGGGCAGCTCTCGTGGGCTGGCTGCTGCCCATCGGGCTCCTCCCGGGGGCTGCCCACCCCGCACCCCTGCGTCAGACACCGGCACTCAGGATTTGTGACTCAGCTGCTGATTTACTGCTTGGGCTTTAGCACAAGCCACGCCAAAGTTTTGTCACCTGTAAGATGGGGGAATCTTCCTCACCCACCTGCCACATGTCCTAATGCTTGTGGAGCGCTTTGAGGCTAGGTCCTGGCTTTGTGTAAGCCGTTAGTATGGGTGAGTTCCCAGAGCCTGCAGATGTGTTCTGCATCCATGGTGACTTTGTGTTGATGATAAGTGAAAAATCTCTTAACAATGGGTTGTAAATTCAGAGTTGGCTGTCAAACGTTTTATGCACCACTGTTGTTGCTGCTGTGTGACGCTGTTACGCTGTCTTTGCAAACCAGCCTAGGCAAAACCTTGTTTAATCCTGGTTCTTCCTCTCTTTAATCCATGCAGTGAAGGGATCGTGCAGGTAACTGATTTTCCCTAAGATTTTAGGATCCTTTTGCTGAGCTGTGTAATGACCATACATGCCACAGCTACACCTGCAGCTTTGTCGTGGACATGATTCAGAATTTCTTTCTTATATGTCTCAGCCTCAACGTATTTTTCATGTTGTTTTACCTCTCTTTTTTATGCATTTGCATTAAGTAAGACATTCAGTGCTTGCAGTGCCACTTTCCTTAGAAATAACATTAATAGATCACTCTTTCTTGCTTCTTACTGTATCTCATGCAGATCTTCTTGCATTTTACTGTTTGGTTTTTTCCTTCTGAGTCGTCATTTAAAATAGATAACAATGTAGTACGATTCACCGTGCTCTTTATCATGCAAATCTCCCAAGGCACCTTAGAATAAAATCAATAAAATCAAAAAGAAAATCAACTTAGTTCAGCCAGGTGTTGAATTAATGCATTGTTTTTAAAGCAGAGCCAGGGAAGAAAGTCTTTTTTCACTTTCAGTATCTTTTCCTCTTCAGCTTTGTACTTCACCCCATTTTATTTGTGTAGCAATCAGTGCCAAAACGTTGATGATATTTTCAGCTATCTTGTAGATGGTAGTAATGTTGATCGTGCTCCCTGCTCCCAGACCAGCTTTGATTCTGGAGAGGCTGCTTGCTATTTAATCAGATAGCGAGGAGGAAAAGCTTATGCTGAAATAGGTTGACTGTTTGATATCAGTGGGGGGAGGGAAGGAAGCCATCAAATTAACTCATAAAAGCTTTATTTACGATGAATGGACTTTTTTTCCCTGTTTGTCATTATATCTTGTCTGTAACCCAGTGACCCTGATTATCATGAAGCTGTTTACAAGGTTTAGGTTAATTGGATTTCTTTAACTATTTCCCAGAGCTGTGAGGAGCACAAATACACTGCGTGGAGTTCAAACAGCGTAGTGCAACCCAGTTTGCAAAGAGACGGGCTTCTTCCAAGAGGAAGTCGTTTTATTTCATACTCAACTAAGTGCATAGCAGCATGTACCTATCATTTGGCATAATATTAAATAACACCCTCGTTCATACAGATGTGTTCAGTTGCAACTTGTGTTTCCAATACACAAATTACATTTTGCATGTTCAGCAAGAAATGAGCTTATTTTCAATGAGAGAGGCTTTGAAATGTTTTTGGTTTTGTTTTTGTTTTCTTCAGCTTGATAGCAGTTTCACTGGTTTTGTTTTTATATGAGGAATCATGGATAAAATAGCTGTGCATTGCATGGCTGCCTAAATAAACGAGACAGGAGGATATAGCTGGGTGAGATCAGGACAGTCCTGTATACGCTTTGCTTTCATCTTCTTAGGATGCATGCTTATTCTTTAATGGCACAACATTGCACCCTCCAGGTGCAATGTGTAATTGCAGGTCTACAGATAACCGACTTGTTTTATGAGCTGTGTTTTTGTGAGCAAACCTTCCGAAATTCTCCTTTAGTATTACTCACGCTCTTTTTCTCTTTCTTTTTCAGGCTTCTGTAGGCTCTGAGAAGCTGTTCTCTCCTGCAGCAAATAAAGGTAAGTGATCTGGAGAAATGCTTTCCTTATCTTGGAGCAAGAGATTTGAGTTGTGAATCCGTATCATGCGAATAGCAGGACATTGGTTTTGTCAGTGCCTTTAATTTTGCCACACACATTGTCATAAAGATCAGCTTTACAGGCTTGCGATGATTAAGCTAAAATTTAGAGCTGCATTGTCTCAGTGTGGGGTGGGACTTCTTCCCTACCAGTAACAAATGTCTTAGAGAGAGGGATTACTGATGAAGGAGAAGTCAGCCTTTACTGTAGGGGATATGCTCTTCCCTCTAATATAATCAGATCCTCATTTCTTTTAAACAAATCAATGTTTCAGTGTTATCTGTATTATCCTTACAAGGGCTTGCACATCCCTCTCCTGCCGGCGCACACAGAGCATTTGTATCTGTACATCTGGGTTCTCCAAAAGGATGTGGAAGGTGCTCAGTGCGTTGCAGGGTTTCGGCTCTCGGCTCCCGCTGTTACTATTAATTGAGAGTTACCTGTGATATGCACTGGGTGTTGCTAAGAGACTGCGCCGTTTCAGATTCCCCTTGGGAGGTACAGTGACATATCGCTAAGTACACCGAGCCCTCCTTTGAGGGCTCAGTGCAGCCGTAAAAGTGGGCTGCTCTAGTTCCGTGTGTTCTCGGGGATAATCTCACTGAGATGGATACTGGGCAAAAATACTGAAGAAACAGCCTTGGAGAGGGCAAAGTGTGGAACATGATGGAAAGCTTTGCGCTGAGAATGGTTCCACTTTATCGTGCAAGGAGGTTGGTGGTGTGGCACTGAATGAATTGTCGGGTTGTGTGGCTCTTTGCAGCATTCCCAGCATTGAGCTGAGAATAAAATCGGTTCAGAGCAATAACAAACACTAGGGACATGCAAATACCCCAAAGAGGGGAGATGAGGCCCATTAATAAGAAGTGATGAAATAACCTTCTTGCGTTATTTCAAGAGGGCCAAGAAAGGAATAACTTGCAGTTGTGTAGGAGTAGGCGCTGGCCATGGAAAGGCGTTTTGGTGGTTGTGTGCTCCATCACCTGGATCCAGGCCCGGTTTATAGCTGGGCTCTGTAGCAGCAGTAAGTATTAGGAATTCTCTTTCCTTCCAAGCTTTGCAGATTTTCAATGCCAAATGTGGAAACCGATGACAAGCCCATTATGTTATTACATTTGCAGATATTTTTACAAAAGTATGCAGCTTTATCTGGGGGAAGGAGGGAAGTTTAAACAAATGGTGGGGAAGAGCATTTCTCTTCTTTCAGCCTTGGCTCGCTGATAAGGCAAACCAGATTGCCCATACGGCACTGCCTCAGCAAAACAAAAATCTTGCCATCCTGCATAAATGCGTGGCACATAGATCTGCTGGAGAGGCTTATGTTGAAGCGTTAGCAGCTTTGTTGGCTCCTCCTTGTGCTGAAGCCTGAGATCCCCCACCCCTTCGAAGCATAGAGCAGCTCAGCAACATGAGTTTTCAAAATACCTCCCTATCAGGAAGTTAAATGTGTGAATGCCTGTGAATTTGCTATCTTGAAGTTTGTGTTCACTGCTGTTTTTATCCATGTAACTTCAGCATGTTCCTGTTTGGTTTACTGTGGGTGTTGACATTGCCAGCATTGGGAAGCATTGGGTTCAGATTGTGGTTTTTGTCTTGGACTTCTCTTTTTCCCTGGCCCTTTACCGGTGGAGCTTTGCTGATCAGCACGGGCTGCGGTGGCAGGCCCGCTCTGCTGGGGGCTACCTCTGCCTTTGGCACTTGCGTTGAGAGGTGAGAGAAATTTGTCTCAGTGAGATTTTGTGCAGAAACCCAAACAGCGCTAAATTCTACCCCTTGCCCTGTTATCACTCCCACGACGCAAGAGCCAGATTTCTCTCTCGCACATGCAAATGAATGCCGCTGCGACACAACGAGGCTCGGTGATGCCATATGGCCAGGAGAAAGTGACTTTCAAAGCGTCGTGCTTAAATTCCTTTTGTGAGATAAGAGCGTTGATTTAAGGCCACGTTCTGCAGGGCTGGAGCAGTGGTGGCTGCGCAGGGAGGGGATTAGCTCGGTGCAGTTTCCTGGTGGGCACATGCGTGGCGCAGCCCGTGCTCGTCCTCTCCCATGGGCATTTGCACTGTGCCCTTCTTCTGTAAACACTTGCAGCCTTTTTGGAGAGATACTAACTAGCAAACATGCAGCATCCATGCCACAGCTTTTATTGAAGGTAACCAGGCTTTTAAAACACAATACAGTGGATTCATTGTCTGGTGCAACTCCCCCTGTTCCCACAAACTTTCCCTGGGGATGCGTTTGGCCCTGTGTGTTTGTTTTATGCTGTAGTTCATCAGCAGCTTAGCAGTGCAATTAAGTATTAAGATAGACAAGTTTCGCTTATTTGAGGCTGGAACAGCTGTAAAACGTAACCTTTGACCATATTTCACAGCTCCACAAAAGGCCTGAGGAGCAGCATCTTTTGTCTGGGGCTCTCTGGGTAACGTTTGTCTTTGCCCCCTCCCTGCCGGGGCGGCGGTGGCGGTGCTGCTCCTCCTTTTCACACCAGTTCATCTGCAACAACAGATGCACGGCGTCGATGTCCACTTCGGGGACCAGTCGCTATTATGCAATGGAGAGAGGTGTCCTGACCCGGGGTGACCTCGGTAGTCACAGCTGTGAGATGGGCTGAATGGGGCACTTTGAGCTTCCAGGAGAAGAGGAGATTAAATCCTCTGTGTGAGGAAATAATAATTAAAAGTACAAGCAGAGAATCCCTGATCTTCTCTGCTGACAGGTCTTTGTTTTCTGATGCAGGAAGCATTTGTTTAGCCAACTTGTCGCTGCAGCACAGAGTTACAAGGGCATTTGCTGCCAAGGGCCGGGTGTTACATCCTCCTGGTGAATAAATCAATAAACAAATGATAAAGGTCTGTTTGCTCTCTCGTGCAGCTCCTTTCTCACACGAATATCCCAGCCAGTCCTTTGCTTTCTCTGAAGGGCAAGGGCCATGCAGGGCAGCAGAGGCGTAGGCGAAAGCTGGCTTGGTCCCTCTGTCTCCAGGCGGGTGGATGAGGCGGAGGGAGTGACGGTGACTGGTAGGAGGGCAGGCGTGTTGTGGGTCTGAGGAGGTGAGAGGGACGTTCACCCCCGAGTCACTGGAAGGACCTCTGCCTGCCTGCTGTGATGATATTTTTAAGAGTGTGTGGAGTAGGGTACTTTGTATTTTAAGGACTTGAGTGTTGCGTTCTTGCTGTTGGCTCACTTCTGCAGCGGGCTTCCTGGAGGGGTCTGGCTGGAGGTGACTGGGCTTTCTCCCACCTCTCCTTGCTCCAGACCTGCTGTATGCCAGGGAAAGCGGGAGAGGTGGTGTCTTTTCTACCACAATAATGTTGCAGCTGTAGCCCAGGAGACCTGCTGAGTCCCCAGCGTTTGAACCCAAGGCCACTGGGCGGGTTAGGGTGACATGGGCATCTTGAAGTAGGTGTTTCCTAAATGGCTGTAGCGTCAGTCAAGGGCCCTGACAAGGAGAATCTCCATCGCAGAGTGAGCCGGGCCCTGGGTACGAGGTGCCACCAGTGAGATGAAAGGGGCAGCCGGGAGGTCCCAGGTCCCAGCCGAGACGCCTGTGGAGCAGCCAGACCTGCACAGCCCTGCCTGCCCTGCAGCCCTGGGGGACGCTGGGCGGCGGGGGCTGAGGGCTTTGAAGTTTGCTGAAGCCAAGTATGTTGCTTCTATCCTTGGATCAAAATGAAGCTGGACACGGAGGGAGCGGTGTAATCCATCTGTCTGGTGGCACGGAGCAACTGGCCGGGCCCCAGCTCTGCTGCGGGCTGCCTGGGGCCTCACTGAGCTCCGTGCCTCGGTTTCCCCCTCCTGCAAAATGACGACTACTGCTTGTCAGCCAAGTGTGCTAAGAGACTTAATTAATGAATGTTTATCAAGCGATTTATCAAGAGATGCTTTTAATGAGAGATTCCATAAACAGTGCAAGGCTTCATTTTCATGGCAATAATGAATGACAGTGAAAATAAGTCTTATCCTTCCCCCGCATATGCACCCCCCAGGAAAAAAAGATTGCTTACCCTCCACTCTCACTTCTCCCTGGGTTTCTAGGCGGAGGGCTTTGAAGTGCTATCTTTCATCATGAACTGTACACATCCTCAAAGCTCTAAAGCTCACAGCCTGTGTCTTATCCCTCTGACAAGAGGGAGGCAAGCTTTCTCGGCGTGCAGGTCGTAATTGTCAGCCATGGGATGTGCCGCAGCCACCCACCCCAGCAGGCTAATGCAGCTTACGGTTCTTTGAAGTTCCCTCCCTTTATTTTCTGTCCTCTTGACCACAAAACTGTGCCTTGGGCCAGCAAGAGAGATTTCTTGTTCAGAGACGACACTGAGCTCTGACAAGCACATGTGAACCAGAGAAGAACCCTTGTTCCTCTGAGATCACTGCGCCATAATGTTGTTGCCTTAAGGGAACTGTCTCTCCTTTTTCTCTCTGCTGCTTCTTTTCCTTTTTTTTTTTTCTTTTCCTTTTTTTTTTTTTTTTTTAATTCAGCACTAAACTGTCACACTAAATCATTTTAGAAGCTGGAACTACAAAACCTCCAGTGTAGGACATGATGTTAAAAACTGATGGTTATTACTGTGAGATGGGAAAGGAGGGGCAGCAGGGCAGGAGCAGGATGGGAGGGCAGCAAGTCAGCTCTTCAGGAGGAACCTGTGAGTGCCCAGTGAAGCAGAAAACAACCTGAACACAGCTGAGCTCAAAATAATGTGCTTGGCACAGGTTTGCAGCAGCACAGCTTAATGGTTGCTCAGTGCTGACAGGGGAATCAAGAGCCCAGTGTCTCCTGTGCTTGCCATGCTGCTTGTGTGCTTCGCTCAGCCGCTGGTCCTGCCCCCCTGGCCCTCCCTCTCCAGCTGTCAGGGTCAGAGGCTCCCTGTCTGGGCTGGGACAGCATCTCCCGTAATTGGGTCCCACTCTCCTTCAGGGCCTCTACCTTACTGTGCCAGGATGTAGAGCTTTCCATCACAAGGAAGTCCACACAGACACAGAGCAAACAAGTCTTGCAGCACCCAGTCAGGCAGTTAGCTGTGTTTTACAGGAATGGAGGTCAGGAGAGATACCATAAATTTTCCCAGTTTTCTTGCGTGGGGTCCACAGCAGGGTATGAGATGCAGGAAGAGCAGAGATGCATCCTGTCTCTTGATCTCAGTTTTATCCCTCGGTTCTGGTTACATTTTGATGAGGTCACCATCTTGTGTGTGATTACCTGCAGTCAGTGAACTTGAGGAGGGTGATCATTTACAGCTGCATCTTTGGACGAGAGTCCGCTATAATTTCAGGCATGCAAAAACTTCCACAGCAGCATCTGTAATAATAAATAATGCATTTATTTCGACAGCAACCACATTGCTATGATGTATACAGTGCTCAGGATACTCTGCAGCTGCTGTACTCCCGATGTTGCATCTTCTGTGATTTTATTGCACGCTTACAGTATTCTATGTTTTTCATGAAATCCAGGCCCTCAGAGGATTGTACAGAAATCTAAGCTTTAATTTCATTTCTTAAGCAAGACTTTAGTCTTCCTGGCTACAGAGAAGAGCCTGGAACTCTGCTGCTTCTGCGCTTCAAAGCCAGCAGGCAGTCAAAAAGAAGCCCAGATATTTTGGTTTTAACCTCGTTTTAAAGATGGTTTGTGATTTGTAAATGTTTAGGGGGTTGGCAATACTGGATACCCTGAACTACTTGTAAATCCAGCATGTGAGTCAGTCCCAGCATCCTCTTTTCGACAAGTTCTATCTAATTCTGTCACTGCCTGGATGAGAACATTAGCTTTCTAGCATATGCATATATATAATTGTACAGTGGCCTGAGGAGGAGGGGGACTTTGACTTTCAAACAGTGTGGGTAACCAAGATAATCACCCAAGTCACAGCCAGTTAGCCACATTTCAAAACAAGACCAAACACAGAAAATAGTGCAATAAATGTTGTCTTTCTGTTGTGCAGTTTTCCGATTTTGCAGGCTCTGGAAAGCTGTCAGCCTTCTCTTTGGGAATGGGAATGTACTCCCTGTCTCCCGTTAGCTATGTTACATGGATTTATCAGGGTATAACCATCCCTATCCATAGAAGCTGTCTGTGAAAATATGATGGACAAGTCAGAGGGACCATTCACCTCAACCACACTGTCTGGTTAACTTCGTAAAATTCAGTTAGACTGCAAAAGTGGGTAATTTATTACCTTCAACACAAACTGAGTGTTGTGTACCTCCCCAAGTTAGAGCTGCCTCATGCGAGCGGGCAGGTTTTGCTTGCACCGTTTGCCGTGCGGTTTGCGCAGCTATCTCCGGGTTTGTCTCCTTCAAGTGAGCCAGCATAGAGCTTTCTTTGTAGCTTCAGGCTGCAGCCAAGTAAGTTGAAAAGTTGAATTATAAACATTTCCAGGCCTTCTGGTTGGTATCTTGTGTTTTGTTTTGTTATTTTAAGGATGTGGGGTATGTTGCTGCATTCCTGTCAGTGGGATTAGAATGAATAGAAGCAATACTGTAGGAGATAAAATGTGTTTAATTATTTATTTGAGAATTACAGACTGAAATTGCTTTTTGATTTAAAGCATACAAGTCATGGATATGTTTTTGGAGTAAAGAGAGGCATGCAGAAACATATATATGCACAATTACCTAGGGTAATGTAAGAAGTCTCTTTGCTCAACTGCCCTTCCTCTGCAGAATTTGTTCATTTCCTTAAAGATTTTAAATTTCAAATGCGGCTTTGTTAAGTATCACGGAAAGCTTACTGCATGCTGTGCCTTGCCCACCAAAACGTAAATAAAATAAATGAAGTCTTCGTTGTATAAATGTTATGAAGTGGGTGGTTTATTTTCTTTAATTATACTTTTTATTTAAAATAAACCATAAAAAACAAAATAATACATATCCTGAATGGGCCAGCACAAACTCATACTGATTGAGTAGGCACATCCTAGCTTTTCTCGGTTCACGTGAAACTAGATGAAAGGACCATCAAACTGTAAATCAGAAAAAAAGAAAGGAAAAAAAAAACCCTTCCAAATGCATGTAGTAGTTTACATTGCCTAGACTTTTAAATGATGTTTGAAAGATACCATCTTTTTACTCCTTGTTTATAGTTTGCTTATCTGTTCTTGAGTAGCAAAAGCCGAGCTGGTAAGTCTCAGTGTTGTTTCCAGCTGCTGTCCCTGACTGCAGGATGCTGGTACAGGTTGTATCTCAGCAGCGGAAGGGTGCTGTAGGGCACTGATGTTAAGAGCAGCAGTTGCAACCCCCACAAAGCTATTGGGTCTTCTCGATTCTTCTTTTAAAATACCTCAGAGACATGTTTTATTCATGTAAGATTTTGTAAAGCTTCAGTTTCCTAGCAAATTAAACGCTGGGTGTAAACCTGACCCCCTCTGCACGTGGACCAGCAGCGTGGCGCGGGACGAGGGCAGGTGCCTGGCCCTCTGGTACGGCTCTGAGCACGCTGTGGCCACCGCAGCCCCGTGCAGGTCAGGCTTGCTCCTCACGAAGGGGTCCTCCTCTGCAGCCCCCTTGACAGGGGGGTGCTGCTGGAGCTGCGCACAACCTGGGCTTGTGCTGGTTTTTCAAGCTCTCCGACGCTCCTTTCCGTGCCGCTCTCTGCCCCTCGCTCTGTGTTTCTGTGTCAGTGAAGCTGTGTGACGGGTTACCGACGGGCAGCTATCCTGTGCTGTGTAATAGCCCATTAGGGACTCCTGCAGACACGGTAACCCCGTGCTCGGTGCAGGTCACCGGCATGAAACAGGGCAGCATGACGATCGACAAGTAATTTGACAAGGCGATGGGGGGTAAGGAGGCTGGTGCAGAGGGGAGCTGGATCTGACCCCAGGTGGGCTTGTGTTTCCTTCTGGGCAATCAATGGGAGTGATCAATGAGACCAGGGCGTGCTGTTTAATTGCAAATGGATCTGGTTACTCTTTTGTGTGCAATGCTGGCAGGGTCTGTAAGTCCCAGGGAGGCCCCAGCATCCAGCAGCAGAGCCTTCAAGAGAAGAGGATGCTGTCAGCATCTCACTCCTCCTCCCTCTCCTCCCGGTGCCCCCCGAGCCGAGCCCTTCCTCCCGGGGCAGGGACGCGGCGGATGAGCAGGACGCTGCTGCCCCGGTCAGCCTGTGTGGCCAGCAGCGGCAGCTCATGCTCTGCGGCTGGTTTTGGTGGTGGTTGGTTTTCTGGTTATTTTTTTTTATAGAGATATATAGATAAATATTAGCTTCGTTTGAAATCGCTGCTGTAAGTGATGTAGCTCTCCAGCCCTGTCCCACGGGAGGGGAGGAGGGAGGCCAGGTTCGGGGCTTGCTTTCAGCCCACAGGGTTCCTGCCGGTTTCTCCTGTAATAACTGCGCCAGCCCTGCACGCATGTGCTCGCCACTTCTCTCACCTCTGTGCTTCGCTGACCATCCTTCCTGCTAACAAGGGCTGAACACAGTTCCCCCTGGAGCCTGTTAATGTTGCTGCTGAGCTGCCCGGGGACTCGCAGCGTGAGGCTTTCCTTCCATCTCTGCTGCTCTGTGCGCTCGGCCCCGGCTCTCGGGCTCGGTTCAGCCAGGTAAAGCCATACTGACTCCATTGAATTCACTGTATTTATTTGGGTTTACACCAATGTATAAGAGAGCAGGACTTGGCATAGTGCTTGTGTTTGTGTGTCTGTGTTTCTGAAAAGGATACTTGTTCTAGTTTGTTGGGTTTTTTTCCAAACAGTAAATATTTTCTTGTAAATCACTGAGACAGAAAAGTGACTGCAGTGCTTTTAGTTCATTTATTTGCTTTAAATTGATGGCGGAGTCTTACAGGAGGTAATAGGAAATTAAAATCTTTCTATGTATTTTTTTTTAACCGTCCTGCAAAATTCATTGCAGAATTATATCCCCACACTGGGATTCTGTCGGACAGTTCAAAAAGCCTGTGGAAAGGTTCTCATTCGCCGTTAAATTTTAAAAGTTATTGAAGTAATTTTTATGGAACCCTATTAAGTTTCTGAAGAAACATATTGGTTTCATCACTAATAAATTCTTAAGGCTTATCCATAAGGGAATAGTCAGCCTTCCAGATCTCTCTCCAATGAAATGGACATTAACTTTTTGCCCTGTTGGAGATACATTCTCAAAAGGTATCAGCAAGGTGAGTGGCAAACCTGGGAAAGCCTGATTGCATCCAAGTACATCATCTGGCACTGTGAGATGGTGGGTTCTTCACCAGTCAACCCACTAGAGTTTGGGTGGAGATTTTAGAAAGGAAGAATTTGTTTTAAAAGGTGAGGAAGTAGATTGCAGGCGGGTTTAGACAGATAAATCCTGGTGCGAGGTTAAACTTAGACCCCGGCATCTGTTTCTGAGCACCATCATGTTCAGGAGAGGTTGCAGCCCTGGAAAAGAGAGACAGTGCAGCCTGGAAGCCCCTGTTTCTCAGGCACTCCTGTTGCTTTCAAAACAATATAAAATAATGTGTTCGCTGTGCTTTTCCACTGCATCCAGAAAAGCACACAGTGTCTTCCTCCCAGTGAAAGGAGAGTATCAAGCTGGCTTTGTGCTTAACTTAGCACTCACAAGTGCCTTGCGTATGCGAGCGCGGAGCCACCTGATGAAAAGCAAATGGGCTAGGAGGGAAATAAAATTGTGTAATTGCCAGTTTCCTTCAATTCCGCTCCCTCTCCCGTTTTGCATAAAGGAGGCTATTTAAGTCTCAGCTGGAGTGAGGTTTGGTAATAAGCAGACATCTATGAACCTGCATCTGCTGCTGGTGTCTACTTAGTTTATTCTATATTTCCTTATTTATTGATGACCAGTTTTGAGAGAGACTTTCTCCTGAACACTCTTTGTCTTGCGGTGTGAAACCAGTGGAAGAAGAGTTTGTCCCTTCAGGTCCACGAGTCCTTGTGACATCTTGGTAAGTGTAGGACCAGGCAGCACCACCAAAGATCACAGCAGAGTGTGCAAACCCACCTCAAACTGCATTGACTCCTGAATGTTAAACTGCAAAAGCAAAGCCAGAGCCTGCTCCCTGGGAAGCTATCCACAAAGCAGGGTGGCAGAAAAGGGCCAGCCTTGTTGGATGAAGCAGCTAACATTTTAATTTTCTCAGTACTATGTGATTTGGCTCCCAGACAGCTAAGCTGTCCCCAGCCAGTTGCTTTCCTACGTGGCTGGCCTTCTCTGGGCACGGTGAGAGGCGCTCACAGTACAAGGTCTGCAGAGACAACTTGATTTAATACAGGCTTAATGGCTGGAGGAAGAAATTTACAGTGTGAGCATTGAAAGTTTATACAATAATGAACGCTGTCATTATTTCTATTTATTGAACCGGTCTGAGCTAGAAACTTGAAACCAACAACTAGAATATGTCCATCACGTTCCGTACTGATCAGTTTAATAACCAAAGTGGAGCAGATCATTTTATACCTTTCACTCGATCAACGAAAAAATTCTCTGAGCATAATGTACCTTTTGGCCCGAAATATTTTTGCATTACAGGCCAGTCTCTGGACCCTTTATGTCATTCCAGCAGTACATGCTGTAAAGCAGCCTTAGACGTCTGAGGACTCCCCACTGACAGTGGCAGCATAGTCAGCCAAGCTTACAGTCCTGAGGCCATGGCAGAAAAGGGCTTGATTCCAGTGGCTGTGAGCAGCAGAGCACCCTTTTGCAAGCCATGCAGGTGGGAGTAATTCAGAGACACTCTGAAGACACTCCAGATGGTGGTGTGGGCTGTACCAGTAGCCTAAGATGCCTATGAGGGCCCGTCAGTCATCTCAAGACTGGTCCAGTGAGAAATACTGCCTGGGCTACACCACTTGCAGTCTCCCCCAAGAATACCATTGTTTTAAACTAGGAATAGGCCAGCATGGCTACATCTAGACCCAGATTTTGAAAATACTGCTGCAGAAGCTCTCCTTTCCTCCCATCCCTTCCGCTCTCCTCCCAACAGTTGAAGAAGACTGGGTCCAGGTTTTTGGCTCAGACCCATGCCTGCTGCATACATTTCCTCCACCAAATGGACACAGCTATAAACCTCTTTCTGCATCATTTCCTGCAGGCCGGTACTAAACTTGCCACCCAGGTGTCCCTGTGTAAAGCCACTTCTTGCTGAGTCTGCTTCTGTTGCTGCTGGCGAGCTTGTCTTTGCGTGTTCATGGCAGGACTCCCACCACAGTGTGTTAATTTTAAACAAAGAAAGTCCGTTTTGATTTGGGAGGGTCTTTCCCATCAGGTCATATCAGAGTTTCTCTTAAAAGGGAAGGCTGTTTTTTGTTGTGTTTTATTTTCCCTTTCCCCCTCTTTTAATATGATCCCTGCAATTTTGTTTTCACTGAAATATTGACTGGCAGCATTGCAAATTGCCTGCATGCAGGCGGGAGCTTGCCAGCACTTTCTTACTCAGCTAGCCGTCAAGGTTGTGGATTCCACCACGAGCAGTGCCAGGAAAGCTGTTGATCAAAAATATTCCTAACATCTGTGAGTCCTCTCCATCCAAATGAGATGTAGTTACATTCTCCTTTTCCCTACTCTCCTTCCAAACTGTTGCTTCAGACACCTAGAAAGCCCTGGTTGCAAATCATAAGCCGATCTCTGTTTGATTTGCAGCTCTGTTTCCAACTCTGTTGAAATCCAATATAAACTCCAAAGTGCCCTTCCCCCAAGCATCATACGTCAAAAATATCAGCCTCCAAACAGAGAGCAGACAGGGTGCGTTTCTTTGCCCCATAACTCATTTGATCCAGATGCCGTCCCATGCCGTCCGTAGCCGCTGTGGTCACGAGCCAACAAGGAGGGTCTTGTGAGAGCGGTGGGAGGACGCAGCCCGGAGCAGCCCCCGGGCGTGCCGGGAGCCTTGTGCACACGCGTGTGAGCACACACCGTTCTGCCAGCGCGAGGAGGGGACGGGGGGCAGGCAGGGGAAAAGCCTGATTTCCCTTCCGCCCTGTTCCTGCCACCACCACCAATTCACAAGCCAACTATTAAATAATTAACGTACCCAGTGGGGCAGGAGGAATCAAAAGCTGTTGTGTTCCCAAGTTTTCTCTGGCTCTGAAAGGCACGGTTCGCTGTGTATTCTGGCACCTCGGAGCGGGTTTTCCTCCCTCCTTCGCCTCCCCCTTATTATCCCGTATGTGTGCTGGAGAGGGAAGTGGCGTTCCCAGCCCAGCGGGGGATGACTGTTATTTCAGACTGGCAACAGGGGAAAAGGAACAGCCTGTTGCCTGATTGATGTTTGTTTTTTGTGGACAGACACCAAAGGTTCATTAGAGACGGAAGGTTTGGGAGGAGGCGGAGGGGTGGCGGGGGAGACGGTCGCTCTTAAGGAACTATTGTACCCCTGTGCGCTAACCTGGGTCTGCACTTTCTTTGACTTCTGTGAATGTCTCAGCTGTACCGTTTTGGCCCTGGCAACTTTAGGAAAATATACACGCCACAGAGGTTTCAGGGAAAGCTCTGCGATGAGGGGGGGTCAGGGGAAAAAGGAAGGGGAGGAGAGAACAATGCAGTAGGTTTTGCTGTAATTAATTTCAAATGTGCTGCTCATCTGTTCTCCTCGGGTTTCAAAGGCAAGGAGGGGAGTTTGCAGGGCTTTTCCTACCACATCTGCGTCTTTCCAGAGGTGGGGATGGAAAGACATCTTTGCTTCCATCTGCGGGTTTGACCAGTCTGGCAACGTGGAGCGCTGAGTGCAGCACAAACCGATGCTGAAAATGGATGTGCTGTCCAGAGGTGGAGGAGATGGAGAGGAGGGTGGGTGTGGGGGAGCTTCTCTTCTTACCACATTGGGTAGGTGAAGCTGGAGAGACTGAGGAGGTCGGTATTGGGTAAAGCAGGTTTCTCTGCAAAGAGTTAATACAGCACATTTCTTTAAATAACAAATGTGGTTATTTGCCACTGTTGTTGGTCCCGAAAAGCTTCCAGGTTATGGTGCAGGTGAGCTGTGTGGTTACAAGGTATTTAAAGGTGTGGGTCAAACCCTGAGTTAATCATTGCTGACTTTGCACCTTTGAACAATCTTCTCCCTTCGTATAATTGTTTTGAGAACCAATAAGTTAATATTAAACCTTTGGTGATGCGTCATCTTGAGTAGAAACAGTTCCTTCTGGTTGCTGTTTCTCAGATCCCATCTGCTGGGCTGAGCTGTGCTGCACACAGCGCAGGGGCTTGGCGGCTGCCGTCGGGCACTGGCCTTGCGTCCTCTGCCTTCAGGTCTCAGTATCTGTGAAGTCACGTGATTGCGGCAGTAAAGAGAAACGAAATGGACCTGTTAGATTATTGACTTTACACCCTTCAACAAGATTCCCAGATGCAAATTTGATAGCCCTATGAATCTTAGCCAGAAAAATCAGTAAAACAGAAACTTAAACTACTCTAAATTACTCTTAGTGCTTTAACAGCCCTATTTTCAAATTGCTCTTTGCTTAGAAGCTTGCACTGAACCCTGGAGCTGGTGGATAATGACCTCTTGTTTAAACACGTGGCTACTTTATGATCCTTAGCTCTTAGAAAAACCAACCTCAGTATCGGCTGTTGAATATTTCTGAAGTTTGGCCGTAAGGAAAATATTTCTACAGCATGATTGAAGAAAGTGTTCTCTTTTCTGGTCAGAAACTAATTCGGTGCAGCCACAACACGTTGAATACCCCAGAGGTACTTGAGGTGGGCTCTTGTTTGTGATACAGTCCTTCTGCAGGATGCCAGTGCTGGTATGTGACTAGTAGAGGTTGACCATATAGTGATAAATGTTTCTGTGGTTCTTTGGAAGGGATGTAAATACTGCAGTGGTGTTTCAGACTGTGTAAAGGCATATGCCAGGTTTTGTAGACTTACAGACTAAATAGACTTTCTGGCACTGCTGTGGGACTAGCTGCTGAAGAACCGTGCAGTGATCGATAGCATGTCACCAAACACACGTGCAGACATCACCAGCTGCTGTGCACGGGGAGGGGTGGGCACGTGCATCTTGAGGCGACCTCAGTGCAGGTTGTGAACAGGCAAAATTGATATGGAAAAACAAAGACATGGAGAGAAGCCCAGAGCTCCAGAATGTGGCATATCTGCAGGGACTGCAGGGACTTCAGACCTGTTTGTCTGTAAATTACTTGTGGAGGAAAGGGAAGTCACATTTGGAGAATATTCAAGCCCACCACCACCCCCTCTTTGAGAAAAACCCATATGAGAAAGGAGGGAGGTCTGAGTCAAGTCCAGGTTTAATTTCCTGGTCCTCCTCCATAGGAAGAAATATCCCTTCCTTTTACTCTTGAACAAACAACTGCATTGGCCACATCATAGTGAAGCGCCCCTTAGATCACATCCAGATAAACCTGGATTCCAGCATTTGCTCGTAGCCATGGATGTTTCTGTACCTTGTGCTTGCCAACTAATACAGAAAAGGAGCAGTACCTGACGTCTCTGCAGAAAGCACATCAGTTCCTCTGCCTCCTTGGCTCGAAGCTGGAGGACCATATCCTAATTCCCTGCAGACGGGGAGCAGCCATAACAGCACTTCGGAGCACGGCAGGGGTGCTTTGAATTCTTGCTCTCGAGTCTTGGCCATGCCTTTCCAACTTGTCACCTCTCCCTTCTTCAGTTTTGACGGTAAGGGAAGAAGAAAGGCAGATGGCACAGCTGGAGAGGGGTGGCGGGAGCAAGCTGCTGTCCCAGGGCTGCGGTTCTTTCCCTGCTTTCTAGGAGAGCTGCTGTCTCCAGGTGCCACACAGCAAACGCAGCTTTGGCAGCTGCGCCCTGCAGGTCCTTTCCTAGTTAGACTTCTTTACATGTCAATTACAAGGCGAGAGATCAAGTTATATTGTTAGCCTCAGTATACTGTGATGTTTCTCTCCAAGGCTGAGGATCACAAAGTTATTGTAGGGGAGGGTTTTGTTAAAGAATAAAAGCAAAGCCCCAAGGACAGTTTTGCAGGTTCAGCTTTTTGATCTAGCAGAAAACTTTGTTCAAACACTGGATGGTTTCCATATGTTGGAGAAGATAGAGGCTTCTGCTGCTTTTGTAAAGCTAGATCTCAAAATTCAGGGCAGAAGACAGGCTCAAGCCCTAGCCTGGCCCATCAGGCTCTGGGACTGATACAACATTTGTAACCCCCCCCTAAAGCAGGCAGAGCCACCCCGCTGCTTGGCACCACGGGAGGGGGAGGGGGCAGGTGCACGGAGGCCGCTCGTTCCCTCTGCCCCGCAGCTCCGGTGCTGGGGTGCCGAGGGAGTCACCACAGCACACGGAAGCGGCAGATGTGCCTGCCGTCCGAATGACTCCCGTGGGTGCTTAATAAAACCACAGGAATCAGAATTTTCTTATCCTTTTATTAGTTACAAATGATTTTTCTCTCCTTTCAAGGATTCCCACCACCTGTTCCAGTCAGCCAGCAAGGTTTCCTTTAAAAGCCCGTCTTGCTCTTAAAAAGGGAGCGGGGGGAGCTGGGGTATTGCAGGAGCCTTGAACCGCTGAGACTTTGCCTTTGGAGATTCACAAGGGAAGAGCCAGAACAGGGAATGCTGTAGGGAGGTATTAAATGAGGCCCTTTTGTTTCTCTCCTTGTAGAGCATAAAAATGCCCAAGGCATGAATACTCTGTTCAGATTACTCTTGAACATTTAAATGTCTGTTCTGGTAATTTATGAAATGAAGGGGTGGGAAATGCCTTGCACGAGGAAGAAAGGGGAGACCTTTACCAGCATCCAGCGCCGGTAACAGGGGAGTAGTTCTGTGCTGCTTGGGAAGAGGGGGAGAAGGTGGATTTATCTTGTGGATGCAGCAAAGCTTTAGTCCCTGGAGATGTGGTGTGGCAGTGGAGGGGCCGGCGGCTCCCTCTGTGCCTTTTTCTTTCTTTCATGATGGGGAATATCCGTGCTTCCTTCCCACCGCTCATGGTTGTGTTTGGTCTTAGAAGCAACCGGGATTTTTCAGAAACATGCAGCACCTAGTGTAAGGGAAACCTGGCTTTGCTTTTAACAAATTAATGGGAAGAAGTATACTCATTCAGAGCAGCCACTGTGAGCCTCCGACAGCCTGACAGCTCCGGGGAGCACAGGGTCTGTGGGAATGGCCCAGCTCCGAGCCAGCCTGCCTGCAAAACAAAGGGCTGGGGAGAAAGGTTTTTAAAAACACAGGAACACCTACTGTCTGCAAGGAATTATTCCATAATTTTCCTTGCTTTGCCTGTCTGTATATGAAATAATGGGTGCTCTGTCCCTCCTGGCCTAATTTCTAGTTTTGTGTGTATGTGGAGTGATCATAAGGTAGGGTGTGATAGTCCAGTCATTTACATTAGCCGTGAGCATCGCCTGTAGAAAAATCACTATTGCTTGGATTTTTCATGTCACAAGTATCCCTACTGTCAGGTCCACAACCCCGGCACGGACCAGTGGTACTGTGTCCCATCTTCTGGCAGCAAGCACATTGCCTCTGTGTAACGGGGAGAGGTGCTGTTACAATTTCGTTAGACCCCCAAGAAAACCGAAATGGACATGGCCGGGGAAGAAGGCAGGGCAGAGGGCTGAGGATGCTGTGTGGTGTTGCATGCACTGCAGCCCAGCTGGACAGGTTTGCGCTCTGTGTCCCAGTCCTGCGCTGCTCTGGCGTAAGGGCTCTTCGACCTCCAGCTTCATCTGTGGCCCTTGTTACAGTTGCATCTAAGAGCTGAACAGGGTTTACCATTTCCCTTCTTGTTACAGCAGAAAATGAGTGGTAAGGCAAAATGCTGGATTTAGGATTAGTATCCTTACTTCAAGCCAAGGGAGGAGGAGGCTAAAATGGAGACATGTTAGAAACTGATGCCCCTCCTGTTTTGTCTGCAATTGTGGTTACGTATCTGTGTAGGTACCCCACTACTGAGGGTGCAGAGTAAATACAGGTCAGTTCACTGTTAGCATGAGGAATCAGGAGAATGGTGTGAGTTTTATTACTTTCATATATTTGAGCTAGAGGGTTTCATGCTGTCAGAGCTGAATCAAACTCTGAGCCAGTTTGCATGCAACATATGTGATAGATTTTGCAAATGAGTATGTTAATGTGGGAGGAGATGGTTCCCTGAAACTAACCGCTGGCAGTTTGGAGCGTTGTCCTCAAAAACAAAACCATATTGTGTCCTCAAAAACAAAACCAGTGGCACCAGAACTTGGATTCTACCCGTTGAGAGATGAGGCATTTCATTTGTAATCGTTGGATTGATTAACCATTTTGGGTCCATTAGAACAAATGCACTTCTTAAAAGAAAGGAGTCCCATCTCTGCAGGGATCTCATATGGAATCTCCAGGTAGTTTAATATGAGCAAAGCTGCCTCAAACCATTGCTGAAAGGCTGAGTTGAGGACCTGCATCATCGCTGTCAGTTGTTTGTGAGCCTCTTTGGTGTGAAAGCTATAAATTGCTTCTAACTGTGCTGAGATTTCCTATCGGTCAGAAATACTTACTCTGTATGAGGCTTGGCTCGTGTAGAGGGCAGCACTCCTCCAGCCTGTGGGTGCTGGAGTTGATGGGGAGCAGGTGGCTTTGGGTAGAGATATGAAGGCTCGATTCTGACTTCAGAGAGAACTGCTTGCAGGGAAATACAGATATAATGAGTGAAAGATGTCTGCTGTGCTAAGGTGGAGTGGAAACTCTCAAGAACTAGCTTGGACCCCGCTTTCGCCTCCTAATGTGCAGGAATCTGGGATTACAGGAATTTGCCAAACCCAAGTTGCTGCTTAGCACTGGGCTTCTGCTTGTTTGTGTTTCTGCTGTTTGGAAAAACCATGACATGGAGATGACTTGAAGGAAAAACTTAGAGTGAATTCAATAGAATTGTTGGTACACATGGCAAACATGTGAAAACAAGTATATGAATTATGCAGCAATTACTGTCTTGGAAAAGTATCTGCAGGCTAAGCCCAGATACTTGTCTCTTTCTTTCACCCAATACTGAAATAAAAATGTGCAGCAGTTTTGTATGAAACAGTTCCTGTGATTATCCTTACAGATGTCTGAGTCTGTACTTGTTTGCTGCCTAAGACGGAGGTTAGTGCTGTGGCAGTGCCTGCCCAGTTCCAGCTCAGAGGGTAACGTGGGGACTGTGAGGGTTGTGCCTCTGCCTGGGAAGTGGGAGAGGACAGAGCCGTGTGCTGCTGGGGCTCCCAGCAAACCCCTGTCACCAGGAAAGCCAAATACGTCAATTAGTAGGGCAACGAATGCTCTCCTGAATAGCCCTCCCTCACTACAGTGAGTAGTCCTCATGGACATCAGAATCACAAGTGTCTTCCATGGCCTGGACAACCGGCAGCGGCAGGCACTGCTTCCACCCCGCAGCCTGGCAGAAATTGTTGTGCTTGTGCCAAACAGTTACTGCAGAGCCATTCCAGTGGAGGCGAAGGGACCCCAGGGAGCCGGCAGGAAGAGGAGTGTAGAGCAAGCATTTGGGTTTACAGGTCTTGAGTTATGGTTTCAGGCTTTTTGCACATTCAGGCGGGCATCACAGCAGTCCATGCAGCCTTGCACCATCCAGCACCCTCCAGACTTGTAAGATTACTTTCCACAGCCTTAAACCATGAATGCTCATGTAAGAAAACATTCAAGAGTACCTTTTCATTAGTGGGGGGTGCTTCCATTGCAATGCACAATGCGATGTTAATCTGTTCGATCTTACTAAGATGCCAGATCTTACATTATCCTCAAGCATATCCAGCACCAACGTATTTCCAAAATTTCCACCGCCTCTCGAAGAATTTGCACTTCATCAAAGGAGAGAACTGGAAGGAGCTTCACAGCTGCATTTCCCACACTCTGAGATCATGCTGATGGAGTTTGCCTTCCGCAGTGCGGTGTTCTTCTCCTTACTGCATACCAAGCCACTCTTCCCGTTTTGAAGGAAAAGCTGGTCGTCCCTCACATTTCCGTTCTGGAGCACGCCGCAGAGCTTTCTTTTACATGCAGTTGCATTCTCAGAGTTTGTCTCCTGTGGAGTCAGGTGAAAGTGAAAAGATTTTTCTGAAGATTTCGATGCTACATCTTCCAATATGGGGGGAGTAGAAACACAGTCGCAATTTCTCAAGGAGTGAGAAGTTAGAAACTGAAGAAAAAAGCTCCTCTATTGTAAAACTTCATTATCAGTCGCTAATACATGTGATTCAACACCTCATGTGCAACACAGCCCAGTTTTCTTGATCTTTATGGTGGGTGTGTTTAAAGGAAGGGTGGACTTTTTCAGTCTTAAAAAGCAAAAGGCCATCTGTGGCTTCCTGATGCTGTTTACAAACCTTTTTTGCCTGTGCTGTGCTTGTCAGTAGCTGTATTTATTCATTGCTCACTCTGTGAATTAAACCGTTGAGGCAGCTCCTGACATGCTTCTTCCAGCACATCCTTTTGGAGTGACTGTTTGGTTGCCATAGGGACCAAATCCAAAGGGCACACACCATTCAAGTAAATGCTCCCTGATTAACAACTTGCAACTTGTCCCTTAAATATTTTAATTATCCATGATGCAAGTTGAAATGTCGAATGTATTCAGTCTGTTAATTTCAATATCTCAATTTTTCTTAAGATGCCATTCTAGCAGCTCTAGAGCTGGATTTTGACCATGTAAATAGGAGTGAGGTGGGAGACCTTCTTGCTCCTGAGCTTGCAGGAAAATTCTTCCATTTTTTCTTCATCTTGACCCTTAGATTATCAATAAAGATAATGGGAAGAGGTGCTACTGCATAACTGCCATCAAAATGGAGGCAATTTAGTGACAGCTAAACATGTTGTTTTAGAGTAGCGATGTGTTGCTGCTAAATCTAAGGGAGGGATCTGCCTGGAAGATGCTCCCTTGTGCCTGGGAGTGCGGAGGGAGGGCAGTGGGAGGCTGCAGGGCATGGGGAGCTGCTGGTTGGAAAGCACTGGCCCCACTACACAAGCACTGAATCTCAAGCGTTGTTTTCCCAGATCATAAGCATATTAGTACTAATGTGGCAGCAGTTACTGAAATGTGAGGGCTGGACTTAACAAATAAATCAGGCAGGATTTTGCTAATTTGTGTATGGTCAGTCACTCCTTTCAGTTCCTGTTTAGCAGAGACTAAGTCACCTTGCAGCAGAACTTTCCATTCTCACAGCTCCAGCCATAACATCAGGTATGGAAGTTAGTCAAGCTACCGAAACAGTTTCTAAACAGTTCTGTCTGCCACCCTTTGATATCTTTTAATTCTGACTTTGCTCAGCCAGAAAAGCAGCTCTGGCACTTCAAATACTGATTGTGCACAGGCACAATAGGTCTTTTTCTGCAGTCTTCTGACAGCTAGCAAGGAGCACCGCAGACTTAAATCCATTAGAAATTATTACTGCTGTCTTTGTTATCCCTGAAAATTTAAATGGCAGAGTTCAGCACAGAGCCTTCTAAACAGTGTGCTGAAACAGTGGGTCTGGTAGGCACAAAGCATGTGCAAAACAGGCGGGTTTTGTGGCTGCTTAGCTTTCACACAGCTCTGCAGGTGAGTTTCCTGACGTGGCACCCTCAGTCCTCTCCACCACAGCCACAAGTTCACTCTGCAGCCGTGTTTGCTGCACATCCCTCCCGCCTGCTCCTGTAGAAAATGTTCACTGGCTTCCTGGGCTGCACAGCCAGCTTGATGCCACCGTATTTCCATGAAACAGGGTCTGCCTCTAGCAGAACCTGCAGTAGCCTTAACTGAACCGCTGCTTGCTCTTGCTGACGTTAGCCAAAGTCTAAGAGCCCTTCCTGCTTTGTGCCTGGGACTGCGGAGGCCAGGGCCATCACAGGTGGTTGCAAGCAAATCTGGATCTCTTTGCCGTTCTGCATTGAAGCTCAGTGGTTTTGAATGGTGCCAGTGAGGGGCCTAACCGAATGTGTGCAGCTTGGCCTTTGGCTTCTGCGGGAAGGGGATCCCACACACTGTTAGGAGCAATTCTCTGCTCTAGGTAATGCTCACTCCTTGATTTAAGTGGAGAGACATGATTCTTGGTATCCTCATGTACAGACTTAGGAAGGGGTGAAGATGAAAAGGGTTCTTTCCCTTTAAAATTTTGGTTTATATAGGGTTCTCCTCTGCCCTGAAAAGCCAGCTTGAATCCACATGCACCTATCCGAGGGCTGAATTTAGGGGGGCTGTGGGGGGGGGGGGGGGTGCGCCTCTGTGTTTACAGTAAAAGCCAACCAGGAGCACAGAATTTTATGCCTGTGGCCATCTAGAGACCAGAGATGAGCTCCCTTTCAGATGTGTGTAGGACATTGGGTTTTAAGCTGATGTACTTCACCTGAGTAGCGCATACCACATTCCACGATCTGATCTTTCTAACTCCAGTTGCAATCTCTGACCTTTGGGGAGGAAGAAAACTGTTGCCTGGGCTCTTCCTATCCCTGCTGCAGTGGGGAATAGATAATCTCTCTCCCTCCCTCCTTTTTGTAAAAGCTACCTGTGTGTTTGGCAGTGGAAAGGCACAATGAGATCCCAGCTGTACTGCTGCCCCTCTACCTGCTTGTTAGCTTGCATTGCCTGGTTTGGTGTCATTTTTCCATGAGTATGCTGAGCTTTGGCCAAGGCTGTTCCACATACCCAACAGAGAGCTGGCAAGGGGAAGGAGCAGTAATGTGACACCCATCGTAGAGAGGAGCCAGTGCCTGCAGGCTGGAGGGTATGGTATGAACTCATCTTGATTAGCTTCGTGGTGTGGGTCCATCACCACTTAACTGGCTGCCAATAGCTTCCCTAATGAAGGGTGATGGATGGCGCTCTGGGGCCTGCTTGAAGGGGCCAGCCGATCAGAAGCAAGGATGCGTGCAGAAATACGGCTCTCACCTGGAAAGGACGTGGGAGCTGAGCTGCACGGCAGCACTCGGAGAGCCGGAGCACAGACGGTTCCTCTGTTCCTTGCATCAGGACAAGCATCAGTTGTCTTCCAAGGCAGAGATGGGAATTTCTGTGACCCTGCGTATGCTTGGCTGGTTAGGGTAATCATCTCCTGTTCCCAGCAGAGATGATCTGGTGTTTGAGAATGTTCTTTCTTGCCTTTTTCTGGTTTTGGTTAGCAAGTGAGCTTTCTTAGCCAGCTGTTGACTTAACTTCTCCAGGCTGGAAGGTCTTAAAGGTCATTCGCACTCCTCCAGAACAGTCTCACTTTCTGATTTTACTTTAAATGATTCTTTGGGAGTTTGGACTTCTCTGATGTCATTTAAAAAAAAAAAAATCAAAACCTTCATAAGACTCTGCAGATGAAACAAAATTGTTGTCTTAGCCCACACAGGGTATTATGCAGCCTGGCAGATCCCTTCCTTGTAGCAATAAGAAAAGGATTTGGCATTTAACCTCTTGAAATTAAACCAGAGTGTGAACTTCAATAGTTCAATCTTATCAGGGCTTTGCTAGAATAACAAATTGTGAAAAAATGTAATCATGTCTCCAATGTGACCTTGGCAGATACGCCTCTGTGATGTGAGAGAGATTAGGTAACTCTAAGCAGATGTCTGTTTATTTTGAAAATAATAGTTATAATTTTTTTTTCCCCCCAGTTTGTTTGCACTGCCTGCTAAAGATATGACGGAGAGAATTGTGGTTTGCATGGAGCTCTCTGTAACAAGCTGCTCTATTATGCCGAGCAGTAATTGCTCTTGGAGGTTTGAGTTATCGATCTGTTGGTGGGGGTTCAATTTCGGCGTAAAGACCTGTGTTCATGATTTAATTGGAGTGATTAATAACTCCCTCACAGGCGAGATGGGAATCGATATGGATTTCAAACAGCAAAAGTAGTACGTTTTCTCCTGTAATGTAGTAGTTGATGGTTTATTATTTGCCCTTGTTTGACTAATTAAAATCATAAGACTCCTTGGTATATAGCAGGTATGTCTGTTTAAAAGCTTACATCTGGAGCTGAGTATTTCTGCTTACTTGCTTTCTGGTTGGGGGGTGTATTTCTAATAGCGTATTTACCTTGTTGCTTGTCTATCACTCAGATTAGGTGCACAATATGCCATTGCACATTAAAAAAAAAAGAGACTAGACAAACACACCTTTAGTAAGTAACTACTACAAGAGGCTTTAGTAACATTTTATGGCCAGGGTGGCTCCTGTATCACTGGTTTTTAGGCACCCAGCATCTGCTCAGGAGCAAGGCTGAAGAGATTTAACCCTGCAGCGTTTGATCCACCATTATAGCCCTAGATTAAAAGCCTGTATGAAACTTTCAATCTCATTACAACGCCAGCATCCACAGTAGGTGCTTTAGCTGCAAATCCAGTTTCAGCTTTGCATTGAAATGTTGCCAGAAGCAGCGTTGCTAGGAAAATGCAGTGTGACTTACTTTGGGGGGATTTGAATGGTGATCCTTCTTCTTTATGCTCTGGCCCCAATCCTTGTGTTTGGCACCCATTTTCATTCAGCTCCTGCAGCTTTGGAGTGTCATCATGCATGCTTACAGCTAACATGCCTGGATAGAGCATGGAAAGCTCCCAAATCTCTAGGAATAAAACATCCCATTAAAGAACCATAAAGCAGCGAATCAGCATCAAGTCCATAGGTCTTAATGCTGTTGCTCTCGGGTTCTGGGGAGGGGCTGAAATCTTCCTGTGCTGCGAGCTTTCACAACAAAGGCTTTAATCTACGCAGTTGGCAAAGGAAAACATTTAGCATAGTGGTTTTGAATTTTCTTTTTGATTTGCAGAGTCCAGTAAGCTTTCTAGTGGAAGTACAGATGCCTATATGGCAAATTAATCCCAATGACAATAGACCTTTTCTTTTCAATTAACATTCATAGACATCTTGGTATATATGTGAGCCACAAACTGAAAACACCGATCTGGATGGAAGTGTTCTAATTTGAAAGTAATGTTTCTTTAGGAAATCTCTCTTACTGGTCCTGGAAATACTGGAGTAAATGCAAATTTGCCATGCTTGAGCTTTCAATTGGGTGAGAAACCGTAACCATACTGGGAGTGTAAGGAACAGGGCTGGAGTGGTGGGCGCAGAGCTGTGGGGGTGGTCGGGACATCCCCAGCCTCGGCTGCATCAGCATCACTGGGGTGGTGGTGACCGACGCGTGGACAGAGCTGGCGCTGGGAGTGCCGAGACGTGGCTGTGCGGGTGTGAGAGGAGAGAGGAGCTCTCTCTGCCCGGGTGTGCTCCTAACATGAGAATCGTGGAGCATGTCAGCCCGTCACTCTCGGGAGTTCCTTTAAAAATGTGAGATGCTTCCCTTGTCATGAGATTATGAAAATGACTTGAAAATATTTTACTTTTAAACTTGGGTGTTTCAGAAAGGAGGGGGGGTGGGAAAGACACCCTTGGAAGTTAATTCTGAGGACCAAGCTGACAGCTTTTTGCCACTGTTGCTTTCTTCTAGGTTGAAAGGCTGAAGGCTTGTTACAGCCCCAGCATACAGCAATCTAGCAGGTTAAATGACTTGGGCAACAGAGTTTATTAAAACTGGCAAGTGCTCGCTCCAGTTCCCTTCCTGATAGTCAGGGCTGTCTGGGAGAGTAATTGATAGTGGCAGCTGTTCGGAGGGTGTTTCAGATTGTGGCAAGACGATTTGACTTGACAGACAGCTCTGTACAAATGAACTGAGTGATAGGGGCCGGATCCAGAGCGAGTTGCGGAAGGAGCTTCCCGCTGGAAGCGCCGCGGCCCCGGCTCTGGGGGACGGGCTGGGGGAGCAGCACTGCGAACAAAGCCCTGCGCCCCTGCGCGGCAGCACGCCGGGCTGGGCCGGCACTGGGCTGGCTGTCCTCCGTGAGAGAGCGCCGCAGTTGTTTGTGGATAATCCGCCAGAGGCCTGTGATGTTCTGAGGAGCCCGTCTCGTAGGAGAACATTTTTTTGACACAACCTAATGTGTGCAGTACACTGCTGTCAGGTTGGAAATTTGGCCTTTGCTTTAAGGTAGTGTTAAAAATGGTTCACATTACACACCACGGAGCCTTCCAGACACTGGTTTTATGTGCGACTCCCAAGTCTTTATTTCTTAAGCTGATTTTCATTAAAATAGGTGGAGGAACTCGGTGCCCCATATGTTGGGTAGCTTCTGTGCTGTAGCTTTGCTTGCCTTACCTTTGCAGACCAAGCTAATCATCTAATGTCTTAAACAGCACTACCCTCCTAGAATGCAATGAAAAAGCCATCTATATAAGAGTGAAAGCCAGCTAGGGATAAAGAATTAGCACTTAAATATTGATTTTCACTTGTAAGCACTCTACCAGTGTCAGTGCTATCACTGCCAATGTGAAATGCTTTATTCTCTCTTGTGCTTATATTGTTGCATATCCACAATACATTATGCAGCACTCTAAAAGCTCAATTTAAAAAAAAAAAAAAAATTACTGAAGTTCACTGACTACATTCCTTTAGTTATTTATTTGTTTTGACCCAGTGCTGTAAAATTGTGCTCTTCTGTACTCGTTCCCCGTGTTGATGGTTCAAAACTCGGCTCTGGGACTCATCAACCAACTCTGAAATACTCAGCTTCTTGCCACATACGTCCCTGTAATTCCTGTGGTGATGCTTTTGCAGTGTTTCTTGCTGGAATTATAATATGGAGCAGAGTTCATCATAGCCAGCCTGGCCTGTGTCTGTTTTCAAGGATGTGTATAGGGTGAATAGATAGGCTGCAGATGGTGGTGGTTGTGTTTCTTGGGAAATTGCCATTGCTAAAGATGTCATTGATGGATGTAGGAGAGGAATTTCTTTCTCACATCACCCCATCACCCTTGCTGTTTGAATACAACGAGGGAGACTGCAGAAAGACGTCTGAATGACTCCACTTTTCTTTTTTTCAAGAGACAAAGGAAAGGCGTGCAAGCAAGATTAGATTATTTCCAATCACATTGTACGTGTGTTGACAGTCCCCTTTCAGCAGCAACCAGCAGCTTGCAAAGAGCAAGAGGCAGGGCTGGAACTGCTGTTGCCCTAAGTACTGTTTGTATAACACAGTAACTGCTTATTGGAGTTCTCAAAGCAGCCTTTACATGTTTAATCCCTTGCACTTGAGCTACTCTTAATCAGCTTGAAAGCAAATTCCTGTTACAGAAAGGTTTAATTTGTGTCTGGGACTTTCGGTATTGTATTTAGCCTGCAATGCTGTGTAGTTACACACTGGCGAGCATGTCACCCTGTGCAGCCATGGGAATGGGCAGTGCATGTTTATCCTAATCACAGATTTTTAATTCCCTGAGGTTGCCTATTGCATCCATGCTGATGGTCTTTTAGGTTCAGGTAGCTCCTTCTGAAACACACTTTTTGCAGCAAATTCACCTGTAGTTGGTTTTGGGGTTTCCCTTGGGCTTCAACTCTTGTTTCTACAGATTTACAGCAGCAGTAGCTAAAGCTCTGTGCTTTTAAAAGTTGTTAAAAGCTTTCATCTTTACCAGGTTAAATTGAATGGGATGTAGCCCAAGACACAGGGAGCTTAAAATTTTGGAGCACTCCAAATGAAAAACTAGCTGATCAAGGACGCAAGAATTACTAACCCCAGGTTGTTGTTATTTCTCTTGTTAGAGCAGTTTCAGCCCTTTCTTCCCTGTCTCTCGCACTCAATCATCATTCATCCCCGTGAGATCAAGACATGTTTCATTGTCTGTTCATTTAAGAAAACCTCTCAATGGAAGAAGTCCAGAGTGTTTGGTTAGAACATAAACAAAGTTGGCATGCTGAAAAGGGGTAGCGCTCTGCATGGTGGAGAATGGCAGATGTGATCCAGCCTTGCCATAGCATGGCTGAAACATGAATCATTGCAAATGTCAGATTTCCTGTGAAGGGACGAGCTGAACTGACATGCGTTCAGGTTTAATTAAGGTTGAATTATTGGAGCTGACTGTCAAGTCTTAGGCAAATTGACTCAGCCTGTTATCATTAAGCATGAAAATTACTCTAGGACTTGGTAAAAATAAACACATTTTTGCCTCTAGAACATTGTGGTATGGTCTGGTAGGTCTGTTCTTTTGTCAGGGAAGTTGTGCTCAGCTCCATGCGTCCATCTGCTCAGAAGGGCTAGAATAGGAGCTGAAGTACAGAAATTTCTGAAAGGATCTCAATCGAACGTGATCCAGCTTGCACATATTTGGTTTCTTTCCTTGGGATATTTCCATATGTGACCAACAGTCAGCCTGGTCAGCTGGAAGGAACTTGGGTGTACAAGAGTGTAGTTCCCTTCAGAGGGGTATTCCAGCATCATACAGAGAAACTAGAGTGTGAGATCCTGATGAGAATGGGCAACATCTCATGTCAAAATCATTAAAATTAACTTTCTGAGGGATTTCAGGGAAGGTAGCTCAGAGACTTTCATGTGAATGGAGAAGAAAGTCTTGAATTGGGAGTTTTTTGTGAGAGATATCATAAGGATCTTGCTAAATACCTAAGAAACCAGGTAGTTATAGCCTTCATAATTCACTGTTTCTTTGGTTGCACAGGGAAGATGGCCTCGAAATTCTCAGGTTTCTGCAGACCTCTGGAATATGGTTAACTAGTGACTGGGTATTGGAAACAGGCACTGAACAGGTAGAAGTAAGTGTTGGTCAAAGGGTGTGGAAGGAAAGAAACAAACCCGGACACATGTAAGTTCTTCAGTTGTCAGAGTGCGAGTAGGTCATGGGGTGGCCCTCCATGGAGTCAGATGAAGTGAAGGGTCTTTAGTCTTTGCTTAGGAGTGCCTTTTGTGTTTTCTAGAGTAGGGAGACATATGGGCATATTTCCATTTGGGCATCTGTTTTCCATTTTGTCCAAATCCACTTTTCCAGAGACTTAAGTGAAACACCTAGATGTGAGAAAAGTTTCCTTTTCCGAAAGTTTGACTTTCAAACATCAGGCAGGCCCCAGTGCCTGGCATTGCTTCTTCCTGCCGTTTCTCTCCATGGTTTCTCCTGCCTTTGTTCACATGGGTTCCCTTCCTTTCACCCATTGCAGCTCACCCTCAAGTCAGCCATGTGAAGTAGCTTCTCTCTGTTGTACTGCACCACAGCCATTAGAAAGGGAAACAGCAAAGTCACCAGAACACCAGGATTCACCCACCATCCTTCCCGTGTGGTGGCTCAGAAGGCGGGGGGGGTTTGCAGTCTCTCACGTGCTTCTCCACACTTGCCCATGAATTCGCACCGTATCTTGCCCTTCTCAGTGCTTCTGCTTTCACTCAGTGTGGCTACAAAAGGAGAGAAGATACTCACACTCATGCCTGTAGCTTTTCTGGGGAGGGGAGGCATATGGGTATTTTTATTGTTGTCAATAGCAAAACACAAAAATATTTCAGTACTGCAACCTGGGAAATGCAAGTTGGCAACAGAAATTCATCATGCACCCCTAGTACTAACTAATATGACCAAGCTGCCTGGTCAGTTTGGTCAGCAAGGGAGCATGAACTTTTTGCTTTGAGAAAATTACAAATGAGAACTAATGCTGAAACCACAGGGAATCAATAGTTGTACATAAAACTGGTCAAACAGCTGCTTTTAATGTAGGACTTTATTGATTTGTTTTGGATCTAATTGACTTTTTACTCAACTAACTTTTGTGGTGCCAGTGTGTTTTGAATACACACCATTAGTCTACATTGCCTATAATTACACAATATGATGTTTAACTCTGTAGGAGGAGGCCTGTCGGATGGAAAGAGCTAATAGGCTCTCAGGAAACCTATGCTCAGGAATGAAACCCAATTGCTTTTAATGGGTAGCTCCTGAAAAACAGTGGGATCTGCAGCTGTGAATGCACTTCCTCCAAAATTCACAGTATGGGGACCCCTGGCTTGACTAGTCAATGACAATTTTTCCATTGTGAGTAACAAAATCTGAGGATAATTTACAAACATAGGTGGTATTATAAAAAATAATGGTGCACAAGAGTGATGAGGATTTGATTTTAGAAATAAATTCTTTGTCACTCTAAACATTGGAACCAAGTCTAGTTACATCTCAAAACCAGGGTACCTGTGATGCATGAACTCATATTCAAAAAAGAAATTCACTGGAATAAGAATTAACCTTATACTTGTTGTAGGGAATAATTTAGGACCTCCAGATGTTGTTTCAAACCTGTAAAGATGTGTAAGATGCTGGAAAGTACAGGGTTATTCATACTTGCTGCCAGCCAAAGCACCGGTGTTTGGAAAGGCTTCTGTTCCTGTTATCTGTGGGACTGAGGCCTCACGTCTTCAACTTTTTTTCATATTCTGAATTTAAACATATGTCGTGATTGATTGACTGATTGATGAAGGAAATGGTGCAATGGTGAGAGTGCAAGCAGAGCCAGAAGCAGTGTGGGAAACTGCCTTTTATCTCCTGGAAAGGAGATGCCAGCACCACGTGGGCATTTTCTGTACAGAGAGTGAGCTGGTGTGCTACAGGCTGTGATTCGTCACTGTCCTGCTCTCATCTAACGCTGGCGTGGTGGCGCTCAAGTCATCGAAGCAGCAGCAGCAGCGAGGACTCTGGCCTCACATAGGCTGTGTTCACAAACGCCTGGTTAGAGCATCTGGTGGCCAGAATTAGCTCGCGGTGTGTGTTGTGTGTTATTTCCACACCTCCTACATCAGGAACTGGCTCAGTCCTTTGATGAGACGGGAAAATTTCAAAGGTGGAATTTGTGCGTGAGGGTGCTGGGAGCATGTTAATGAGTGTAGGTAGCATCTCTTGCATGTCTACAAGCTGGCTAAACACAAACAGCCCCCAACACATTTTGGTGGACAATAAAAGCCTGTGTTCTAAAAGTCGGTTAGAAACGCTGCGTGTGCATGTGAAATACATGGAACAATGTTAGTTCTTGTAACCCATAAACAGCTTTTCTTATAATTGTGGGTACGTGTGTCCCCTCAGTTGTCTTTGACCTTTTAGATACTGCTTGATCTGAAACACCTGCCCTTTCCTCTCTTTTTCCTTTCCAGCCTTTTAACCCTTCGGGCTGCTTTGTTTAGCTTAATTTGGGAAAAAAGGAAATACTAGGCATCATAGAAGGAGTAATTCCAAATGAAATTCTCACTGTAGGTGCATTTTGCAAGGTCACGGCATTCCTGATAGTTTTCTCTTGCTGTGCATACAGGTGTGTGCACTACTTAGGGTGAGCAGGACTACACTTGGGTGCTCACTGCACTTCTGACTGGATCTTTCCGGCCTTCTCTGTTCTGTTCTTCCACACAAATGTGTGGCCAGGGGCAGCAGCGTCCAGGCTTTGCTGCAGAACTGTTCCATCCTTTGCTACGGGAAGATCCCAGGTAGCCTGATCCCTAGAAGCCAGGTGGGGTTATCATTAATGATTAGTGCTTGGGTCATGGTGCACTGTAGCTGGAGTTGAGCCTAAACACAATGTAGATTGTCTTGAAAGGGCGTTGAGAAAATGAAATGTCTTGATGATGAGGCTTGTGTTCATGAGTTCATTATCAGCCTTAAAACTTACATTGAGCAGGAAATACTGTAGCAGTAACTTGAGACACGTTCATACTCCTACTGTACGTAACCTTGGGACTCTGTAGAAGTCACAAAGCTGTATGTTCTTTGTAGTACGCGTTCATTTAATGACAGCTAAGTCCTCTTACACGCATGCTAACAAGTTCTGTAGACTGGCCGGTGAAGGACAGCGGAAGGACAGACACACGAACACACATCCATCGTGCAGCAGCAGTGCTCCCACGGTGCTCCCACGAGCTGAAGCATGACTTGTGTTTTCTCAGGCATATGTTCTACCAAGAAGAGAAACAAACGCAGACCTTTCAGTATGCACTTTGTTATTTTTCTCATTGCTCCATAAGGTCCCACCTTGAATGACAAGCCAGAAGCAAAAGCAGCCAATGTCCCAAAGGTGTCTGGGCTAGAGCGGAGCCGGGAACTGAGCACCGACGTGCCCTTCGCCCTGCCTATACCCAGCCCCCAGCCAGTAGCTGCCGTTGTGACTTCTACTTCCTCAGCGCCCACGTCAAGTGCCAGAGCAAGCCCACTGTTGAAGAAGGAGCCAGTGATTTCAGCACCAGCACCACCAAGGCTCACGCCTCAGCCACAGCCTCGGCCACAGTCACAACCTCAACCTCGGCCGCAGTCGCAGCCGCAGTTAATACCTGAGCTTCGGACCCAGCCTCCGAGTCACATCCCTCCACCTCTCAATTACCAAGTCCATCACCAGGTGGCCCACAACGGACTCAATAATATCAGGTAGGGGAAAGGGATACTTGTGACATCTTGATGCTACTGCTGGGCTAAAGCTTGTTTCAAATGGGATGGAAATTGCTGGGAGGTGAGACGAGCACTCTTACTGTCTGTGTGAGATGCTCCACGTTTTGGGTATTGGACTTCCTGTGCTGACTCCACAGGCTGGATTTTCCAGCAGTGGTGGATAACTGCAATTGAAACATGGTGATAAATGCTCCCTTTCTGGGACAAAGGCATGTGTAGCTGTGGGGTAAAGTTCCTTTAGTTCCAGTTTCTAGTGGAGTTTGCACTATCTTGTCTGAGCTGGCTAATTCTTGCCTTAGAAATTTAAGGTGGTTTGAGTTTGAGAGACTCCCTTGTTTCATATTCAGAAAGACTCCGTTGAAGTAGGTTTGTTCGCAATTATCACAGGTTTTTTGGTTTACCAGCATCAAAAGAGGGATATCTATATCAGAAAATGTCCCTTAGAATAGGGCTCCCGTGTAGGCTGAGAAATCTGCTTCACTCTTGACATGTTCAGATCTAGCAGGAGGCTTATCTTCACTGTTTAAATTGCCTCCATCCAGTAAGTGGGATGGGTGAAAACATGGATAAAATGTTTCTAGAGAAGAGTTCAGCCAGTGAACTGGAACCTGTATAGTCTTTTTGCTGGTACAGAAACATGCCTTGCCTCCCAAACCAGAACTAGGCTGGTTTAAACAAGATGAGAAAACTGATTTAAAACATAGTATTTGGCTGTACAAGGGTGGAAATATGAATATGGAAAGCTTCCATTAATGTGTATTTCATAGTATCCTGCATACTTAAGCTCTGTTGTGGTTTTACCCTGTAAATGACACCATAGTATCAATTATTATTAATATTTCAAACTAATCAAGATATCTGAGGTTTCTTTGCACGAATAATTGATATTGTGGGAATTACACTAAATAATAACTGCAGTAATAGTGTCTTTCATGCCACAAAACTTAGACCGCTTGCAGTGGAGTAACAATAATAGAAGAAGATGTAAACTGCGGAATTATGATGAGAAAAATTTGTTAACGTGGTGTGTGTTTGCATGGTGGTATAACTACACGGCATGCACAGCAGATACAACTTGGTCCCAAAGTCACTCACAGTGTGAAACTCTGTGAACTTAGAGTCACAGAAAGAGGAATTAGAGTAATTGCGTCATATGATCACAAGGACGCACATGGCCACTGCAAGGTCATCAGAGGCTAAAAAAAGGTGTGAAATCCAGCTGCCTCTGTGGCCCTCGTCAGTATCTCATGGATAGCTCTTGAGGATTGTAACTCGCTGAAGTACCAGAGGAAATGTCACCCCAGAGAGCCCAAGCCCCATCCTGCCCTGTTGGAGAAGTTCATTAAGATCTGTTACTGTCGCCACTGCCATTAACAGAAACAAAAACATAAGCTTGGGGAGATCAGTGTTACATAGGTGTGTTGTTTCTGGTAGTGTATTTCTTGCACTGTGTCAGTCTTGTGTTATAACACACCCTCTCTCTTTCTCTCTCTGTCTCTCTCTCCCCTCTTCCCCCCACCTTTTTCTCTCTGCAGCCGGAGCAGCAGTGCTAGCAGTGCAACAAGCATCAGCCTCCCGAAACACCTTCCCCTCTCTCCCCAGATTCCTCCGCACCATTCCTCCGGCCCAGCTCTGCCCCTCTCCATCTCTAATCTTGCTACCTCGCACTTCTCTCTCAGATCGCAGACCCAACACCAGCACCATCCGGCCATGTTTGCCACCCCACCCACGCTGCCACCTCCACCAGCGTTACCTACCAACAGCCTCGTGATACCAGGTCACCCTGCAGGTAGGTTCCCTTCTTCTTCCAGGGCTGATCTGCCATGCATGCACTGGAGGGTGTTGAGAGATGGGCTGGCTGGTGGGCAGATAAAGTGACACAGACACACCCGCAGGCAGTGTGTGCTGGAACTGTGAGAGTGCTCGTGAAGCAGGTAAGAGACCTGGATGTGGTTTACCAGATGAGAGATTCTAGAGACAGCACTGTAGCTTCCTATAAGAAGTCTTCGAAACAAAGTTTTCCAAAAAAACCTTCCTTTTCAGGGCACAATTTGTCCAGTGTGGCATTCCACAGTCATCAGACATTTTTTAGATTAGCAACGGACTGATGTACAGTTTGCCATTCTCCCCTTCTTTGTCCCCACTCTATTGACAGCTGCTGGTGGTAGAACTGACTTGAAAAAACTGTTTCTAATCATCCAGCAAGTCGTTCTAGCTGAACACCTATCGCTCGCTCTGAACCTTCGGCAAGCAGCACGTCCTGCTGGCAGAGTAGGATCCTCTGCCTGCGGCAGCAGAAACTCTCCATGTGCCCCCGGCTCCTTGGCCTTTCTGTCTGAGGCAGAGACAGCTTAGCTGACAGGCTCTGCTGTTGAGCTCTCACTATCTTTGCGTCTTTTTAAAAAGTTTCCTTTGTTCACACTGGCCCCCATTCTATTGTCACTTCTGCCCTAAATGCCCTGTTTATAGCTTATCCATTAGCCTACAGCTGTCCCTGGAAGAGACCCTGGCAGCTGGAGACTTCCCTGTGACTTTCACTTGCTGGGGCCTCCTTTTGATCTGGCATTTGACTCCACAACTAACTCAGCAGGGATTAAACAGGACAAGTATTTTGCAAAAAATGTGCCCTCTGTTTCCGCCAGAGCCAGTTAAAGGAATAATAAGAAGGCAGATTTGCTGTGGAAAAATCTGATGGTCTTGCATCCCCTCTTCTTTTTCCAGGAGCTAAATAATGTCCTGTTATTTATAACTGCTTCTTTAAATGAAAGAAAAATGTGAACTGGTCCAAAGCGAGCTCTCAGAACGATGATAGACAAAAGTGCCCTGGGTTCCTAGCCAGAAGCAGAACCACATAGGCCAAAGCTGCTGGCTTTCATGGGCCCTGGCACCATCTAGAATTTCAACCACATGGCTGGGAAGATGTTGGCAGCACTGTGGGAGACCTATTCATTGCTTCCCCTGTTTAAGGCAAAGGACTACTGTGATGGGGACTTTGAAAGTATTGCAAAAGGAAATAGCAGTGCGCTCACTAAAAGCATGATATTGCAGTCACTGAAAGCAAGTATGTTTTCACCATTAACTTCAGGAGGTACAAGATCAAGTGACCTATTCACATTCAGCAGCTTGCCAGGAAATGGTAACAGTCTTGCTCCCACTAAAAGGATTTCTCCTGCAATTTAAGCAGAAGAAGCCTAAGTTAGTGGAGGGAAAGGTCTGGGCGTCTAACCCTGCAGACAGTGAAATGCCTCTTGTCTGCATTATATGAAATGCCTGCAAACTGGCACATCATAAAATCAATACAGAGCGCTGCAGAGCCAGAAGCTTCTGTTGTCATTCACATAAAAGTTTCTTAAAAGCAAACAATATTGCTGAGCAGCCCTGAAGAGCTAGGATCCAACTGCCGCTAGCAGCATAGTTCTTGCTGTGCCGTTCAAGTGTATGTGTGCTCTCAGTAAAAGCACCAGCTTAGAAAAGCCATCAGAGAGGGTCTGGCCCTTTGAAATCTCCTTTTTGTCATCTTTTTCTCCCCCCTCTTTGGAGGAAAACGTGTTCTTCCTTTAAATTCACCTTGGCACACTTGTTGCTCTTGCCAAGAAGAGAAGCAGAGCTCAGAGCTCCTGCATCCACTGATGGTACAAATTCAGGTCTCTGAAAAACAAGAATGCGCTTCTGTTGGCATTTCTTCTCTTTGAAACCTAAAGCTTGTACAAGTAATGTATGAGCCACCCTTGTGTGGGCTGCTGCCCTCTACTCAAGGGCACCAAGGCTAGCCCTGATGTAGGATACAGAGAGGAAGCATCAGTCTTTGTGTCTTCTCTTCTGAACGTGAGGGTACCCAGCAACACTGGCAGGATGGACCTTTTTGTGCCCTGCCCACCTTGCGTGTGCGCACAGAGCAGTAGTGTTCGGGCATTCAAAGGGCTGCTCAGTCACGCTGCTCCTAGTTGTGTTGTTACGTGGCCAGACCTGTCAGACAAGGTATCACTGGCAGGCACAAGAACTTAGTTCTGATCGTAACGTTGCCCAGAGCCCCTCACGGAGCTGGGTTATTACTCAGTAGTCCCACCCTTACTAGGAAGCAGCCGCTCCTCCAAGCACCCCACTGCTTCTCCAAACATCTCCCGGCCTTTTCTTTTCCTGACAAAGGCCAAAATTGTGGTACAGGGCTATGGGCTGGAGCCAGCTGCAAATCTATCAGTCTGACTTCAAGTCTCTTAAAGAAATTGGATATCAGAGCACTTACAACTGCCAACTCGCTTTTATCTCTCCCTCCAGAAAAGTGGATTATCTTGATGCTAACAGAAGGATTCAGTTTCTTTAAGTCATGCCAAATTTAAATGCGTAAACACACACATATGAAATCACACTCATACTCGCTAAAGAGGCTAGGTTTTGGACCTAAGTGCTTTCAGCCAATTTTTTTTTTTTTCTTGTTTGCTTGCTCCAGGGAGAACCCATTATAGACTCCTTTGCTCCAGTGCCTTAGGCTTCAGTATCACAAGTATATATACTTTCTGCTTTTGTATTAATTATTATAGAGATTGTAGCAGTACACAGTACCTGCTGTTAGCAGTACATTTATTACTGAAAAGCAAATGGATTAGGCACCCAAAATTTGCTTTCAAAAGTGCCTTTCAATAGGATGTAGGCTTCTAAGTGGTAGTAGAGACCTTGAAGTTCCCCATCAGAGTGCCCGTTTTTAAAGATCTTAACCATGTCACTTCAGAAAGTGATTGATTTAGACATGTCTAATGTTACTGTAGAAAAGTGAAGTAAAAGAAATGCCTGCAGAACATGAAATAAAACTTTTAAGCGCGTGTATTCTTTTGCCCCTTTATATTCAGTGCTGTAGGTTAAAAGAGGTATTAAACTGAAAGAAGTGGATTCATGTAAATTCAGAAGCAAGTGGGTCAGTCAGGACTGGGTGTGTGTCATCCACACCTGGTGACACAGGTTGCTCTCAGCTTAGAAAACGTGTAACATGGTGGGTGCTGATCCCTCTTTGAAGTTCTTAAGCAAAATCACAGATGGATTTAATTGATACCAGCAGACACGTTGGGAAAGTGGACGTTTGTCCCTACTGTCCTCAGTCATGTTCATGTAATTTCTAAAGTGCTGGTATTTTCCATCACCCTAAACCGCGTTCAAATTTAGTGCAAGTTGTTTTTCCAGAGGAGGATGCTGAGAAGAGGTTGTATGGTGGAACATTTTGTTTCTGCAGCCATTACAACCTTCATGAGATCTTGAGCCAGTTCAGTGTTTCTCCTCTTCCCAATGATTCCTTCTCCGTATTTTCTCATAGGAGAAAAGCCTGGAGGCAGGGACAAAAAATGACAAGTATAGCCTGTTAGAGATTGAGGAAAGGACTGATTAGTATTTAAGGTCTCAAAAAAAAACATATTGCGAAGAAGGCCACAGTTTCTAGGGTGGATGTTCCTGTGCATGCCCTGGGGCTGAGAAAGGGGAGGATGGCACAGGGATCTGTTGAGAAATGGCTGTTGGAGCAGGTAGTTTCCAGCCACCCAAATCCATTATTTCATTGCGTTGTAGATCTTGTCAAAATTTTCCCTCCTGAGTACAATTATGTTAAGAGCTTAACACACGTTAGGCCTACCATCTGTTTTCAGTGTATAGGTATGCTTCTGAACTTCCACCCTCCAAAGGAAACAGGTCAGTATTGCTCATTTTAAAGCGAGCCATTGCCCTCAAGGGTGCTCCGCAGCATCTTGCTGGCGCGGGAAGGTTTGGCCACCCTGCCATGAGGTCCCACCTCGGTGCCGTGGCCGTCAGGTGCCAGGGAGGAGGAGTAGCCCATCGGAGCTGCGCGGGGGGCCGGGCCGCGGGCGGGGGGCCGGGGGCGGATGCTTGCTGATGCCCCCGATGATGTTTTCTGCTGTGATGACTCATGGTGTTCTCTCTTGTCTTTAGATACCAGCCTGTTGATATCATTCAACCAACCAATCATGTATTGCCAGCCTCATTCGGGGATTCTGATTGGTACTTTGTCACAGGCATCTCTCTTACCTCCACCAATGAGTCCTCACGTAGAAAACCACCACAGCATGACCTGCAGAAACAGGGAATGCCAGGTGAATATTGACTCTTTCTCCTCCGTCTTTGTGGTACTCACAGGCCCACGGGCCTCTGTGTCTTTTTTTTTTCTCTCTCTCTCTCCTCTAGATCACGAACTGCTCAGGCAAGAGCTGAACAACCGGTTTTTGGTTCAGAGTTCGGACCGGGCCGCTGCCTCACTTGGCCCGGTGCCGCTGCTGAGAGCGGAGTTTCACCAGCACCAACACACGCATCAGCACCAACACACCCACCAGCACACATTCACTCCTTTTCCATCCAGCTTGCCCCAGACGCCGCTCATGCCGCCCTCTGCACCTCCCATGGTGCGTACCCCAGCCCAAAATGTGAGGATAAGTAGAGCATCTCTGGTCAAAAAGCCTAACCAACTCTTGTCAAACAAAACCCAGTCCTCTTCATTTCAGCCAGGCGTGCTGTCCCTGCCCTTCTGACCTGGAGGCCTGGAGAGACAGGCCCAGCACTCCCGGAGGGACCCCCTTTCCATCCAGAGCCTCCACACCCAGCCTCTAGGTCCCCCACGCTGCTACCCATAAGCAGATACTGCACCCATGAGATGAGTCCAGAGTCCCTTTAGTTTCCCTGTTCGTGTGTCCCGCTGTGTACTTCTGTTCCCCCTTTCCCAGGGCCAGGTGCCATGACACAGCAGAACACACCAGCGAGGATGCCATGCCACAAGATCAGTGGCCTCCAGCGCCAGGCGCAGTCCCCACAACTGTTCCTTGTGGGGCAGACCGTGCTTGCTTACCTGGAGCTGTCACCGTAGTGTAGCATCTCATCTGATGCCAGTTTTGTCCCTCTTCCTCCTAATTCCCTATTCTATACGGATTTTGGCATTTATTATTCGATTACATCAACAAGCACTAATTTGTGTGTGGCTGGTTCTTCTGGTGGGAGAGATCCTCCTGGCCGTGTAACAAGCGTTAGCATTTTGCCATTGAAGTTGCTTGCAACGCAATGGGACTTTGCTGCAGCTGGTAACAAAATTGTTAGAGATCTGCTACAGACGCATTTTGTCAGTGCTTTAAAACACATCCTCTCCCCGCTTCTGGCAATTTCTTTGTGAGATTGAAAGGACAAGATTTAGCATTTTTTCCCCCCTCTCAGTTTCACACTGTGTCCAAAATGTAGAAACCACCCTCTTCTGCTAAGTCTAGCAAAAACCAGGAGTAACAGCAAAAGCAGCGTTTGGGAAGTACTACCAAGATCTCAAGAAGCATAATGTTTCTCGCTTTTCTTTCCCACTGCTGACTGCCCGATGACATTCTTGGGTTATAATCTGCTTAGCAGCAAGACAATTAAAAGTAATATCATCCACCCAAAGTCCTGGCCCAGGTGTTTGCTCAATGTACTCATGTGTAAACACCTTCCCTTCTTTTCTTGGTCTGTGTAAAACAATCTTGAAACTTTTCTCAGAAACCTCCTGTGTTATTTAAGAATCCTGATACCCGATCCCAGGAACAGCTCCCTCCCCTCCCACCCGTGCCTGTTGATGTCAGCCTTCATACCAAAAACAGCTTGCAAGGCTCTTTTGTTATATTTCACTCACATCATCTTATATTCCACTAGATCAGGTCTGCTAATCCCAACACCAGAGAAGAGTGTTGAAATTTACAGCTGCATGTGTTTGGTAATTTATGGTATTTACACTGGAGGGGACATGGCTCCAGTAATAACTGTAATTAATGAAATTACAAATCTACTCTCCTGCACAGAGGAGTGTGAAACAGCAGCTGACTTGCCAAATAAGCAGCTTTTCATGGGGTCCTACAGCTCCCTTCCCTGCCTTCTTCCCTTCTCCCTCCTCCCCAGCAGAATGTACATACTGTTCAAAAATGCAATGTATATGTGCTTTGGTTTTGCTTCCAAGGTGGTACAGGGCAAACGGTCATAAAAATAGATATGGGGCACAGGCTGCGCACATGGAGGTGTTAAAACCCCATGGTGGAACAGAAAAGGTTAACCATCACCTTTTCTCTGGGGCACTCTCTCTTTTGCAGGGGAGGGGGAATATATCAAGATTTGTGCACCTAAAGCCATCTAGCCCTTTTCCAAATGATTTTGGCACTTAGAGGAACCCAGAAAATGGGGAATTGGTATTGGTTGCCCCATAGTAGACATCTGGTCAAATGGAAAATACTCCCTACCTTCTAGTCCGTGGTCTAGTTCAGCGCTCCAGGGGCAGATCCCAGATCTAGACCTGAAGCTGAACTTCCCTGCATTCCGCAGCGCTGCAGATACCGGGACTGCTCTCTTCAGAGTGGAGGAACCTCTTGATGTAGTGCCTGCAAAACAGGGGTTCTGCAGTGAGGCTCGGCAGCACCCCACGCGACCCAGGGGCTAGCGCCTTTCCGTCTACGTTGGCTTTGGGAAATCAGTCAGCTCCCTCATGAGCGAGTATGCAATATCCAGCCAGTTCTGCTCTGTTCAATGCTGTACAAACGGTCCATGATTATTTGTCTGTGTTGAAATCCTGATGTGTCTGCTACTGCCGAAACGAAACTCACCTGTTTTCTTTTTTTTCTCTTTTCTTTCCAGTTTGACAAGTACGCTCCCAAATTAGACAACCCTTACTTTCGACATTCCAACGTGAGTGCTTACCTTTCTAGGTGGTGTCTTTGTTAATGGTTCCGTTTGCACTTCTTTTGCTTGTTTTCAATTGATAGTAGTGTTTTGAATCATTCATTCCTAAAGCTCTTTTTCCATCTTGATTTTTTTTTTTTAAGGTACAAAATTTTCTGTGGGCTTTTTTTGTTTTTAATCTTTGTCTACTGCATTTTTGCTGCTGCGGCTCTGTATTGCTGTGCCTGGGATGGCAGGGAATGCGCAGAAATTGCTAGATCAGTGGTCATTGCAGTATCTTTGCAGCTGGTGCTTCTCACAGTGCAGCAGCCCGGAGTGCATGGCTCTTTCACAAGATTTTGCTCAGGTCACAGGAGTAAGTCAGACTGGTGGTTTCTTCCTGGTGCTCCCCACTGCTCCAAAGCACAAAAACTACATGTTTTGGGACTTGTAAGACTGCTGTATGTGCTCAGGAGAGGCCTAAGCAAAACTTAACCCAGCCTACACAACTACAAGGTGGTATGCATGTTGCCTGTGGTTAGTGTGCAATGCAGCATCTTGTGGTTCTTTTTTGCTTTGAAAATTAAAGCAAGTCACATTTCAAAACAGGATCAATGTGTTTGCTACTGCAGAAAAATGCAAAGTTAACGAAAAGTGAACATAAAACCAAATTATTCCTATTCCTTTAAAAATGTTGAATGCTCTGTGCTTCTTGCAATAGTCCACAAATTTTAAAGGCACACTTGTTCAGCACTATCTAGAAAATTAATCTGATGAGCGCATTTTCCAAGTTTTGGCTTTGCTCTTAAAAATTTTGAAAACAAACTGAGTGTGTATTTTCACTGTGGCACTCGTTCAACACAGTACTATTTTTGTATGTGCCAGGCTTGGCACCTACCTCCATTATTGTTCAAGTTGTCCTGTGACATAAGCATCTCTTTTTCTTTTGTAGTTCTTTCCAACCTATCCTCCAGCAATGCCTGGAATGCCACCCATGCTTCCACATTCAGGTCCCTTTGGGTCACTTCAGGGAGCATTTCAACCGAAGGTACAAACTTCTTCTTCTGAAGGCTTTGTTCTTTTGCTGGGAGAGAAACTGTATTCAGAGTCATGTCTCTGGTGATTTTGTAGCACTTGATTTAACTAGCAGAAGTGCAGCGCAGGGTTGGAAGCAATCACCCCGCAGATCTGTGAGCATCCTCTGCACAAAGCAGCCAACACTTTAGCAAAAATTTTCTCTTGGCACTACAGATCGTTCCTTGGAAAAGGATATAGTGGTTTGCTTGGGAGGTCAGCTGAAACTGGAGTAGAAGCATACGGTCACACACATTACTTGATTGAAATATTTATAGCTAATAATAGACCGATGAGTCCCAAATCATTTTATAAATTTAATGGTCTGAGATTGCAAAAGATGAACTGTGTTTATTCCCAGGAAAAAAAAAAAAAAAAAAGAAAAGAGAAATTGACTGTACAAGTGTGGGAACAATAGGGAGAGACTGCTGTAAATGGGTAGAGCAATTTGAAGGAGCTGAATTTTTATTCCCAGCTCCGACACTGTCTGACCTTGGGCAAGTCGCTTAAATCTTCTGTTCCTCAGCTTCCTCATCTTTAAAGTTATCTTGCAGTGGGTTTTATAAGGGTTGATTAATGCCTGCAAGCTTCTTTGAGATAGTGTGTTTGAAAGGTGCACTGCGACTGTAACATATTACAACTAGCACTGATGGGCATTTGGAAATGTTGCCATGATAACTACCATTTTTGATGAATTCTGTGGTGTGCACTGCTTTTTTTTTCCTTCCAGACATGTTTGTCTTTTTATTAAATCTCTCCACGCAAGAAATATGCATTGTATCTATATAGTATTTGTTTGAAAACGGAGCATTTACTCCATTTGTAAGGTGATGTGTTTAGCTTCCTTACATACTGTGATTTTAGAGATTTCTTATCTTGAACTGCATTTCTGTAGAGCTCTGCTACTGTGTTACAAGACTTGAAGGACCAGCACTGTAGCCAGGCCGTTTCTGTTTGCATTTGGAAGGTCGTTTCCATAACCATACCTAGGAGGGCTGTGGGGTACGCTTCCCTCAGTAGTCTCACTGACATCAGTGGAAGTCAGTAATTAGCTGCTGCTGCAAATAAGGCCTCTTACAACCTTCCCACCTAAAAATTTTTGTAATGGAAGCTGGAGTATTTCTTTGGCGCCCATTGAATCCCTTACAGTATTTAATTGTCTGGATACATCATAAATAGCAAAGACTGTAAAATGGCTTTTTTGAACAGGAGTTCTGTATGTAGTGGCTCCAGGCATAGAGGAGGAGCAGTTGCATCTAAGCAGAGGGAGCAAGAGGGACGGAACATAGCTGTCCCTTGATGGAGTTTGTCCAACAGCATTAAGTGTTGCTATTCATGCAAAGGTTGCCGGGGCGTCCCTACAGACCCCGAGTTGTCAGGCTGTGAACTCGATTTTCCAAGAAAAGGAGCTGCACAAGTAAGGTGGAATTGGCAAAATTTTGCTAATGTGAAGATAGCGCTCAGTTTTGCCATAAGGCTACTTACTGTTAATGAGGAGCTTCTGATACACCGATAGCATGCTCTCCTGGTTTCCGTCTTCATTACAGAGCTTTATAGATACCATCTCACTGTAAAATACCATTAGACCAAAGAGAAGCAGTTACACAGGAGAAGGAGAAGTGAGCACAGACCCTTTACATTTTTAATCAGTTCTTAGTGCTGTATTATAACTAGCTTTTAATTCATTTTAATGATAGATCCATAGAACAATTTCTAGCTTTGAGTTTAAGCAGCGCAATGTCATGCTCTGGTGCCATGGTTAATCACTAGCATCACTTGATCTCTGGATGGTGCTGTATTTACATGCAATCTTAACACCTGAAAAAAAGAGGGTTAGGTTGAAAAATGGATCTGCTGCTTTGGCACATTATTTTCAAGTTTCCTAGAGGAGACAGAGCTGCACTGCTAGGCAAAGCCACTATAGTCATTGTTACTGCATCATTTTTCCATGCTGTCTCCCTCCTAAGCTGTTTGAGTAAAGCCTTCATAATCACTGCAGACCTGATGATTTGGTTTTGGCACGCTGAATCCGGCACTTCTGGCTTTCCAAAGCAGAGGTCTTGGTTTTGTTTTTCCCCTTCCCGTGTCAGTTGCCTACAGCTGTGCGTGTAAATCCACTGCACATAAATCCAGGCTGATGGTAAACTTCTCAGTGAGTTTCCCGAAGGCCATTTCTCACAAGCTAAGAACTTGAAAAGGTCAGAAGTACTCCGTTTCCTTTGCTGGAGGAAGCACTCGCGTCTTTCTCCAGGGGACAAAGGGACAGGATGACACCATGCTATTAACGTGTTGTGATCTTAAAGCTCTTGCCTGTATGATAGCTGTAACTTACTTGCCACCTTGTATATACCTCAGCTGTCAGACGGGCCCTGAGAGCACAGATCTGCCTGAGGAGTTCGTTGACTTACCTACACACTCACACAAGAATTCTCTTCTTAATGAGTCTGGAAGTTACGTAGCCTTAGACAAATTAAAACCTATCTTTCCTCCCACACCCATGATTATAGTCATGCCTTGTACAGTTTGTTTGAAATCAACTGTAATTTGACCTAAAATGTGAGTGAAATAATCTTTTGGGGAATGAGGTTTAACCCCTCTGCACTCAGCTGCATGGAGGCACCAGGTGCAGTTGCTCTGGGAGTGGGAGATGGATGAATGCCAGAATGAGAAGACGAACGAGTTCTTGGGGATCGTCTAGGACAGGGCAACAGGTGGGATCCGGAGGAGGAGGAGGAACAGGGATTCATTCAATGAGGTGTTTAATTCTTGCTGGAAAATGATGGGATAAACAATGCAAAGCTATAAAAGACCCACAAGCACCTTCTAAGGTTTCTTACTTTGCCTTGTCGAAGCAAATAGATGGGCTGTCGCCATTTTAGCCGTTGTGTTACATAGCCCGAGTCAGAAAGGGGCTGTGGTCTAAGCGGTGGCATATGGGACTAGGATGCTTGAGTCATTCTGTTCCTGACTGCTGTGCTGGTTGCTGCCTGAAACATGGAGGCAGTCAGGCCGACTCTGTCATTTTCTCTCTTACTGCCTGCCTGGTTTGTCTAAAGAATAAGCTTGGGGGTCAGGGACTGTCTCTTCCCATCCCCTTGCATAGCACAATGGGGTTGTGATTTCAGTGGGGCTTAGAGGTGCTGCTGTAATACTGTTACCGCTGCTAAGTAATAATAGATGACATGGTGGTTAAATGCTGTTGGCTGTCAGTAAGAGATAACATTTAGCACTAATGTAGCAATATGCGTGTTCAAAGCACAGTACAAACATGGACTAATTAATGCCATTAACATCAGATAGAGATGTTAAATATACCGCTGGAACGATACAGTATTATTCACGCTCTATTCTTGTCTTTCAGACTTCAAACCCTATTGATGTAGCAGGTAGACCAGGCACAGTCCACCATACACTGCTGCAGAAGACTCCAGGGGTAGGCAACAATATATAACCTTCCTTTCAGCTTATCTGGATTTGCAGTAAACAGAGTGATTGCTCATTAAAAAAAAATGCAAGCAGCTGGTGAGCAAATTGGCCTTCTAGACTTGGAATGTGCGGTCAGGACAGAAATTCTTTTTCTGGTGAGACAACAGTAGCCTCCACCAGGCGTGAATACAAAGGGATGTATTGACTTCTTTAAAAAAAGTCAGAGGGAAATGGGGCAGGAAACCCCTTCAAGGTCTTTCCCCTAAGCATTGCTTGGAGAGTAGTTTTATGTGCTCCATTTCAGAACAATTATAAGGTTCAGAAAAGCACTGGCACTGTTAAGTTGCTGGCATGAAGCTGCTTTGTTTATCATAAAATTCTGCTGAGTTTGGTGCAAGAATGAAAGAGAAGGTTTAAGCCTTCTTTAAGCCTTTTAGGTTTCCTGTGTCACAGGGGACTTCTCTGGAGCATTGCTTTCTAAATGCTTTTACTCGTTCAGAGGAAGGAAGTTCCCCACCTTTCTGTATATTGGCTAGTTTTAGAAAGACTGATTGTTTTATTTCTGCTTTTTCCATAGGTGTCAGACCCTTATAGGCCTCCAGTAAGAGTAAGTAAGGTTTGTGGGGGATTTTATATGCATATATATACACACATACACTTCAAATACTGTGCATGGGTTTTTGAAATTTAACATGTCCAGTAGAAAATGTCATGCTCATCCTTTATTTAAAGCAAAATGTCATAGTGAGCTCTTAGCTGCTTCTGATTAATAATGTTTAGGTTGAATCCCAACCTTATTTTGCATCCATTTATGTGCATTAATAGTTCACATTATGAAGTAAGGGTCACAGAAATAAATGACTGAGCATGGACAGACATTCACCAGTGATCAGATTCATGGTAGCTTAGGTCAGTGTGTTTTGTGTTTCTGATGTTCCACAAAAACACCCTACAGTGAGTACCACAGCTCAACTGAAAAACAGTAACTCTTTTGGCTGTGGCACTGCTCATCTCTGGCGATTGTTTGTCCATACCCTTTTCCTTCCCAAATGCAAGTAGCCATAATAACCACGCATGACTTAGCCTGCAGTGCAGCAGGGATGAATGAACAGGGTTCTTTGCAGAAACAGAACTGTTAACTGTTAGTTGCTTTCTCTTAAGCATGGCATACTGTTCTTTGCTGCCATTTATCTCAGTTTATGAAGGGGGGAGTGCACGTAGGAAAGAACAAGGCAGGGATCTCAGATCTCCATGAGATGAGGAAGATATCCCACATCGCACATTCCTCCCATTTGTTTCCTTCTTAATTTAAACATCATCTGCTGCAGTACAGAAAAAAATGTTGATCACCTATTGTGCTGTTTTAGCAATCAGCCTTTCTCATTGCTTAGCTGCCTGTTTGACAGTAAGGGAAATGAAATGTTCTATCTGATGTAGATTGCTAACGTATAAATTAATCTAAATTCTTGTGCTTTCTACTGCAGAAACCCGGGAAGTGGTGTGCCGTTCATGTACAGATCGCCTGGCAGATCTACCATCACCAGCAAAAGATAAAGGTAATTCAGAGAGTTTCTGGAACAAAGCCAATTATTTGGGTTTATGGATTATGTTTTAGTGAGTAATGAGCAGGAAGCAGTTACTGTTGGTGATTCTCAAGCTTGCCTGTATTGATTAACTAGCACTTTCAATCCTTCAGCATTTATTGTAGCAACCGTAAGGTTTATCTGAGGGCAAAGGAGTTGGGTTGAAGGGTAGCAAAATGAGCAGGAGATACTAAGTGCACAGCCAGAAGGAGATGAAGAAAGGGAGGGGGAGGGCAATTTGGCCCAAATCCATCTTTTTTACAAAGCATACATGCTTAATGTCAATTCCCTTCTGTACTAGTACCTGCTGTGGAGGAGGTAATGAAATGACCGGTACAGTGAAGAGCATATTACAAAGCAGTGAGCAGGCGAGTGGATTGATAGTTGCTGTGTTAGAGGCTGTTGGGCTTTCTGCACTGTAGTGGTGATGGGCAGAGGGAGGGGGACTAAAACTCAAGTGGTAACAAGACGTAGGTACACTGGGGTGCTGTTACAGGCTCCATGTTCCCTGTGGCAGGCAGAGTAGCTGATAATGGGACTTCTGTAGCATTTATTTTTTCGTAGCTCCTGCTGTAGTCTTTTTGTCCCGTTAATGAAGACTATTCAGTGCTTAAGTAGGTGCACTGTAAGTAGTGCTTCTGCAAGTGGTGTATGTCCTTTTTTTTTTTGTAAGCAAATACATCTTCTTTAAGCTATTGAGAGATTTAGGTGACTTAGGTGCAGTTCTGACCCTGCTGACTTCTATAGGGGAAGGATAAAAATAGCCTCTGGAGGAGCCTCATAGTTTTCTTTATCTTTCACCCCTTGTCTGCATACTGAGCTATATGAGCTGCAGGAAGGGCATAGTCTAAGAACATCTCTCTCTCTCCAAACTGGAGAGCAAAACAGACAAGTCCATCACCCAGCTCTCAAGACTTCTGTCGGCAGCTTTCCGCCTGCAGAGTATTTTTTGTCAGGCTGAGAGCAGCAACTGATCCTGGGGTGCAGCGCGCTCAGTGTATCATGTTGCATGCTCCACTGTGTGTGCTGAGGGGCTGAGAGCTCACTTCAGACCTTATTCATGTGGATAAGGCAGGCAGCTGAGAGTCTGTGGAGCGAAATGGCCTTACAGATGCTGTCAGAGCATGACTGCAGTACGTGACCAGAGACGCTGCTGTCACTCTCACTAACTCTCCCTGGCAGGGCTAAGCAGAAGGGAGCCTGAACTCCCTGTCTTTTTCTCCCGTAAAAAAGGAAGTGTATAATAAGATTGTTTTTATATCATTTGACAGCAAATGCAGCTGGATCCCCACAAGCTAGAGATAGGTGGTAAACTTGACCTGTTCAGCAGACCTCCTGCCCCTGGAGTGTTTCCAGGCTTCCATTATCCACAGGATCTTGCCAGGCCTCTGTTTTCTACCACAGGTAAGGGAAGATCATCATTTGTTGAAAAAAAATCAAACAGTATATGTAATGTGTGTCTCTACAGCTATGTATGCCTCAAAAACTGAAGCAAGCAAGATTGGTTCAGAGGGGTGTGGAGGCACTGGCCACTGTTGTGACCAGGGTGCTTGGAGCTGCTGGGCTGGGTCCCGCCGCCGCCTCCAGTGCAGGATCCTCTGCACATCACTGAGCTGCAGCCGCTGGCTCATACATCCATGTGTGTGCAGCTGGTTCTTATGTGCCTGATTAATAGGCTATGGATTTTTAAAAGCAATTTTGACAAAACACTTGAAAATGTTTCCATTGCACGGGACTGGAAGTGGCCCCAGTCTCTTTCTTGCTTTTAGATTAGCCATGTTGTCGTTCTCAGCTCCTCCACTCCCTGAGTTTCTGTTTGCTTTCTGAAAACAGGGATTTTTGTAAAAGGAAGACTTCAGTAACAGCACTGAAAATATCACACAAAGTGTATTTGTGAAGTGTTTGTTTTTAAATATAAAAACCCCCTATGTGTTACAAAGTCCAGCAATGTCTAAGACTTAAAATGGCATATTGAATTTTTTAAAAAACAAAGAATTAAATACAGTTTACATTGATGAACTGCTTTTCAATCTGTTGGAGAAGTAATTACAATTAATGCAGTTACCAAAGTGCAGTAAGCTTCACTGCGCTGTTCTCAATGGCTCTGACCACAGGAGACTGCAACTCTGACATTCTGGTATTGGAGGTAACTGTAGATTCATGTGGATGTCTGTCTACCAGATGTTTTTTTCTGTTCCCAGGCTTAATTTTCCCCCTAGACTTTTTCAGATTTTCTTTCTGTGTTTGAGATGTTAAGGTAAAGAAGCTAAAGAAGGCAGCTTCTGAGGGAGCGATATCAATTGATGAGATGTAGCTTAGCTCTTTATATAATTAATTGGCAAATAATGTAATTCTCTTTCCTAATGTTATTCTAGTTTTATGATGCAATATTGCACTGGCATTCTATGTCAGTGCAGACGTGGTCATATTCAGCCTTGGTTCAACCCTGCTGAAATGAATGGGGTTAGAAATGTTTTGAATTCTGTCCCCAGCGTGACAGAAAAGCAACAAATGAGGCTCAAAGTGAATCCTCCATGAGAATTTGATTTCAAATGCAGATGTCAGCCTTCAGGAACTCCACCAGTCGTTCCGTCTGTCTTTCTGCCCTTATCCGTGGATGGAAATTCTTAAACGTTAAATGCATGTTTCTGCCACATATAATCAGTGCTGATACTAGCTGTATATTGTAGGATGCTACCTGTATTTTGGTCTCTGTAAAGGTCCTTTTACAGTACAGGGCCAAGATATTTATTGCACCTGCTTGGATGCATAGGTACAGCTTATTTACAAACCTCTGTCTGTTTTCCTTATCACCATCCTCAGTCTGTCCTGTGTTGTCATTACAAGAATCTTGTTTCACATACGGTTTTGCTACTGAAGGCTACGCTGGGCACAGTGTACCCTAACAGGCAGAAAAGCACCAGTCCAGTTGGTATCCTGAGCTTTTTCTCTTAAAGATGCAAGCATGGCTTGCTTTTCCATTCATAAAAGCAAGAGGGGGAACAGTATGAAATAGAAATGTTAAAGAAGGCAAATTAATAGAAGACTTTCAGTACAGATAAACAACCTTAGAGCAACTTGTCTGTGAGTATATTAATCACAGGAACCATCACACGGTAAATCTAGGTAAAGTGTGCTATCGAAGTGAACAAACATTGCAGCAGTAATATATAGATGAATAAATCTTTTACTCTGCAATATCCGAGGCATTCTTTTCACCTTATCGAACAAGCGTGCAGTTGATGTGAATCATTGGTTCTGCTGCATTGCCTAGTTACTGTGGGAGACATAAGTTATCTTAGGCCCACCTGTCTTCAGGACGGATGTTCAGCTGCCTGGCAGACGCTATATTTAATAACTACCTGACAGCCTGCAATGCCGCTCCTGGCTTTCTCCGGAGGATTTTTTATTATCAGCCCGTGTAGTTGAGTTTGTAAGCCGTCTCCTTTGAAGAAATCTCCCATCCATTATACACCTTCTGAAATCTTAAAGGATTAGAAAGATGACAGTCTCCATCCGTCTTGAAGCATTGGAGCAGTCAGAATGTTTATAGATAACTCCAGGTCTCATTGCCGTGGTCTCTCTTAAGTTTCCTCAACTCATTTTCTGGCTGCTTAGGTTTGTTGTGCCCAAGCTGGTGAGGGACACATAGCGCTGTCTCCCTCTCCGGTTTTATAGTCTGCTCATGTTCCAGACACGAGTGCATTTTATGACCGTCTGTTGTTGGGCACTGTCACCAAAAAAGACCAGGTCAGGGACTGGGCAGCACCCCTGTAAAACGCTGTTTGGGCAATGTGGTTTCTCCTGTGCGTGTTTATTTCTTCTCTCCATTTCCCCCCACTTTTGCTGTGAACTTCCATAGTGTTATCAGCTCTGATGATACGTAGTGGAAACATGCATGCATTGATGTGGCTTAGAAATGAGGGGGAGGAACTTAGCAAAGCAGGTCTGCCACTGGTGGGATTCATTCCTGTGGGCCACAGACAAGGCAGAAGTCTTTGTGGTGAAGGTGACAGAAGAGCTTGAGTGCCAGCTGAGAGGAGAAGGATCATAACCCTCTTTTCTATAACAGAAAGTTATCACTTGAGAAAGCATTGACTGGGTACGCTGTTAGTGAAGAGCCCGTGTTCATGCCCAGTATGGCTGCTGATGTTTGCTAGAGTTGGCCTGTTACTCTTCCCAGTATTAAGGGAAGTTAACTGTTTTACCAACCAAATACACAAGACAGAAGCACTGAAATGCTTTATTTAGATGTTGGTCTATTTTGCGCAGGACTTAACATGTCCTCGGCAAAGTGCTGCTTCTGTCATTGTATGGAATTACTAGTTTCTAACAAAATGAGACAGTTAATGCCAGGTGTGGCAGGTCGTGCTTTCAGAAGTTGTGTTTGCATCCAAGCAGCTTCTGAAAGTTATGATAGTCACTAATTCTGCTTTGTCTGCCGTAGTGAAGTACTGGCAGGGAAGAGGCACCAAAAGGACATTCACAGCCTGAACAGTTGGAGAGGGTTGGGCTGGTCAGTGTAATACTGGAGCCGCAGAAGCATTTTGTCACACACATCTGAAACATAAATATTCAAAAGTTGATTTCAGGTGCATCCTGAAAATCGTCTGTGCTAATCTTAGAGTGTGAAAGCCAGACCCGTGAGATTGCCCAAACATACTGTCATTTGCAAGATACATGGGAGTTAATGTTCCTCCAGAACCCACATATCCCAGTGGCAGGTGACACCAGTGCTTCTCACACTGCAGTTGCAAGCCCATTCAGGTTTGCGTGTGTCTGTCTGCAAAGGAAGCAAATCTCTCATTTTCTGCTATGAAAGGAGATCAGTATTTTCTGTATGAGCTTGGTCCACCTTGAAATACAGGGCAAACCAGCTTGTTTCAGCCCTTTCTTGCCCCCTGCCTTAACCTAATGTAATCCAGCATGCCCAGCAGTGGTGTTCCTTTCCCACGAGGTAGCATGGCACCATGGCAATGAGCAGTGTCTAGCAAAGGAGAATAAATACCACAGGGGCAGCCTGTGGATGCAGAGACAGATGTGAGAGTGTAGATGAAGCTCTCAAGGGAAAGGCATGATTGATGTTCCCTGCGTGCCTGTCATTAACTGGTGTTTCATATAGACTCTAATCAGTCACTTCTGAGCACCTTCTGTCTGGGCCCATAACCTGGGCTGACCCTTTTTAATGTAAACACAGAGTAATGACTGAAAATGCCAGACAAAGAGATGCACTTCCTTATTACTACAGGTGAGCGCAAGGCTCAGTGCAAGGTCTCCTCCTGCCTCCTAGTGCCCACAGACTCCTTTAAAGGGCACTCAGAGAAATCCTGCCTGTAGCTCACTCGGCTGGGGGGGTGGGGGGGTGTTCCCCTGCCTTTGCTGTCTTTAAATGTGGCCTGTGCCTTTGCATCTGGTTCTTGAATGCAATGGCCAGGACCCCAGTGTATGCAAGCAGTCACTTGTCACTGAACTAAAAAGGGACCTTGTTCTCACAGGTGCGACACATCCAGCCACCACCCCTTTTGGTCCTTCACCTCACCACAGCAGTTTCCTGCCTACTAACCACTTGGCAGGTAAGTGTAAGTAAACCCTGCCTTCACCTTTAGACTTCTGACCCATTCCTGGCTCTCCAGTGTGGTCCTGCCTTGAAGCACTGTAGCGCTAGGCGATGGAGAGGCTTTGTCTCAGGAATCAGAAGCTAGCCAGCTTCTCACCCGTGCCAGCTGCCCAGCACATCCCCTCTGCTCTCCTCCAAAGGAAAGGGGCAGGATTAGCAGACCCTCTCCTGCAAGAGAAGAGGGCATTGCAGAGCAGTCAAGGCTGTCACTGCTGGGACACTGCACAGGAGCTGAAATGTGACCTGTAGAGCCCGTCTGTGCTGCTGAATGTGCACAGGGAAATGGGGGAAATTTATGCAAAGGCACCTCAACCAAGCCACAGCTTAAAATGGGCTCCTCACGTACCATTTCCCACCTATGAAAGTTCTTGGATAGGTTCTTTAATAAAGTTCAGAGAACAGTTCCTGGCAAATAGCTGTTCTGCACATTTTGCCAGCCTTTCAGTTTTCTAATTGGTAGTAAGTAGAGCCTGATTTTCTCAAATTTCCTCATTTTAGAAGCTCACAAGCAGCTCATTGCCAATTAAAGTTCAAGCTCTGTTGATTAATGTTTTAGTAACACTCATCCAATCAGTAAATGTGGCATGCCACATGACCTAGTAGACGTTTTTTCTGTTGTAAACACCCAGATTTACATCAATTCCTGAACATTCTATCAAAATTAACTGTATCTCTACAGAGTCACTGATCTACTTAATTTCAAAGGGGAAGGGCAAGAACAGCTTTTTAAAAATAGGTAAATAAGCAAATAGCTGTTTGCTTAAAGATCCAAGCTATTTGTGCTGTTTGCCTCGATATTTTAAATGTTAGAATATCGATGAGGAAGTGGAGAGCAACACACCTCCTGTAACATGGCAAGTTAAAGACTTTAAAGGGACAGGCAAAAAGCTAGTGGGCAGAAGGAGTTGTTTAGGGAAGACCAGTAGGAAAGAAAACAAGTACACTGGTATGATTTAAACCATAGCCATCTCTGGAGTGTGCAGAAGCCTGAGTCAGGCTCTATCTGCTCAGAGAGGAACCTCTTCTGATGACGGGTGCCTTTAATAAAGTTTAAAAAAAAAGAAAAGAAAAGAAAAGGCAGGACTTTTTATAAAGACAAGTGCCAGTAGCCAAATAGTCAGATACTTGACTAGGAAAGGCAAGATTCATCTTTTGCCTCAACGGATACAAACTTCCCATCCCTATGTAGCTCCTAAGACTATGCTATCATTTCCACCACCACTGGGACCAAGGAAGCTATTATGGGAGAGGATTTTGGCACAAAGAGGCCAAAGTTAGTTGGCGTAACGATGGATGTGTGTAGCAGTTGGCTTAGGACTGTCTCTATGCACTATTACAAAGAGGGTAGAAAGCTATATACAGAAAACAAGAGGGAAACAGTGCATCCCCTCAATATGCTGACTGAGGAGCCTGCTGAGGTTCTTCTTTCAAAGCAATTGCAGTGCTTCTGCTCTTAGTAGTGATAAGGAAGGAGAGTTATAGCTCAGCAGCAGCCACCCTAATTTCAGCTATTAGACCTTAATTTCTAGCTCCCCTCTGACTGGCATACAAAAGTTTATTACAGCACCTGTTTGCAGAGTGAGCACTGAATCCCTTCTCCATTTTAACGTGATGGGAATTTTCTGTGCAAAGAACCTTGCAATGAGAAGGATCAGCTTAAAGTCTGGCCTAATCCTACTTGGATTCAGACCGTTAAGAAGGGGAGGGGTGCGTTTCATTCTCCAACATTCTTGGCTAAATGCCTGCTAAATCCCTGTTTGCCTTTCCAGATCCATTTAGCAGGTCAAGCACCTTCAGCGGCCTTGGGAACTTAGGCAGCAATGCCTTTGGAGGATTAGGCAGTCATGCTCTGAGTAAGTACTGGCTGGGTTACTGCAGACAAACATCCCTTCCAGAAAAGCCACATGCTAATATTTACAGCAGCTGGTGGTAGTTTTTAAAGAAGTTTAATTCCTAACCTCCATTCTCCTATCTGAAAACACTGCACCTAAGATTTCCAGGTCTCTGCGGTGGGAGCTTTTCTGCATGTCACAGACATCACTAGCTGTGCTCTGTGTCTCCTCACTGCTGAAGGTTGGTGCCTTGTGTGCTCCTAGGGGTACCCGAGCTGCAAGACCCCACTGAGCTTTGGGACCCTACGGGCATCTAAAGTAACACCCTTCAACGGTGAAGATGCATAGTGGAACAGCTATTGATACTCCTAATTCAGTGTGTAGAATTCCTCTGTAACAGTTGTCTGAAGTTTAACTACCTCTATAAAATAATTTTACTTCAAAAACATGTTACCTGTAGGCAAGACATGCTTGAGAGCCACACATAAGAGAGCATGCTTTTGCATCTCATGGTGCAACAGGCATCAGCTGAAGACTGATGGAGGAAAATCAGGTGACTGTTCTGAAAAGCCTACAGCCAAGCTCTGTTTTTATACACACACATATACATACCACCAAATAGTCTGGTTTCTTTAACAAAAAAAGTCCCTGAATCCTCAGCTGCAAGCAGCTGATCGCTTGTAACTACCCAGAAATTAAAGTTTCTGCCAGTGAGAGGAGCTGAGGAAAAATACTGCTTTTGTGCTGGAACCCTTGCTGGGGTGGGGGGCAAAGAGGAGCTGGGCATTTTCAGTCATCTCTGAGTTATTCAGGTGTATGGTTAAAGCTTCCTCCACCAACAGCCTTAAAAGTGCTGGTGGATGTTACACCCAGTCTTGGAGGTATCTGTATCCACCTGCTAGTAGCTCCCCCTCACCATTAAAAAGTCTTGAAAGGACAGTTGTGGTTGTGATTAGCATTGTGAAAAATGTGTATGTAATTATTTGGTTTGAATTATTTTTAACTCTTCCTCCCATGCCATTATTCTAGCTCACAACAACATTTTTACTCACAAAGATGGCCCAAACCTGCAGAATTTCAATAATCCCCATGAGCCATGGAACAGACTCCATCGGACCCCACCGTCCTTCCCAACACCTCCACAGTGGCCCAAGCCCACCGATTCGGAGCGGAGCTCCTCAGTGACAAACCATGACAGAGACAGAGAGCGGGAGCGAGAGCCCGAGAAGAGGGATCTTTCTCTGAGTAAAGATGACAGAGACAAAGAGAGGTAAGCAGAGTGTGCTTTTGAGCACTTCCTTCTGGGCCTATTTTTCCTCCATATTTTTTCTAATTTTTCCAATCATAAAATAATCTTCAGAGCAAAATGTTGCTTGTCTTTGAAGCAGCCGATAGGCCTCTCCCTCAGATAAGCACAAGTCCTAGCAATACAAAAAACCCCAACTCTTTGCCTTTCAGGATTTGTCCTCTGTGGAAATAATGGTAAGCCAATCCCCACTAGTAGGTTAATAAAAAGCACCAGGCTGAGGAAATGAGTGTGTCACTGTGTTTTCAGGGTATGCTTGGTTGTTTTCAGTGCAGCTGCTTTACGATTGCTGTATATTCTGAAATCATGAAGGTAGCATTGTGATGGGGCCTTTGGAGACAGTCATAGTTCTCATTAATGTAGTTATGCTGATGAATTCAAATGTTAGCTGGACATTAACAAGATAAAAATGCAAATGCCTGTATCTGGATCAGCGTGCATGAATTCATTAGCAAAACTGATTTTAAAAAACTGCATTGTAACCGTTACTAACTATGACAGGACTGTATCACCTGGACTGTAAATCCTTGTATTGGCTTTCAGTTACATGATTCTGAAGCTGTAAAGCCCCTTGTATTTCAGAGCCTGGTTGTCTCCAACAGTGAGCTACTTTGTAGGCAATAACAGCCTGCAAGACTTAGATGTGTGCATCTGACTAGTGATAGGGGGTTCATAGTTTTCCTGGAGTGCTCTTAATGGGATCTTCAGGCAGTGCCTGTGAACAAGATTATGTGGAAGCAATAGGCTGAAAATCATCTTGTGTTAAATGTTGAATTCTCTGACACCCTTGCATGGACAGTCATTCAGATAAGAAGCTCCCTTCTTGGCTTTAGTGTAATTCATTGGCAAACCGAGGTTACTTTGCTCTCAAGAGGGGTTAACATCTCTATTACATTTCTATTAATTCAGCTTAAGCTGTCCCCAGCATCCCTGTTTGTACATGGTTTTAATAAACCACATCCTTGACCAGCAGTCAGGACTACCACAGAGGAAGAAATCTGGGTTAGTGAATGTAATCATAAGGGATAAATAGGTACAGAACTCCCCAAAACACCTCCAGCTTTCGGCACTCAGGTCTTACAGCTCTTGAAAGCAAACTTGGCATGAAACTTAGGCATCAGTGAGCCTCTCAGCTACCATAATGTGAAAGAACCATAATGTGGTTCTTTCAATCACATCATCATACTTTGCATTTAAAGTGTCTCTCATTCAGAGCAAAGTGCTTTTAAATGTTGAGCATTATTTATTCCCCTCTTTAAAAAGGTGGGATTAACTGTGACTAATTGGCTTGCTCAGAGATAGAGGTGCAGTTAGAAATGTAAACCCTCATGCCTCTCTTTCTAAACCATCGACTCTTGTCATCAAACTCCTTATTCATCATAGCAGGTCCTCTTGAAATGGAGGTCAATTACTCAGTTTCATGGCCTATTCCAGGATTTTTTTCCTTAAGTACCTAGCTTACCTGCCCGAACTGCCAACTACAAAAACTCTCTTGCAGGTGCGTAGGAAAATAAAGCATCATGTTGTGGCTGCTTCCAGAAAACAAGACTGTTTTGTGAAGGACCTGCACACATTTCTGTAGGCTTCTGATTTGTGTGCCTGAATCCACATTTTAGGAAAGGAGCCTGAGTTAAGAGTGTTACACCCAGGAAGATCATTGTCTGGCAGCGAGGTGTATATATGAACACACAATAAACATTTTTTAAAAAAAAAAAAGAGCTGTCTAGAATTCTTCTTTCCCTGCGTTTCTCAGTGAAGCAGGCTTTCTCTTAGGGTGAATATACCATTCTTTCAAATGCATCCCCAGTTTAGTCCTCAAATTTGTGGACGTTTAACATTTTGTTCTAGGTAGCATGTAAAGGCAGTTAGTGCATATCTTTTAGTGTAGCATCGCAGCTATAGCTAATGCTTGCAGAGCTTTTCAAACCATTTCCTGAGCAATCTCGAATTACACAACTAGGCACAGTATAGTGCATGTCCCACATCACATGTATGTTTATTCACACAAAACCAAGGATGTGTGTTTTCTCTTTTTACAGAGACCTCATGGATAAAAACAGACATTCAAATAGATCCTCACCGGCATCGGCTCCAGTGACACATCAGATAAGCAATCTCATCCGCAGCAACAGCCAAACCTCCAGTGATCCCATCAGGCAGGTTAGCCTCAGTGAAAGGGAAAGGTCCAAAGAACCCGAGCGAGAGCACCCTGACCGGCTGAGAGAGCCGCCCATAGCAGAACACAAGATCAAAGAGAGCCGTTCCCCAGTGAAGGAAACTCCAAGCCATGATAAGAGACCCTCTGAGGACAACACAAAGCCAGTAATCCAGTCTGTATCACCATACAGCAAACCTGCACTAAGTGAGAGCTTGAAGCTCACCAATCTAATGAGCAAGGACATGGAGAGAAAGACAGAACTTCCCAGCGACCTCCAGAAGATTAAGAATGACATCAAAGTCAAAGAGGAGAGGAAGGAAGACAGTGATGTGCTGGTGGTAGGATCTGAACCTTCACAGCACTCCCGATCAGTGGAGCATCCCCCACCACCAACTTTGCATGGATTATCATTGCCTCACTCGATGGCTGCCTCTATGCCCATCTCCATGGGCAGCGTGCACCAGATGAACAACATGAATGTTCTGGACCGCAGCAGAATGATGACCCCACTCATAGGCATGAATCCTTTGTCAGGAAGAGAGAGGCTGCCACATCCTGGATTTTCTTGGGACCCAATGAGGGACCCATTGCGAGATGCCTACCGGAGCTTAGACCTGCACCGTCGAATGGACTTCCAGCTCCGGACGGATCCTATGCATAGGTTCCCTACCACCTCTGGATTTTACGACCATGAGCGTTCTTATAGAGACAGGGAGCCACATGACTATAACCATGAAAACCTTCTTGAAGCCCGCCGAGAGCAGGAACGGTTGCGGCAAGTGGAGGAAAGAGAGCGCTTGCACTTACGGGAAGAACTTGAGCGTGCCAGAATGCACCACTTGCACTCGTCCCCCATCGAAAGTCACCTGGCACACGTGCCATCCTTCATGCCTCATTTAAGCGGGATGCATTACCCCAGACTGAGTCCATCCACTGCCATGCACAATGGGATTTTAAATAGGAACCCACCAACTGCAGCGCTGAGCGCCCCGCCGCCTCTTGTACCAGCGAGCAGCACCAGACCTGCCTCCCCACGCAGGACTACTCCACTCACAAACTCAGAGTCCAGGGACTATTCCCCCTCTAGGAACCCCAAAGAAGTAGAGGCACGATAGTCCCCAACATTGAATTTTAAACTCGCCTGTATATAAAACAAACAAACAAAACAAAACAACAACAAAAAAAAAAACAAACAGAAAAAAAAAACAAAAAACAAACCTTTTACAAAATGCACTGCTGTAAACTTTTTTTTTTATGTAAAATTTGTAGAAGTTAAGCACATTTCCATAAATAACGGGGTCGGGGATGCAGACTTTCCAACAAGAAGGTTGCTGAGAATGGGAATTTAATATATAGGTATTGATTTTTGTTTTTGTTTTTTGTTTCTGTGCTAAAAAAAAAAATTAGTTAAAAATATCAAGTTTGTACATTTTTTCCCAAATGTGAGAAACATTTTTAATGGATTTGTATTTTTTTTAATTTTGTGCTCTTTATTCACTTAAAAAAGAAGAAATTTTGCTTTTGTTTTTAGTTAAATTTGCATTTTAAAGGCCTCAGATCCTTAAGAAAAAAATACCCAGGGTTTCTTAAAAGTATTATTTATGGAAATACTGTAGTTTTACAGTCCACTGTGAGGTTCCCTTCTGAGGCCAATTGATCACTTACCTTGGTACTTTGGAACCGAAGTTACAGATATATATTAAAATATTAATAATAATAATAATGTACAAAACTGTTTGTTTTTTGCCTTATTATATTATGCAGAAATTTAAGAGGAATTTTTTTTGACTTCTTGTTTTAAACAAAAAAAAAACAAAGAAAACAAACTGTAAATATTCTGTTAATATAAATGTACACCAATATTAAATTCTTAACATAGGTAGACTTTATAAAAATGGTTTCTAGAACCACTCTGGTTATTTGTTAACATGGTTACAACTCATACTCTTGTCACAGTCAGAAATTCACACTCAGAAAGCTAAGTACGGCATATATACTTCAACTATGCAAGAACTTGGAGGCAGGTCTTAGTGGATGTTGGGGGGAGGAAGGTTAAAAAAAAAAAAAAAAAACAACCCAAAAACAACCAACTCGCAACTATGGAGACAGAATGGAAATGGCATGTGAAAAGGAAGAAGGATGCTTGTGTTTAACAAAAAAAAAAATAAAGAGAGACTGAATTTTTTTGTACAAACACAAGGGACAGTTCGTCAAGGAAAGAGAGAGACACACGCTCCTGGAAGGGAATTTTGGTTTCCTACTTTTCAAGCTGGCAAAAGCAGATGGAACTGGCACAGTACCATGCGGCAGACCCTTTCCTTATTTTTTTTTCCTTTTTTTTCTCTTTTTTTGTGTTGTGGGCAGGATCGCTGGCAAGCAAGGACAATTTTCCGTGGACCCCTTGTGCTAATTGTGCAGTGTTCTTATTGGAATCTGTATACAAGACAAAGTAGAATTTTAGGAGTGCAAACAAAAAGTCTAATGGTTGATTAAAAAAAAAAGAAATTCTGATATATTATCTATAGTACATGAAGACCATAAGCAAATGTTTGTTTCAGTGTGGTTCTGCCTTGAACTGCTTTTTGGCATGATTTATTTTTTATTTCCAATTTTACTTTTCATCCATATGTAAATTTTGCCATGTTTTACTTGCTGTACCATCCCCCCTCCCTTATTTTATTTTTCAGTGTCCATGTTTTATATATCCTGGGCTTTTTCTCTCTAGTTAATTCAGCCATCCGCTACTATTTTCTTGGCTCTGTAACTCTTGTTTCCCCCCCCTCCCCATCCTCCCCCCTGCACCCCCTGTAATTTTAAACATTCAGTTTCCTTGTAGATCAATGAAGATAAATACAACATTGATTTTGGATGAAAAAGGTAGTTGAGTGTTTGTGTGTCGTAGCCAGTGCTGTTAACTGGGAGGCTAATGGTTTATTGACGGTGCTTCAGCGGCCGGGAGGAGGCACCTGGCAGAAGGGGTTGGTGCTGGGAGAGGGATTTTATTTTGTTTGTGAATCTCTCCCAGCAGAAGGAACATAGCCCATAAAACGCTTCGGAGGCAGTAGCTGTGGCGGTCAGGACGTGGGGAGGAGAGCGGTGCTGCCGGGCTCGGCGGCAGCCCTCCCAGCCTGTGGCCCAGGCACAGGGGACACCTCGGGCTCTGCACCACATACACTGGTCTGACAGTCCACTGCTGGGGGGAAAGGAGGACGGAAAAGGAAGCAGAGCCTCTGTGCAGCAGCTTGTTTGAAGGGATCATGCTGCCAGCATTGCTATGGGATGGTTATCGCCCCAAGCACTGTTCTTCCACGTGCATTTTCATTTGCTTCCACAGCTTTTCCTGTAGGCTGAGAGTAGACATCTGCAGGGGGATGGAAAAGTGCTCCAAGCCCCCTCGCTTGCAGTAACTGATTTAACAGTGGGCGACTGTGCTTTAACAGCATGTTACAGCTTCTGTTTTTAAGTTTGCGTGTGACTAAATTACCAAGCATAAAAAAAATAAAATGAAATAAAATAGCAGGGTCCTTAATCTGATGAAAGGAGGCTTAAAACAAAATAGGCATTAAAAATCAGCACCTGCTCTCCCAGCTGAAATCAGAGGAACGTATAACACATGTGGAAATGATGTGTTGGACTCAGCATAAAGATACTCATAATGCTGGCTCAGGGGGCTTGTAATTCTCTCCTGGTGCCGTTGTCCACCATGGCATCTTGCTTGACACCACCTCTAACACAGACCTGCATAAACGAACCTCCATGACCTCTGTTAGAAAAAGTCCATAGCTGCATCTTCCTAAAGCAGGTAAGTGCGAGCAAGGGGGTTGTTACTGCATGCTTCAAAAAAATAGAACAATGGACCGTACCCTCTGGAAGCATTTGGTCCGTGTACGGTTTAAAAAGTGAGCATTAAATCAATGCCATGCTCCCCTGGCATTCCTGAAGGATTGCTTATTGCAGCCACACCGGTGCCAGAAGAATTCATCGTGACTGATGTTGTGGCAGTCTGAATATTGAAGAAAATCAGCAGTTTGCCATTTACTGTATTAGGAGGCATTGTTCTTAAAGCTTTCGCAGGATGACCTATCAATAATGCTGCACTACAGTGGGATTCCTGCAGAATTATGCAGTGCCGAGTATCAGCCTTCTCACAAAATGGTTCATCATGATTAATGGTATTATTACCTAAACAGAGAAACTAATTAATTCAGCCTTATTCCTTTAAGCCACCCCAGCTGAGCCTCCTTCTGCTAAAAAGAACTGGTACAGAAGGACTTCCTGGGTTTTATGCGGTTCTACCACCGTGGAGCTTTCATTTTGTGCAGTTTTTACCATTTCTATTCTACTTTCGGCTGTCTCCCTAGAGACTTCCCTCAGTCACCAACAAAGGGTGGGATTTAGCAAACAAATGATGGTTGTAAGAAGATGATGGGATTTGTAAGGCTCATTGCTTGCCTCAGGCAACCTATTTTTAAAAAGATGCTCAGGAAAGCATAAGGAGGGAGACCAGCTCTTGCACTTGTGTTACCTTTTGTCCAAAACGTGATGCCACACGCCACTGCGACTTGGTGGAATGAGATTTGGCATGCAGCCGCTTCAGTTAATGGGGGCCAGTCCTGGACTGGTAATACAGTAGACAAAATAACCAGGAGATCATGGAGTGAGGGAAAAAGCCAATCTGTAAAGCTGTAAGGAATCCTGAGATTACTTGTAAAAAATATTAACTTGTTTTTGATAAAAATATCTAGTACTTCCCTAAAAAGCAAGCTTTATTGCCTAAAATAAGCATACAGGAATTGTCCATTCCAGCCTTTATAGACACCATAAATATTTAGAGTTAGTTATTGGTGACCCCAAGTTAGACAAAGAAAGGGTTGGTGCAGGGGAACCCAGGGACTCCACAGCCTGAGCTGCCACCGTCAGCTCTGCAATGCCAACATTGCCCAGGTCCAGAAGAGGGAAAGCACAATAAGCCACCTAGGCAGAAATGCAACATGCTGAGGGCTTAGGCAAGGGTGAGGCACACCTTTACTATGGGCAAGCTAGCAAGTGCCAGAATGAGAGACAAGGTAAATTGGTGCACAGCTCAGGCTCGAGTTTAGAAGCCCTTGGCGGCGGGGAAAATAGGGTTTGTGTTATCTTTGGCTCGTACTGAGCATAAAAAGGAAACCTTTCCTTTACCTCCTTCAGGAAATTCGCTTCTGCCCAAGTCTTAGGAAAATAGTTGTGTGGCAGTTCTGAGGGGGATTTTGGTAACGGTCTTGTGAGAGACCAAAAAGACATTGCCGGTTGCTGAAACATGGACTTCCCCACGCCAGGGACTGTGGGGTCTTTCCCTGCACACCCCCTTTACAGACCTTTTCCCAGTGCTTCTTGGTGTCCCTTTGCACAAGCAGTTTGCTTTGGGAAGAGTCTAACCAAGGAAATAAATACAAATGGGGCTTTGGCAAACAAATCTAGCACTTTTACTGAAATCCTGGGGAGCTGGCAGCCCAGGGCTTAGCTGGGAAATGTGCTTTGGGAAGTGTGGTGTGTCGGGGCTCAGCCTTAAACAGGGCATCACTGTGGGTGCAGCAGCAGCAGCCGAGGCAGTCCCTTCGTGTCTACCCACACCCAGCACAACAGCATCCCTCCACAGAGCCCACAGCTCTTTCATACCACTAAGATGGATATTTCATAGAGAAATGCCTTTCCCAGTAGCACACTGTATTATGTGAAACTGAATAAAAAGCAGGGAGCAGGGGAGGGCCACAACAGGCCAAAATTAAAGGCTACCATTTTTGAACATAATGGGGGAAAAGAAAAATCAAATGGTGTTTTGAAGTTTAACTTGGACAATATTTTTCCAAGGCCTTTGCGGGATGTGTGTGTGAGGAAAAAGGGTCAATCCCCCTCACCCCAGCCCCTGCTGCTGCAGCACAGCTGGACGCCTCCCTACGGCAGCGGCTGAGACCTCCTTGCAGGTGTCTGCACCACAATTTCTTTGTCTTCTCACAAAAAACCTTCCGCTCCATTAAGCTTCCCTAATTGCTGCATTTATCATCAGCCATTTTCTGCTTGTTCTCATCCTCATTCAGTGAGGACGTGTCAAAATAGAGATACACCCGCAGTCCCTCCCGCCGATGAAGCTGTTCGGCAGGCACCGGCTGCTCAATTGGCTGTTTAGCAGAAGGTCCCTCATTACTGGCTCCACGGTGGCTTGTGTGTCACACAGATCACAGCAGCCGAGCCGCACTGACCAGGTGTCAGGCCCTTTGCACAGAGCCTTGATAAATAGCTGAAAGGAGAAAAACAGAGGACTTATTTTTTGACTCAAAACCCAACCAGCTTCATCCTCCTCCTCCAACTCCTGATAGGAATTCATGCAGCAAACTGCAGCTGCCTGCAGCAGGGTGAAGCCCTTCACCTCCCCTCCAAAAGCAGTTTGAGGAGCAGAGGATGTATTAGACACCCGAAGGAGACCAGGCCCCAGCTGACACCCACGGTCACACATTGCATGTCCTTGGCGGTGTCTGGAGGAGCTGTGCAAGAAAACGAATGGCTGCAGCCCAGCTGGGGCAGGCAGGTTTCTGCTGCTGCTGTTCTGCGGAAGAGCTGTCTCAATACAAGGCAGCATAGTTAACTCTTCTGCAGCATTTGCTCACCGTTTTATCAAAACACTTCTGTTAATAAAGATTATTATTTCAGGAAAAGGAAAACCCAGTTAGACACTTAAGGAAGTGGCCAGCTTTCCATAAACACTACACTCCCTGCCACAGCCTCTCCTTCTCTCCAGCACTTCCAGCCGATGGAGAGCCAGGGCCCAGCGATGCTCCCCGGCTGTGCCAGCAGTGGTGGAATTGCTCAGAGAAAATTGCAGAACTGGAGAACTTTGTGCAAATGCAAATTCAAAGTGCTGGCCAGTGAGAAACACAGTGGTGGGGAACTGGTTCGGGGAAGCTTTTAGGTTTCATTATTCAAAAACCTTTCTTCTCATTTTGAGTGCTATAAAATAGCACTCCAAAAACATTTGACTCCAAAAACCCTGAGAAAGAGTGATTTTTGAGAGAAAGGCAGTTTGTTGAAATAAAGGAATGAATAATTTTAACTTGAGAGGAAATGAGCCCAGCTGAGCACGACATCAGAACCTTGTGCTGGGTGAGACCAAGCCTCAGAGGGTTGGAATCTCTTCCGCATTGGCTTAATGGTACCAGGGGAGTGCAGATGCTGGAAATTCCTTTTTTTATTTGTACCATGAGGCAAAGATCCTCTTCTGTCCCCTGTTCCTCTATGGCTTGGAAAGTCCTTTCATCTGGGTCAATGGCTCTTAAACAGAAATGCAGGAACCACCATCACCTGTAAAATCCTTCCTGGGGGCTTGCTGAATTACTGTCACAGACATGGGGCCAATGCAGTGCTTTGGAAGGAGGATGAAAATATGTACGAGTGTCTCCTTAATGGCTTGTTGAATGAAAAAGGTGGAAGAAAACTGACCTAAAGCACTTTAGGTTCCCCTCTGGAATCTGCATTATTCTTTGCATTTCACCAATATGAGTTACAAGCTGCAAGCCTCCTGCCTGCTTTTAAGGACGCATTCAGCCACTTGTGGGTGGGCTCCCACAAACTCCATTAGGATGCAGGCAGCCATACCTTGTCTACCAGCCAACAAAGGACTAGCAGAAAGAGAGAAAATAAGCGAGCAAATTTCCTGCCATGTCTCAGTAACAAATAGCAATACACACCACCACCAAGGCCACTGTGAAGATCAGCTGCCTTTCCACCTGCCTGATAATGTTGGTGGGTACTTGGTCACAGGCACTGAGGGCTTCTACACCCACTGTGGAGGGAACAAAGGAAAAGGGAGGAATTTTATGGGGATTTATTTTTCACATCTAAGATGGCTCAGGATTTTTGCTTTGTTAATGGACATCTAAGAAACTACAGCAGGTGAAAAACATCTGACAAGGGAACCTCATCTGATTGGTGCTTTGCACTAAGCCCTGTTGGACAGGGGAGGTGATAGGACCGCAAAATATACTGTTATAGCTTCCCTTTAAAAAAACACACCTTAACTCTCAGCACATACGGCCGGTAGCCCTGAAGAGGCTAAAAGCCATGCACTGCTGTCACGGGGCTATACAGGCTAACCATGTGTCTGCAGCTGAGAAAGCAGGGATCAAAAGCAGTCCAGCTAGTCAAGGAATTAATTCAGCTGGTGGGGCAGGCTCTGGAGGTCACACTCAGCCAGATTAGCTTTTCCAAGAGCTCAGCATTTTCTACCATGTCCTACAGAGTTTCACTGATCAAACTGCAGAATTTAAAGGTTAAGCCTCAGGCACAACCCAGCTACCTTCCAGTCAGGTACAGGATCGATACCACTTCTCTAGCCAACATCAGGGCACAGGGCTACCAACAGCACATGCTCAGGTCATGGCAAAGCAACAGGAGGCACCAGACCCTCTCCCACCCGGGTCTGCAAAAATCCACACTGGCCTATTTGGACCATTACTGATGGATCCTATGGCAAAGACACTACGGTTTTTCTGCACCCTGCCTCCAATGTGTTCACTGGATGACTTCACACAGCCAGACACGGCCAAAAATGTGCCTCTGTGAACTAATGAATTGGTTTAATTGTCTGCCAAACCTGAGAGCAGCCAAAAGTAACAAATTAAAGTTTACAATCCTGTGGTCTCATTTACAAGGGGATAATACAGCAACTGCTTATTTTGTGAGATGTTGGAGTGAGGCGGGAGAAAATTACAACCCCTATATAATATTAATAATAATCATCATCATAAAAATACTTTTAATAGGAAGCACCGATGGTTGTTTTGCTCCATTAACTTGCGCTATTGTTTCAGCCTGTCTGGCTGCCGACTCAGCAGGGCAGGGCGTGTTGATTCCCCAGGGGTAAAACTGGCTTCACAGCCACAACAGCTCACAGCAGCTTCACGCTGTGGTGTGAGAGTTTAATAATCACCGTGGCTGCAGCATGGCAGCATCCATGGGAGGATGTGCAGGGCCAGATAATTTACAGGGCCATGGAATGGAAAGAGCTCCACAGGAGGAAGAAGATGCCAGGGTGCCTGGAAGCTGCTGGGAGACATCATGGCTGATGTCCCCAGCCCAGAGGGGACAGGCTGGGGAGGGAGGTGGGAGCAGCAGCTCTGCACTTTTTGGAAGATGTGCAAGTGGCACCCGTTGTGAAGTCAGCACGGTGCCGAGGGATGGAGGTGTAAGATCAGCCCGGCATGAGCCCCAGCACTCACCAGCAGCCATGCTCCCGAGGAGGAGGGAGAGTCCAGCAGATCCAGGGCTGTGCAGGGCCGTGTTGCCACTGCTCCGGTGTGTGCCCCAGAAAGACCCCACTGACAACTCGCATCAGCTCATGGCCCAGCGGGCAGGCAGCTCTGCTGCTGCACCGTGCCTGGACAGAGGTCCCTGTGCCATGACGCTGCCAGGGCAGGAGAAGGAGCCTCTCAGTCTGGCAATGACTGTAAGTCCAGCACTGCAGGCACTGGCATGGGCTCAAATGTCACAAGCCAGCGACCAAGCGAAGCAGGTGGCGAAGTCTGTGCTGAGCATGGATAATTTCAGACTTTCAGCCAATTTTGAGCTGCTGCAACAGAAGCCCTGGCTGCATCTTCCCTCATGCATGGGCTGCCCAGTGCTAGGGCTCCCCTGGAGCTCTGGCACCACATTCCCTCCAGCCACGGGCTCCAGAGAGGTGGGAGCAAAGAGTGGCTTTGGGATGAGGGAGGGTCCTAAATACTGGAAGACTGCCGTAACTGACTATTTTTTCTGCAAAACAGATGAGGCCCATAGGAAGCACAGCAGCTGGGCGAACGGCTGTGTCGCCAAAGGCAGCTGAACGGGAATGCGAGAGGGGGAAAAATAAATAAATACGTCCGTACATCCCCATGAAATGAATCCCTCCCCATTCAGCCATTTCCTTTTATTTCTTCCTTTTAGAAGCAAGGTTATCAGGTCTAACATCACATCCAAACATTTCAGCACTAGCATTATACGGGATGCTCCAAGGTCAGCGCCTGCAGCTGTAAACTCATTAGTCTTGTCTTTTGTGAGAGAAGAAAGCTTCTTCATTCCTCTCTCGCCCCCTTCCCCCCTAATTAAAATTAAAGTATTTCCTGGCCAAAAGTCATTTCTGCATTCATTCATCTCTATTCTTTTCTGTTTGGATAAACCACCCTCTGGTACTCCGAGGGTGTTATGTATACAAACTATAAACTCTTAATGGTCCTGCAGTGTGTTATGACTGGCCTAAAGAGCTAAAGCAGGCTCTGAAAAAAGTGGTTCTTGGCAACGCTGTGTATGGAGTTCAGGCTCATCAGTCATATGCAATTAGAGATTAAAAGTGCTTGATGGACTAGAGGGGAGACCAGCACGGAGGGAGATTAGGAATGTAGGAAAGAAAAGGCAAACAAAAGCTTTTATCTCAGCACAGCAGTTACTACTACAAAAGCAGCGATGGGAGGACAGTCCTGGTTTTCCAGAGACACACACAGCCTTTCCAGGCTCCAGGGCCCAGGCGTGCGGATCACAGTGCCCCATCTCCGTCATGATGACCACCCACATCTCAAGCAGGGCGATGTGAGTCCTCAGGGACCACAGGGGCCAGTTGCTCAGGGAGGGCACAGGAAGGCCAGGCTCAGGAGGAGGCTCGTGCCACAGCTCAGGCTTTCAGGACGCCGTTGCCAGCTGCCCACAGACACAGTGTCTGGCAAACCCCCACAGCTGCAGGCAAGGGCCAATCTGCCCAAAACAGAGGCACCTGGGAGGCATCAGCAGCCTGAAAGGTTTATAGGGATGGGGAGGGAACAGTGCCTATTCTTTCTAGAGCAAGAGGACATTTACTGGTTGGAGTCCTGCTGCTTTGAAGGGGAGTATGTAAATGAAGTGGTGTGTGTGTGTTTTTGAAATGTTTGTCACCGTTTATTTCCAATGTCTTGCTGAGCATGGGGGCTTGCTACATGCTGAAACAGGCTGTGGAAGCAAGGCAGCTCCCTGCTGACCATGCTGCTGCCTGGGTGCACCCAAGCATAGGCAGAAGCAGGACACAAGAAGAGGTGAGATACGCAGTTGGGACTGGCAGGGACTGTTCTCCCCTCTTCTCTCCTTTCATACCTTCAGTCTATGCAGCCTCTCGAATTTTGGTCATGCTTAAAACATTGGTCTAATGGGGGCTACAGGGGAACGTAGATATGCTTTTTTTGCCAGTACAGAAATGTGTGGGTTTGCAGTCTGGAAGAAGGTAAACTTTTTTAGGTTATGTAGAGAGAGCTCAGCCAGAAAGCTCAGCTGATCTAATGTTCAATACACCTTGGATGGGCCCACAAGACAATGCATTTCTCCTTGCAGTGAAACACAGTTGTTTTGTTAACAAGTGTTTGCGCTAAGAAAATGCTTGGCCCTCACTGGAAGGGATAAGCATAAATGAGCTACATAGGGCAGCCTTGACCCCAAGGTGAAATGCAGACCAGTCACCAAGCACCCTCCATGCCACCGCAATAACTGCTGGAGGCTTTTCTGCTCACCATCAGGACTTGGAACACCCTCACGGGTTCAGAGCCCTTTTCTGGGTCACTGACTCAATGGCAAATTAGGGGAAGGGCTCCATCAGCTGAGCTGCCAATGTGGCCTGGCAGGTCTCCTGTGGAATCCCACATAAATGTCTCCTTATCTAGGGATTGGATACTATAGATTGCTATTTGTAATTATAATTGTTGATACAATATGTAGAAGTTGAATTTGGCATAACATAGCAGTGCAATACAAGTTATGGTCTACACTTACAACTTTTTACAGTAATGTCAGACTGTAGTTTTCAAGATGCAGCCCATAGTGAGGTGGGGGTAGGTCTTTTCTCTCAAGTAACAAGTGGCAGGACAAGAAGAAATGGCCTCAAGTTGTGCCAGGGGAGGCTTACATCGGATATTAGTAAAAATTTCTTCACCAAAAGGGTTGTCATGCATTGAAACCAGCTGCCCAGGGATGTGGCTGAGTCATTGTCACCGGACGTATTTAAAAAATGTGTAGATGTGATGCTTAGGGACAGGGTTTAGTGGTAGATTTGGCAGTGCAAGGTTAACAGTTGGACTTGATGATCTTAAAGGGCTCTTCCAACCTAAACAATTCTATGGTTCTGTGAAACAAGGACACAGCTTAGTCTGCAAAATTGCATGAGACTTCAGCCTTTCTTCTTTGCATCTTCAAACACCTTTGTGCTTTGTGTAGGAGGAAGCTGTGAGACAGCTTTTCTGTGCACCATGGTCACTGCAGTCCAATAAAATGTTTCCTATAGTCTTGGGAGACACAGGTGAGACTTAGCACTTTGTGACCTTCTTGGTGAGGCTGTCTGAGAGTGTCAACCCTTAAAAAACAGGAGGCTTCCTTCCTTTCTCACCAAAGCACAGCTGTCCTTCCATTCCTTTGCTTTTCCTACCCACAGCTAGTAAGAGAGCCAGGGATGCACTTTGCTTGCCCAGTCTGAAGAAAGGAGCTGACTCTTTATGGAGTTTTGTTACAGAAGTCTCAATCAGCCATTAGAGGTTCATTTAAATGGTTTTTCTCGAGCATTAATAGGCTACGGTAGTGCATTCATAGCCAGCTTTCCTCAGGTTTTGCAGAAAGTGGTATAAGTGGGTTTCTTCAAGTATATGTGATTGCTCATAGCTGCTGAAGTTGATTTGAATCACTTGCTACCAGGCTCACCAATTTAGCCTGATAAATTGTGTATTATTAAATGGGGGAAGGGAACAAAGCTGTGTTCTCCCAGAGAAGAAAATGGAGGATTTTTTTATCAGTGAAGAATGATTCCTCTCATCAGCACAGCCTGAGAAAAGCCATAATGAACCATTTGCACCTGAGAGCAAAAGCCTTCAGTTTACTATATTCCTGATCAGTCCTCATGCTCAGAGATCCAGATATGAAGGGTTCTGCCCAGAGCCAGCCATGAGAACAGGTAAATCCGATCAGCAGTACTGCACGTGTAGCTAAGAGTGTGCTTATATCAGTGCTCCTTTGCCACCCATTAGACATCAGTCCTACCCTCTGTACAGCTGGTGGCGGCTCTGCCTTTCTATACAGGAGCACTTATTGACTGCAGACTGTGCATGGAAGAGGGATTCAACCCCTTGCCCCAAGCATTAGTGTTTGCTGAAGAAACAAACATATTTGGAAAGCTTTTCTTTGTGTTGGATAAAAAGCATCTGCCATGCAGGAAATAACTGTCTGACTCTTTGGGAAGCTGGTCTCTCTCTCGCCCACACAAGCTGCTTGCCAATCAACAGGCTCACTGGTGATCATGCATGAGGTCATGGAGTCGGTGCTGGAAAAGGGACTGGTCTCCATTACTGCAGTAATGACAATATGGGTTTGGATTGATGTTCTGAAATGCATTTTAGGTGGTTTCAGTCCAGACAGCCCAGCCTCTGACCCCAACTGCAACAGTGACTGGGTATGCAAATAGCACACTCCATTTGGATGACACTGAAGTATAATTAGTGTTTTTAATATACTGCATAAGTACAAGGCTTGCTGGATCCCACTGCTCCATCAAGACTGGCATTCTGCTTAAGTGTCCCAGCATGCACGGGGCTGTATAATCAGGTACCACACTGAGTCTTCACGTAAACACCACAGTTATTAATGCATTGCCGTGTGACAGCCAAGTCCTGTGCACAGGCTGTGTGCTTTGTCCCATGGGACTGTGGGCACTGTGCATCTTGCTTTCAGCCTCATGGCCTGATGGATGGACCTGCGTTAATGAGCTCCGAAGGGAACCACATGGAGCCCTCCTTGCTGGAAGCACAAGCCTCTAAGGGAGGGAGTTAAAAGGGGGCAAAAATAGAACAGTAGAGAAAAGGAATAGGCTCCAGATAGCTCCTTTGGGGATGTGAAGGTTGTGCTTGATTAAAAGCAGTGCTTTATGAAAATGTTATTTGCTATGCTTGGAAGATGACATTCAGTGCAATAAGGGTGTACAGCAAACCTAATATGCTCCCTGTGGAAAGGGCTGGGGTGTGTGCCTGTGAATGCGTCCTATCCTCTTGTCTTTGATCCCTTCTCTTCAGCAGCTCAGTTTTTCCTCCTGGTACTGGGAGGTTCCACTTTCTTCCAAATATGTAGGCATCCTTCCTCCGTGGCAATGTGCAAGCAGTGGTGCAGAAGAGGTCTTTGATGAGAAGATTCACAAGAGCAGAGAGCTGCAACTGCCTCTCTGGGACACACAGATGACTGGTATCAAAATCTCAACCCTCAAATCCCATCCTGAACTCTCAGGGTGTATTTGTTTTGGATGCCGTCAGCTTGGCTACACCAGCACAGCTGGAATGAGCCTTTCAGAAGGTGATGCACAGATCTATTTCCAAGTAGTTTGCACTAGACTTTGTCTGGACATGTTTGGTTTTTAATGCTTTCCCAGAACACTTGTAAATTTTTATTTCTGCTGAGAGCAGGAGAAACTAGCTGCTGTGCACAGAATAAAGTTGATTGTCTACAAAGTTTAATGCTGTTTTCTTGCTCTATTATTTGGCCATTCTGTGTTTGTGCAAAACTCTGTTTTAAAGCTCACTCAGAGCTCCTGGGCTGTGCAAGGAAGAGAAGGGGGAAAAGCTATTTCTCTGCTTTGCCAAAATATACAAAATTTTATGTACCATGATGGAAAGTTAAGGTGAAAAGGGCTGGATCTGAGACAAGAAACATTTCTTTAATTTTCTCTACTTTTTTTAACAGGATTTGCTGTTGCTTTGAAAGCCTCCTGCTATTTTACAGGCAATAAAAAAGAGAGACTGAAAACATTTATTTCCTGAGACTTGCTCGTTTCTTGAGCTCTGTGAAACTGAGCATGCATAGCAAAGGGAAGGGACGGCATGAGCCCAGTGGACCCTTCATCCAGTGGGAGAGACCAAAATTTGCCTGCCTGGCCTGAATAACTGAAAGCTTTGTTCTGCTTTGCAGCCCTTGTCCTATGCCCTGTCCTGTGCAGCCCTGGGATCCCCCAAGGATGGGACCTGCCTTCTCAAAGTCATGCAAGCTCCTGGGTGCTAAGAGGGCCACGTAGGTGAGGAGGCTGCCACCTCATTTTCTACATTGGTGACTGCTCTGGCTCACAGGTAAGTCAAAAGATTTTACACAGCCAGATGCTGGCTGACAGCAATAATATCCCCTTGCTTGGCCAACCATGTCATCTAGTGCCCCTCCCGTGGCCTGATAGGGCCTACAGGTACAGGTAGCAACAGATCCTTAGGTCTGGCCCATCTCCCCAGGGAGGCACACTGGCTTCCCCCTGTGGCACAGTCTGTGTCCAGGGCTCCAGTGGGATGGTGACCCTGTGCTTGGCTTCTCCTGGTGAGTCTCGACTGTGGCAAATCCAGGTCATAGATGTGGAGGTTAAAACCTGCAGCTGCACGTTAGGGTTCACTGACCATTTCAAAAGTATGTGCTGTAAATGAGAGGATGTGTGAAATAAAAAATATTTTCACATGATTCTCATACACTTTAGCCTTCCTTTGACCTACAGCTTTATTTTTACTTACTGCCATTGTTTTTGGCTGAAAATTACAAAGCTGAAAGAGCATCTGTTCCAAATAATGCCGGTCAGGCTTCTGGATAACAGCTCAGCAGCTTCCTGCCAGGAGCAGTTGCTGTGGCTTCTCAATTACTCTTGAGATGTATTCGATATTTTGGGGAGGATAAGGGAGTATCATGAGGAAGATAGGAAATATTTGTTTGTAGAAAGCCTAGATACCAAAGGCCCAAACATCTGAACTAGGGCATGTTTAAAAACTACATAGTTCAGATGAAATTTTTCAAGGGGAAAGAACATAATACAGTCTTTAAAGAGCATGAAACAAAGATTAATTTTTTTGAAAGAAAATTTTGCTTTTGAATACTAAAAGAGTATAAACTAGGCAAACAACTAGGAGGCATGTATACTTCAGGAATCCAGATCTCTTAATGTCTAAAGATATCCTCTTAAGTTGCTGGTTTTCAGATGTGAGCCAACTTCTTTATTTGGTTTTGATAGGGAAATGTCCAAAAATGTTTTCTTCAGCTCATACTAGGGCAGATATTAAAAAATTTCTGAGTGGTGTCTTCAGTTAGGAAGGTAATCCTGCTTGCCTGCACACCTGAACCTCAGAGGGTTTTTTTAAATATCCTGTAAAGCCTTGGGAAAACGCCCTCACTGCAGCTGATGCTTTCACGCCTGCCTGCTGAGCAGCGGGGCAGCTGACCTCAGTCTGCAGAGCTGGCCAGCAGGTTTGGCTCTTCCAAGATAGGCCTGGCTTGCCTTTGGTTGCACTGGTCCATTTGCCGGCCACACAGCCCGTCCCTCAGCACAGGTGGGCAGCATTTGTCAGGCAGCAGGAAGAGTGCTGGCTGGCACAAGCAGACCAGCTACTTGTTCTGGTGTCTCTCACTTGTTCACAAGGTCACTTCAACAGCAATACACTTCTAACTTCTGTTTAGGCTAGCCAGAGTGGGATCACTGGTGGCTTCATTCTCCTTCTGGCAGTGCTGCAGGGCAGCTGCTGGGCTCCTGCCAGCCCCTGCCCTCTCCCTCTGCAGCCCTCCTGTGCTGAGCTTTCCTTCCTGGCCAGGCTCCAGCAGCATGTCTCATGTTCAGCCAACCCAAATCCTCCCGGATGCTTTGATATGATGTTTTTCTTCACTTGTCCTCCTAAAATGATTGAAGGCTCAACCTTGTCTGTACCATTCCTCATGAATCATCGGTGTTGTGGACCTGTGCCCATCAGAGGCACAGGGCTCCATGTAGACCTCGGGTACCATCTGCCTTTCCTTTTAATTAAGTTTTATTTTGGGCAGAGGACAGGGAGGCAAGCCCAATGGCTGGGCAACTGCACCACTTCATGCAAGTGGAGGAGGTAAGTTCAGCTCCTGAGAGGCAGCTCAGACTGGCACATGCCTGCTGTCCCAATGCCAGTGCACATCTTGTCCCCCTAAGCTGCACATCAGTTTTACTAGAGGCAAAACCAAAGCTCCCCATATCCTCATTTTCATATTCTTTTGACAGCAAATTCTACATTGTAGCAACTCAGAGCTTTAGAAATTGCATGATGGAAATTTTCTGTTTGCATGTGAGCAAGTGCCCTTTCACACAAGCAGGGCAGTGATGAGATGCACGCTACCATGTACACCTGAACTTACTATTTTTTTTCAGCCCTGAGTTTCAACAGTTTTAGTGCCTTGAAATTTCTAAAAATACAGAACAAAGCCACACCCTGACTTGGGGGAGAGGGTGGTAAATATCAGCTGCCTGTTTGTTTTTTTTTTTCCCCTTATCCACTCCAAGATATTTATTAGCAAAGATGACAGATGAGTACAGTCACAAGTTGTACAAAAGTTAAAATACTAACTTTTAAACAGAATAAACGGGTTGTCAAAGTCTGGCCATGCTCCTGCTAAGGTTCTTGGCTTCAAGTGACACAAAATCCCAAACTGAAACTTTCCTTTTAAGTAAGAAGGGGCAGTGGCAACAGCTGCACCTTTGTCATAGCCCAATGTCTCATTGCTGAATTTGTGACTCGAACTCTCCAGCAGCAATAGCTGGAGACTGGAGGTTACCGAGCCTGCAAGCCCAGGGGGTTGCTCCTGGGATCTTGTGTACACAGATCTGTGCTGGTCTGCGTTGCTGCCGGATGGAAATACACAGCAGGTTCCTTGTGTTTCCTGGGATAGGGTAGGAAGATCTGGCTTTGTTCTGATTTACTTGCCTCCTGGTTTCTCTGGTATTTTGGATGACTGTTGCTTGTGAACACGCCTGCAAGTTTCTGAGCATTATTTCTCTGCTTTAATTCAGTTCTGATTATTCCCTATCTCACAGTACTTTTCTGTTAACTGTTCAGATGGTTAAACTGGAGATTAAATGGAGTAAGAAGTTATTACACTGAAAAAAATGAAACTTCTAATTTTTTTGGCTGAATTCCCTTGACTAAATTATGTGGGTTTTTAATTTGCTATAGCAGGTCCCCAGGCTCTTGACTAATGTTGCAAAATGTTAATGGTTTCTCTCACTTCCCTGCATTCTCCCACCCACCCCCATGACCAATATCATTGTCTGTCCATCCTGAGTGGTTTGGTTTTTTGTGTTTTTGCTGGTTTTGTTTTTTTTTCTTTAAAGGCTCTGCTTCCCCACTGTAATAATATTAGTGCAGCTCCATTAGTACTAGCACACATGGGCCCTACGGTTACCCCTAGGCTCTTTAAATCTGTACCCTAAACTTCACAGCAAGCAGATCATCAAAGAGGTGGTAAGATTAAGTCAGCCAGATGGGCACACTTCTCTGAAAGAGGGTCACTAATTTACACTTATGTGTAAAGAATAAATATTTTCTTGCAATCGTGTTGCTAAGCCTGAAGGTAGACAGCTGAGTCTTTCAAGGATAAAATTGATATTGCAGCATTGGGCTACAGAACAGTACTGCAAGAAGTGAATTCCTGGGATTTTAGGGGCGGCAGGCTGAGGCATGCCGAAAGGTTTTGTCCAAGGTGGATGCCTCTCATCCAGAGTGTTTGAAGTATGGGAATAAACAGAGCTTCCCCGGCAGAGACCAGCCCTAAGTTAGGGACAGACTCAGGGTGGGAGAAATGCTTCAGAAGTTGCTTGCCCAAAGCACAATCCCCCATTAATTAACGGGAAGGTTTCCATGTGCTATACATTCCAAGAGGCTTTGCTTGGCAGCCCTGTCAATCATTCCCAATGCACTCTGAGAAGGTAAATTTGGGCAGTTTATAATTCTTTGTTGCCCGCTGTGTACTGAGCACAGACTTCTGCATCTGCCCTGCTGCTAGCATACCAGGCAAATGCTTTAGTGGGGCTATTTTGCTTTGTGATGTGGGCATGTGAACAGCTGGCAAAGCTAAGCCATATTCCTCCCACTCTGATGTGCTGTAGAGGCCAAAACCTTGCTGAAATGTTCATTTTTCTAATATCCTGCAAGACATGACACAGCCCTGTGTTCTGGGGCCCATCATGCACAAGCCAGCTGCAGGTGCTGAGAGGGCAGATTACAACAGGATCAGTTCAAATCTTTGGGTTTATTCCCATACCAAAAAGCCTACAAACAATTCTCCCCTGGGTTTTCCATGAAATGAAGCTCA
>JAVJGI010000001.1:86791632-86813516 GCA_035590275.1 Ibycter americanus
AGACACAAGACACACTTGTTATTCCGCGAACCATGCATTATAAATGTAGGAAACCCACAATTAGAGATGCACTTTCAAGATACTGCTCAGAAAAGCCTAAGCAGAGTACACACAAAAAAAATGTGATTGCATGGTTTTGACATCCAAAGCAACCTTAACCTGACCCTGTAGTGACCTACAACATGATGACAAATTTGTGATTTAGGCCTGAATACTTCAAACTGAGCTTTCAAGAGCTAGTGGAGCGGTGGGGGGATTTTTTGTTTTGTTTCCTTGTCCCTTTGCAGCACTGCTGTGGGCAGTTTCTGTGTGAGGCAGCTAAACAAAGTGGCCTGGTGGTGTCCTGCAGCCATGGAACATTTCTACGGGGACACGGAGGATATCAGAGCTAAAAGCAGTAGTTTGCTACCACTGTCACAGGGTCAGCTCCTGCATGCTGTGCCGTTCCTGCAGTATATATGGTACTGGGGTAAGGGTGTGCCTGATGTAACTGGGATGCATTGGTGAACACAAAGCTAAATTTGCAGTTAATTCAGTGATTTATAGGCTGTGCCAGACCCTGCACCAAAGGCTTCTGTGCTTTACAGGAGCTGCATTCCTGCCTCAGTTTCTCCCCCACTAGTGCTACATTAAAGCTGAACAAAGGATGGAATGGCAACCTTTACTCTTCAGGTTTTGGGCACAAGTGTGAACTTAAAGACGGAGCAGCTGAGCCAGCTCAGCTACCAAAGCATCTCCTGCTGCTGTAAGCACTGCCTCATCCCAGAGAACAGCCTTCCCCTCCATGCAGACCATCAGTTGTGGGAAGGTGGCGGGTGGCTGAATTCTTGTGTCACAATAACTCCACTTTTGTTACTTGAGCTTGTTTGTAGCCTATATAATCATAGCAATTAGATACAACCACTCTTAGCTTCATAGCTTAATTACAACTAATGCACACCATTTCAATTAATTTTAATTATACGGAAAATGTGAAGAGTCTGTTACTCCATTGTTAAAATCATTTGGGACAAACAAGACTAAAGTGCTAAATTTCATAAAGGACCTAGTTATTAATTTTAACTCACTAATGAATGGATGTGTCTCTAAATTCTCCAAAGATGTAGTCTCTACTTGAAGAGTCAGTGCTGTCAGTTTATGGATATTACTGGCTTGTACAGAGAGATTCAGTCCCAGCTTTAAATGCAAAATGGAAATGCCCCATACTGCTGTCTCAAGCACTACTTTTACAGAAGTTATTTCATACTAATCAAAAGTAACCACCTTAAAATTAACATCCACTGTTGCTGAAATATCACTGTGGACACTCTCCTGACAAAAATAAATGTAGGCATGACCACTTACTTGGAATAATTTTAGCTTCTAATTAATCCAACAATTTTCTAAGGCATTGAATACTACCTCCTACTAGCTCATTTCTATTTAGTCTTTGAAAGAAAATGTTTAATGCTCCTTGGGCAAGTTTGGAAAGTCTTATTTATGATATGTACTATTTTTATCTGCTCTTATAAATACCACTCCCTTAGAAATAAAATGTTTCTGGAGTTTGCTACATTAAATGGAAAAGAAAACATAGCACAAACTTTGAGTCGTGTTTTAAAGCATAAAAGGGTTTATCTTATCTAGAGCAACCGGTACAGGATAACCAATGTTATCTTATCAGCACATATTGATGTCAGGGTTTAAAAGGACTTGAGGCTGTTATGCTACACGGAGCAGAACTCCTACACTGATAAACACTGATAAAGCCGCAGTGCTCTAATCTAAACTACACCTTCTTTCTGCCCCAAATACACATGAGAAGAGCCAGAAGCCTTTTTCCTAGCACAGCACAATCCTCTGAGTAAGGGTGGGCTCCTTGGCCCACTGGTGCTGCTGGGGAAAGGTCCCTGAGTGTAGCCAAGGCTGACACCAGCCTCAAGGAAAAGCCACAAAATGCGTCTCCAGGCTGAGCTTTGCCCATGGCCATTGCCAAACTCCAACCTTATGGGAATAATCTGAACCAAAGGCATGGGGTTTTGTCAAAGGGTGATGTTCATGTGAGAAGGCAATGAATGGGCTTAAAACCGATTACCTTCTCTAAGTGGTAGCAGCCCACACTTGCACTGCTGACTGTACCAGCTTCAACCCTTCAGCAGCCTGGCTGGCATCATGTGTAATTTCTTCAGGAAGGGATGTGCAGCCCTAAGGCCTTTGCTTGCAGAAAAAGAGACACCCACAAAGCGAATCAAGTCCTGCAAAGTGAGAGCTTGTCAGGCGTGGGATGCAGGCTGAGAATCCAGGTTGCATACATGGTTTCTTTTTGCTTGAATAATGTGGATGCCAGTGACTGATGTTAATGTAATCTTCCCGTGTTAAGCCATTGAATCAGCCTTCTGGAGGAACAATGTGGATCCCAATTAACAACATACTGACCTAAGAGTGCCCATGCTTGTTAGAAGCATGCTAACAACCTCAGGGGCCCCACTTTGCCGTGCACAGCCAGCTGCTGCACTCCAGTATTGCTCACCCACAAAAACACCAGACTTTAGACATTGCCTGCAGTTGGCCTAGGTGTGCTTGAGGGAAGGGGCTTCTCTCCAGGCTGTGGTAAGGGCAGGGGTGTGACACTGACAACATGGAGTATGTTGGAGACGAGGGGAAACCAAATCATGGGCAAGGCCCCTGCATCACTTCTGTCTGCACACACACACCTTCAATGGGAGCGGTGCAGTGCAATGAGGCAAAGGGCAGAAGGATGTACAACAGAAATAAGGATGTACAATACTGGTAACCAACATGAAAGCTTATAGCAAGGACCAAAGTACAAGGCTGAGATAGTCACGCTGCAGATGTTCAAAATGTAGTACATAGGGCACCCACATAATCTATGCATGAACTCAGAGCTTGACACCTCTTGCCTGCCTGTGCAATTCCAATTAAATTTGGGTGCATTAATCTCTCTATTCTTAATAGAAACTCACTTGCTTGCTCTGTCTCACCTCCATTTTCTGCCAACTGCAGATAAAACACCCAGTCAGCCCTCTGCTTATTTGATCCTAAGGTGAAGTGATCAAACAAGCTTGCAACCTCGCTAAAGGATCACACAGAATGAGAAAGTGGGCTGCAAGGCAGATTAGTGAAATCGCTTCCATTACAGCTCCAAGCACGGACATATGCTGTCTTGGCAAGTTCCTTTTACAACAAGCCTAACTTTTCTCCTTTTTCCTTCAGTTTTGCTGTGGTGTTGATTTCCCTTTCCCTAGGAACTCAGGATAAAACCCCACACTTTGGAAACATGGCAGCCTTTAAAGGCCTGGTGTTGCACTCTACTACAAGCTGCACCAGCTTCTTTTATTTTGGTAGAGCTGCTCTATCCAGCTGTAGATGTCACAACATATATGGTACAACATACATCCTCTCTGTGTTACCTTGAGCTGACAGAGTGTGATTCTCAGCCGTGTGGCAGCAGAGCCGTGGCTCTACAGTCCTGGGGACCAAGATTCTGCTCATTCTTGCCACACTTTTTTATAAACAATAGGTGGCAATTTTACCAATTAAGTGTGTGGGGAAGCAAAGAGTTTGGATCAGATGCACACAGCAGCTGCCACAGCATGACTAGGCAGCACAGAGAGGCTTCAAGCACTTAAGCAAGACAGAATTATCATAGCACAAGATTAGTTCAGATATCGTAAAGCACTGTTCGACTTCCAACAGCTCTCCACCAGGAAATCTCCACCCATCCCTGCAGTTAAGATCTGTATCTGTCTTGCAGTGTTAATTGTGCTGGCCTGCCACTTTGCCATGGTTTATGGAGGCGGCCCAACTTAACAAACATGGACAGTAAGGGCATTCCAGTGCTGGGGTGGATAGTCCAAAAATGAATAAATGTTAGTCATGTAGTTCTGCTGAACCTGTGGTTTAAAGCTTCTAATTGCTAACTTTCATCTTTTACCAGCATAAATAATAAATGTGGCATGTTCCCCATTTTCCATCACCACCACATTATTAAAGCAATAAAACAATTTCAAAGGTGTGGTTATCATAAGCTAATGGCACCTCTAGGGGATTAGTAACACCCCAGGAGACTTCTTAGTCTTAAAAAACCCAATACCCCTTGTCAGTCTCTATTAGCTCAGTTGTGTGAGAGTGTGTGCACAGAGCTCCCTGCTCATGCAATGCCACTCGGCACGCAGGCCAAGTTAAGTGACACAACTGCAGGCATAATTAGGTCAGAGTATGCTTCCAAGCAGGCAATTAAATAAAAGAGAGGAACCCTGCAATCACACACAGCTCAGATTATGTATACGCACAGGTAACCCAGCTGCAGCTTTTTTCAGCCCTATTCAGAGCAAAGGGGGAGTCTCCCCTCTTACTGGAAGAAGCGGGGAGCAAGTGCTGCCATACAGGGCACTATAGCATGAACACAAAGAGCTCTCCTTGCCACACACCTGAGAGCATCTCCTCAAGATCAGGCTGGCTGGGAGGGAGTAGGTGACATTGAGAGAGCCATTTGGCTGCCTGGAATCATCACTCCATGGAGTTCTGCAGACCTGTACTGACAGCAGAGGGGTCTGTGAAGATGAGTCTGCTGCTTGCCATACCAGGTGATTTGGGAGTACTCCCCACACACAACTACTTTGTGGATATTCCTCCCCTACCTCCTGCCTCCCCACAGTCTCTGTAATCTTGGTGGGACATCACTGGGAATTACATTAGTTAGTTTAGTTTTAGCATCTGCTGGGGCGTTAAGACCAAGCCATTTAGCACATCAAAACAAAGGTATTAGCAAACAGACCTTCATTTAAGGTGATTATGCACCAATGAGATTGCCTTATCTTTCATCTCCTGTTTATTTTGCTAACAGCACCCAGATTCTTTAAGTAATACCTTGCCTGCTATCAGTTATCAAAGCAATGATGGAGGTGGAAGACAGCTGAATGCACTAAGCTTTAACACACCAAAAGCCTCACAGGTGGAAGGAGGAGGAGGGACAGCTGAATAAGGGTGAGAGATGAGGGCTGTCTATCTCTGCCTTTGTCTGCCTGTCAGTAATGCTAAGCTGGGAGTCCTGATCCTACAGGACTTTGCACAGCCTGGAGCAGGGATGGGATTTGAAGGACATGTGCTGCACTCTGTCACACCATGGAGGCTTCAGGTGAACACAGGCATTTGCTAATTGCTATTGCAAATGATCACAGTGAATCTTCAACTCCCACTGTGCCCACACTTTGCTATCTTCCTCAGTAAAGATAAAGGGGGCAAGGGTGGGAGGATCTAGAGAATGGGTGTAAGCCAAAGTGCAGTGGTCTCAAAGATCAGTATTGAGCTAAGCAAGGTCTTCAGATACACATTTCCATCCTCCCCCACATGAAGGGTGTATTCAAAATCTATGGCAGTCAGCAGAAGGCACTAGTGTGACCAGTGCCTTAGCCACATCATGCAAAAGCCACGCTGGGAACGGAGCTGCTTGATCCCACACTCAGCTTTAAAATAATAATGGACGAAGGAATCTTAGAAACATTTAAATGTCTCTTTCCACCACAGAATGGCTTAGTGGCAAAAAAAAAAAAAAAACAAAAAAAACCCCACAAACGAGAGAGAGAGAGAGAGAGTCATGTCACAGTAACAGTGAAGCAATGGAGTGCTTGAGTTTGGGGAGAAGTATTGCAAACTGGATAGTCTTTGTTGTGATTGCTGTGAGTTAATTGGTCAATAGGGTAATTGTAGAGGTAAAAGTCCTCTTACTGTGACTCATCAGAAGGATATGCTACCTGGGTCCTGGTTCTCAAGTGTGTTCAAAAGAAAAGAGTGATGACATGTCTTGAGAGAACAAGACCTCAGAGTAAATCATACCGCAGTGCTCAAATCGCAAACCTACCAAGAATAAGAGTGAACAGAAGATGTAGGATTTGGCTCTCTACTAAGAAAAGAGAAGAGCAGAGGGAAATGGAAGTAGCTCTCACTGAAAGCAATGCTGGGATACAAAGAAAAAATTATGTGTGTTATATAGCTATCATTGCTTCACCAGCAGGGAGCACAGCAAGTTAGCACTGAATGTCCTTTCTCATTTCTTGGCCAAGTGAAGGTGTACAGACCAGAAACGTGGTTTCTCCAGCAGTCCTTGGGATGCACTGGCTAGGCACTCTGGGCAGTTTTGCCATCTGTATATCCTTCAGTGTAAGTTTTCTCATACAATTTAAAGAAAGTGAACTTTAGGGCTGTGGTAGCCCCAGCTGCTGGCACAGCCTCCAGCTCCGCTATCTGTTCAAGACAGTTTGCACAGTATTTGACCTCTGAGCATCAGGGTCAAAAAAGCAGCATATGTGGATGAAATACAGGAACGCTGACGAGGGGATGGGTGTTTTGGGGACACGGTCTACACATGCTTTCACCGTGAAGTCAATACACAGATAAAACAATGGGCAGAAAACTAAACCCTTTAAAATTCATTCACCATCTCCTTTCATTCTGTGGTCAGACACAATTGTTGTCATTCAAAATTTATTCCTTTTATGGACATATTTATAGTGCTATGTCCATGAATTAAGGGACAAGAAACATTTTCTGCCAGTTAGAACTCAGCAATGGAAAACTGATATTATACAGGCAGAAAATGGGGTGAAAATTAAATATCCAAACAGTTTCCAAACAGGAATCAATAGTGGTCTGGAAGTTATTGTATGCTTACATTTAGTAAAATAAAACAGACACTAAGGGGAGAGTCTCATAACATTCAGAAGTTAATGTAACTGTGGCTGATAAGCAGAACAATTGGGGGAGTTATTTTGGTTTTTATAGCTTTTTCATATGTGTCTGATGGAAACAGCAATGTAAATCCTTCTGGATATTGGCACAATCATGCAGATGACAAAAGCATGAACTGTAAACAAAGGACTGCAAGAAGTGAATGCACCGCGTTACAGAAGGACATCCAGGAATGTATAATTCATTCATGGTCTAACACAAAGAATAAATTGGGATACCAGAGCACTTTGCTGACTGCACTAAATGGGGAGATTTTGAATGCACCTGGAGGAATAATACCAAAAAAGGACCTAGATAGACTAGACTAGAAAGCAACAAAATACGGAGATTTAATGTGGAAAACCTGTAAGTAAATCTGTCTAGGGAAAACTAATCCAAAACACAGATGTTCTCCTGGAGAGAGAAATCTTGAAAGCTATCACGTCAAGGCAGACAAGGAATGACAACAGAGTTAATGGTAAGTCCCTGGTGCAACAGGCAGCACAAATCAGGATCGGGAGTTTGCTTGCGTGCACTGACAGCCCACTGTTAGCCACCACTCGCTCCTGGGGAATGCTGCTGTAATCTCTTGCTTGTGAAATGCTCAATCTAGCTGTGTGATCGGCGGAGAGATAACAAAGTGGAGGCAACTCTAAGTACAACAGAATTATGACAAGCGTGGAGGAAAAAACTCATATAACACATACCACCACTGGGGTAAGGTGTAAGATAGGAGATAAGCCCATTAATACTGAAACTGAAATATTAAATGTTCCATCTCATGGTAGATTTAAAAACTAAACAGAAAACCAGAAACCTAGCAGCAGTTCATCTCTGTGTTGCAAAGTTCAGGGTGTCCTTTATCATTCATCTTAAAATTTCCTCTTAAAAACCTGCCCATGACTGACAGACAGAACTCCATCCAAAGGCAACAACAGAAAAGGCTCTGTCTGTGCCTTTTTCTTAAGAAAAACACTCTCTTAAGAAAAAGTCACTTGATTAAGGATAATTAATAAAATGTCCAGATACAAACTCTCAGAAATGTTATTCTGTACTCAGAAAAGGAAATGTTAACCTTTTCCAGGCAGAAAGGCTGCAGAAGACAGCTGGTGTTGGCAGTTCCTGGTGATGTCGAGGCCGGTGCTTTCCTACCAGTACTGCATGCAGAACTGCAGGTGCATGCGGCCTGACAACAGCTTGGGCGCAAATGCAACACTGACATATTTTGCTGCCTGCAGATGAGTTTTCCTGTCCCATATTGTCTCCCATGGATACTGTGGGTACCAGGAATGAGCAGGTTAGGCTGGGCAGCGATGTGCTGCTTCCCATCCGCAGGAATACGTGTTGCAGCCAGCACTAATCAGCCCTGCTGCTAGCTGCAGCTTTTATTTCCAGAGATGGATAAAATCCTCCAATTTGGGAAAAGAGGTACTTGTTGGAGGCACAGGTCAACGCCAGCCACCGAGGAGCATTTCTTTCCACGTTTTGACTAAGGGACCGCCTGAGGTCTTACAGGGGTTACAGGGAAGGACGCAGAGGGGCGTGCAGAGATGCCGAGCGGTGCTCAGGGGTACCCACCCCCCGGGCTCCCCCAAGGCTGCCTTCCCACAGCTGCTGAAGACCCACATTGCCATCTAGTGCCAGAGGAGCACAAGCACAGCTGGGTGGCATCGCCTCCGCGCCGCGGAGCCAGCAGCCCCGAGCCCGGGGCTGAGCAGCCGCTCGCTCTGGGACCCGTAACTCCTCTCGCTGCGGCAGCTTAAGACGGAGAAGTGAATCTTCCGCTGTTCTGCCAAAGCCAGTAAGTCCTGTGCAACCCTGCCATAGATCCTGCTTTGCCCCACGGGTGCTGAAGGGCTTAAGAAACATGCAAATAGCTTTGCTTAAGCTCAAAACATTATAGCTACTAATGATCTTATCGTAAAAAAGGTGCAGCTGAAGTAAGGTTCAGCAGTGATTTAAGTATCTAATATTTATGTATTTCCTTTGGGGTTTACATGCTGAGATACCTCCTACCTACGCAACCTTCAGCCTGGCTGCCACAGGTGCTAAGCAGAGCCGGCTGGGGTGCAGGCTTCATGCCCACAGGAGCATGGAGATGCTACAGAGGGCTTTGGTTAGGTATTAATAAACTGTGACAGTTCCAGTGAGAATCGGGGTGTTAACCTTATTGTCCTGGTCAGGATCCAGCTGGGATAGTTCAGCTCTGCCAGCTGTGGTTTGCCTGCAGGGAGAGGGCAAAGGGAAGGAGCAAGGCTGAGCAGGCTGGGTCCTGCCCGTGTTCCTGCTGCAGACACTGTGTCAGTCCTGGTGGCGTGTGGCTGTTCCTGTGCGGTCTGGAACAGCTGTTGCTTTCCACCCAGAGATGATCACATTACAGTAGTAAATATCTACCTCCAAAAGAATAAACTGTGATTACAGTATTTTCTGTGGCATCTTTTCATGCCAAGCACTTTTATATACACAAAGGCATGTACTCAATATTTTTCATGGGACTTCCCACCATAAGAGATTGAACTTTAAGGTGTTACTATGTGTGCTACAAGAATACCTAGAAGCCTCAGGTGAGGCAAGGGCTTCACTGTGCTCAGTAGAGTATACATGTTTAATAAAACGCAGTCTTGTCTGTACAGAGCTGGCAATATGATTGGGATGGGATGTAGGAGTGAGCAAGCAAAGTGATTTGCTCCACAGCATAAAGCAGTTCAGTAGCTGACCCAGGTCTCCCAGCTTTCAGTTTGCCAGCCAGTCTTTTCAATTAAATGTTGTACTGTACATGGTGGAGTTTGTTTATTTTTCAGGCTGTGGTTATGCCCTTTTAACAAAGGACTCCCAGAAAAAACAGCCCCTTCATGGTTTCATTGATAGAAGAGAGACCCTGCTCACTTGCTTTCCCTTCTCTTGCCAACTTACAGCACCACTTGGCAAGGATGCAGAGAGCTGGCACACTGGGCTGGAAAGATTCATTAGTAGATCCTGAAAACTATACCAAGGAACTTCATGGCAGAATGCAGTTAGTAAACTTTGACAGTGAAGTGGCAATCTAAGACCAGCAAGAGCTCATGGCTTTCCAGCAACGTAGGTACAACTGAGCTTTGCCATGGCAAAGATGAGGTGCAGAGGAAGGTCAGCCTGCTCTTGCCACAGGAAGGCTAGCTGGAAGGGCTAATGTTTGAGCGAAAGTGTCCTCTTTGCATATCTTGGTATTCTGTCAAGACACCTCATAAAGAAAAACCATGCAGAAGCACCAACCGACTGTAATCAGCTCCTCAGCCCTCACTGAAGTGTACATGCTCTGAAGGTCACCTGTCAGACAATGGGAAGCAAATGTGCCGCTTTTGTAGCTGAAAGTTTGTGTATGTTCAGAGGACTGGAAGAGCATTTAACCTACAGCCCCTTAAAATGCTGCTGCCTGGCAAGACAACATCCACTGCATCAAACTGAGGGCTTGTAAGCAGAACATCCTTCTATGGAGGCAAGCAAAATTTGAGACACCCAGTCACTGTAAGATCTTCCCCCCCCTAATACTAGTATCTTGGTGAAATCTCTCTTTTAGGCGTGCTGTGGCATAACAGATCCAAGGAGCTGCATTCTCTCTTGGAAAGAGGCAAGGTTTTGTTTAGGAATACTAAATCTTCATGACATTTAGTCTCAATTTCTGTACAAGCTTTTGAACTCAGGCTTTCTGATGCAGATGAAGGACCAGCTTCTTCCTCAGTATAATTCTGCCTAAGCCCATGCATTTACACTGGGGGTGAATTTTTTCCATAAGATTTGTGATTCTCAGGCAGAGGCTTATTGACAAGCACTGTGCTGAAGATATTTACATTCAGCAAGGCTCATAAGCCACTGAACATCTGTTCTCTCGTTAGCAGCCTCCTCAGCATTTGCCCTGTAGGCAATAATCTACAGGACAAGTTTCCCAGCACCTAAACTACTACAGGATAATTCTTCAACTAAATGGAAAGCAAAGCCCAAGGCCTTGGGAATTCGCTTTTGTACAATAATCTTTTGTGTGTGTACAGTGGAAACCAGAGGATTATGGAGTCAAATGATGAGAATTCAGGTCAAGTGAGATTTGGGGGGGGGCGGGGGGGAGGAGAAGATGACAGAAGCACCAGTGGGAAGGTAGTGATCCCAGGGGAAGTAACGTGACGCTTGCAGATAAGCCTGTTCTGCTGTCACAGTTTAATTTTACACATCAGTATTAAAATTTCTGAGCACTGCCGAACATCAACTCTCCCTTTACTGCATAAGGTTCTTTTCTGTTGGTTTTTTTTTCCTCTAGCAGCTGCACTGTTTTGAAGTATCCCTGTGTCTCAGTTATTTTCTTCTGCCATGCCTCCATTTTCTAGCTCTTTATTACTTTTTTTGCAACCTGAGAGTTTGTGTGTTTAAATCTCCTTCATCCATTCAGCTCCCTGTTATTTTTCTCATTCTTGCGCACTTAACCTGGATCAAGGATTTCAAAGATCCTTTAGATACACAAAGCAATTCATTTATCTCCCCTGGACATTTGCTTAATGGAAGGAAGGAAATGTCATTAAAGAAAAGCACTATGAAAAATATGATGCTGCTTTTTCTCTTTCTGACAAGGGATTGATCTGGATATCCCAACCAACACCCAGAAACTGTATTCAAATGCCTGCCTGCTCTTCCTACAATGCAGAAAGACCCAGCTGAATCCAATCAACTGTTTAACATTATCTTGGCTGGTGTAGGCTGTTAAGCTGAATGGAGGATGTGCTGTTGGGTAGCAACTGCTGAGAAAATAGTGGAATAGAAGATGTTAAATTAGACATAGGTATAAGCAAAGGAGAAAACAGCATCCAGGAAAACTCACAACTCTTCTGCAAAACTGAGCAGCTGCACAGCTCATCTGAACGTAAGGACTTCTCTTATCTTTTTAAGAAGATAGGCAATATGGCAGAAAGGTTATGTTCTACCTGTGGCAGAAAATCCTGTCTCAATTACCATGTATGAGACCTGGAACAAAATACCTTCTCTACTGCCTTTGTGAAGTCTAACATGCTAAGCAAGACAGGAGTAAGCCACTGCACAAAGCAGCTCTGCTTTCTGCTCTGCAGTGGTGCTGGGAGTAAGAGTTTCAGTCTGTAGGTATTTGGACTATGAAACTGCTGTAGGCTGGGAAATGCAGGGGTCTTTGTTGGTTTTGGGTGGTTTTTTGTTTGGTTTTTTGTCACAGCATTTTAACACTTCCAGGAAAAGAGTATAAGAATCTGTCTGGATAGGAAATCTTCATTTTATGAGAGCCACATGTGATTTTAATTATGAATTTATTCTACTTAGCGTACCATACATTTACTCACTGTCATGTTATTTGCATAGGTGCTATGTCCTAAGTCAGCTCTGTGCACAGGCTGTATCACTTAAGAAGAGGAGATATAAGCACTTTTCTTCCCAGTCATCCTCAGCAAGAGAATATAAACTTAAAGCCTCTCACAGGCAAAAGCAGAAAATACTTTGTTAGTGCTTGTCTTGGTTGACAGAATGATGAACTTCTAGTCTAATAAATAATGTATATTATTGCCCTAAAGAATGACACAATCCTGACTGTTGCAAAGTCATATATGTGTCAGTAAAGGCCAGAACTAAGGCTGGCCAAGGAATCGTAATTCAGTCTTCCTCTGTGTGTGTTATGAAAGTTCTGAGCTGTGTGCCTACATGCTGTTTTTCCTAATACCTTTGTGAGATTCCATGTTCTTGCTCTTTTTCCTTTGCATCCCATTTTCAGTTGGTTAGCTCATATATTCCAGATGAGCACAGACTGCATGATGCGCCAGGGAGGGAGGCAGGAAGGATAATATAAGTCTTTGTGGGGAGTAACCTACAGTTTGGACGTCGTATTTAAAAAGTGCAGTACAGAGTACAGATGTTATGGGTTGTATTAGCTTAGTCTGCAGGGAACTACATCCTGTATTGGATGAAATGGTTTGACCTCTTCTATTGAAATGCTAATGTTTGACCATTTCCTCCAGCAAAGTGAGTCTCATTATTTCTGATTGTAGCCTACATCTACCCTTCCTCCAGTCTATATCACCCTGACCCCAGAGTTTCTGCTTTTCAAATATGTGCTTAAAATTTGTCTGCTATGTGATTGTTTTATGAGGTGATACCATGAAGTATAAGTATGTGTTCCAGCTGTGTTAGTGACCCTGCCTATAATCCAAGGAGGTTGGCTAAGCACACTCTTGCCCTCCTGCTTAATGTGACTCAAGACAAGAAGATGCAGTGATCCAGAGTGCAAAAGTGAGAGAGTGTGAAAAATCCAGATTAGACCCTGGAAAAAGGAAACTCTAAGTGATACTGACTTTTTATCTCCTTGTGTCTTCGTGTTGACACTACATTAGGAAGGCTGACATCAGATATCCCCAGAGGCTCAAATCCAATTTTGAATCAAATGTAAAAGACCAGCTTTAAAGGCCAAGAATGAATTGGTTCTGCCAGAAGAAAAATTAGCACAGAAACAAGCTTACTTCCAGCCAGTCTACTGAAATAACTACATGATGCCTTAATAGGGATTGTCCTTGTCTGTTGTTTGGGTTTTTTTAAACTTAGTGAAAGTTCAGGCTTTGAAATGACCAATCTGTATAAGGAACACATCCATCTTCAGATTTGTTGCATACAGTAATCTGTAGTCAAGATTACTTACTTTAGTTAGCACTGAGATGGGCTGCCCTTTTTATTCTCTCAGTCTGTTTTAACACTAATCCCTGAACAAATACTTACAAGACCTAAACAGATATGTCTGTCCTACTTGCTTCTATTTACATCTGTGAGAAGCTGCAGAGATTTTGTGCCGCTAAGCTGTCATGCTATTTCTTAGTGCCAAGTTCTCATATTGCTGCAGTTCTAGGCCATTTGCTGTTGCAGGGGAAGATTTAGGTCAGTGGGTTTTCAACCTTTTTTGATTTGTGGACCCCTAAAAAATTTACCAGCAGTAGTGCAGGCTCCTTTAGGAATTTCACATATGTAGGTTGCTGTCCGACACATATGAATTTGGTTTTTCTCAATCACTTTTTACAAAGTCTTTAGAAGTTTTCTATGGGCTTGTCAGGCTCTGCAGACCATAAGCTGGAAACCAATGATTTAGGTGAGCTCTTGAACCATTACTCCTCCACATATATGCTGCTGTAGAAGATGAGAATGCCATAAAATGAGTAACATCAAGGCCAATGTTTTGGGGGTATTGTGACTTTCAGTACTTTAGTCTGTCAAACCTGAATGCAGGGTGTTTAAGAAACCAGTGTTCATGTATGAAAAAACATATGGTGATGGTGTACCAACACCCACATTGTCCCAGTGGCTTTGGATGCTGAGCTGTGGGTGTTCGAACAACCCCATAAATCATAATTGCCTCCAGAGCTTTAGCTATCAAATGATATACGTTTTTTGGCTTCTCTATGCCTAGCCCAAATAAGGGTCTGCAATATAGTTTCTTTAGATTGCAATCAGGCTTAGGAGGAAAAGCGGGATAAAGTCCATGCATAAATCAGCTTTCTCCCTGCACTGCTTTATGCACTATATCATGAGAACTGGTGGTACTTCAGAACTCATCAAATCCTCTCTCCTGGCTGAGGGTATATTAGTAAGCAACACCATCTTTACTGCAATAGGCTGAGCTCCTTAGCCTTTCTAGCCCCACTATTTATACAACAGCAGAGTACTACATCTTCTTCCACTCATCACTTTGCTGCTGGTGAACTGGAGGAGAACAACATCCATCAGCTTAGAAGTGAGGAAAGACTGGTGTTAATTTGCACTGCTATAGTCCCTGCGTGCTTAAAGTATTGACCAGGTCTCTGCTATATGAGGTTTAGCGCATGGGTAAAATAGGAAGAGGAATAGTACAAACAAACAAGATAAAGTTAGTGTATTAGCCTATGGTCTTGGCATGCCATCTAATCACCTGGTAATAGGTGCTTTTGTAGGTATCATAGGGAAAAAAACCAAACAACTTTGAAGGATGATGATTAACTTCTATAGCTGTTACAGAATATTCCTATCATGGAGGAATGGCAGTTTGGGGAGAAAAAAATCATACAGTAGTTGCAGGGGAAATGTAGCAAAGAGGTGGTACGGACTAGCAATGTGACTAATCAGAGGTGATCTCTGACTCCCAAAACTGAATTTAAGACAATAGGCTGGATGGACATAGGTCAAAACAGCTCTTGGAAATTAATGAAATAGTTTTTGTCCTTGCTGCAACAGAGAATGATAAATCCAAGGAGGGATGTAAATAGAAAATTATCTGGTCAAAGCAGGGCACTAGCTAGGAAAAAGAATGGGTCAGGAAATCTAATGACAAAAACAGAGGAGAAAATAATGCAGAAGTGGAGATGGAAAGTGAAGAGAACCTAGTTAAGAGTTCCAGCTGCATGGAGGGAGAGAGAAGACTATACATCTGTTATACAGTAAGAAACTATAAATGTGGACATTTTTTGACCAGGAGGGCCCAGAACAAGGTCCAAGTTGATGACATCTGACTTATATTTCCTCTTCCTCTCCTTTACTTGGCATCTGTCGAAAACCTACTGTTCCCTAGCCTAAGATTGATCTCAAGGTCATTGTTTTGATTCTACTCTTATCCCTCCTGCCAAGAGGTTTATAGAGCTTGGTGTTCTTTATAATGAAAGTATAGTGCCCATCAGCTGATACTTCCAGATTTTCAATTTTCTTTTTGGCCTCCTAAGGATTTAATATGAAACCTTCCATCTCACTGTCCATCAGAACTACTGCTCCTGAATTATGGCTGATTTCCTCTTAATATCCACAGCAGGGATTTTTAATAAATCAAATAAAAAATAAAAAATGCTGCCCCATCCCCCAGGGTTGATGGATCTGACTCCCTGCCAATAATAAGCCAGACAAGATGTTATGGGACATTTTGTTATTGTACAGGATGTAGAAAACAGACTTTTCCTTTTCTCAGGAGTCAATTCAGTGTAAACCAGGTTAGTGTGCAAGCTTGCATCTCCAAAGGTAATGCAAAATAAAAATAATAATGTGTCTGTAGAATATGGCATTGAGAGAAAGCAAGGAACAAGACGAAATGTTCCATTAATCCCAGTGTCTAGTCTGAAGATGATGCAATTTAGGGCATGCTATCATTTACAAAAACAATGACTAGACTTCCAGGTATGTACTACAGGTGATATCTAATCCTTAGCTACTTGTCTCTGGTTCAGTGCCTACACCAGTCAATTTACAGATCATTACACTGTACAATATGTAAAATAAAAATAAATCTCATTAAACATCTTGACTGTATGTTGCTTAGGCTGCTGTTCTATCAAACTGTGATTTAAAGACCTACCTCAACAGCTTGGGAGGAGCAACTGTACTCAGCCAATTGTTCCCATTTCCTTCAGTTACCTTTTTTGCCTCTGCATTCCTTTTCTCCATATTCAGCTTCAAATAGGATTTGTCCCCTTTGTACCAGGGCCAGTACTTCCTGGGGTTGTTGTATAGCAAATGTACAACCCTTTACAAAGACATTCAGCTGAGAGGGGATCTGCAAGGCAGAGTATCTGGATGGGTGAGCTGCTTCCCCCTGAACTCCACCAAAGTGTGCTCTGCTTCCCCCAAAAGAGCTGAAAATTTTCAGCACCTACTCTACAGTAGGAAGACTAGGAAAGTCTTCCTGCTGGAGTCCATTGCTACAGCTCCCTACTTGGTCACAGAAATCACTCCCAGCATTCAAGGGTTTGATTCACTGATTTATTTTGCTTCCACAGCAATTCAAAGTTCTGCCTGCTCTAGACAAGTGATTGTGTTTTCAGCTGATGCAAAACTGCTTATCAGTGACTGCAATGGTACTCCACAGCTACATGCAGATGAGAATTTAGTGAGGTGATTTTTTGCAATAACAAGCATCTCTTCTGCATCTCAGTACAATGTTAATCGGCAGCCCGGGATCTGAGATCACCTGCATAATGATCAATACAATAATTAGGTTTTTTTTCATTCTGACAGTGTCCACATTTATATGATGTTACAGATTAATTATGTTGGTTTTCACTGCTAGCATTGGTTTCTGTTGCTAATCTCAAAGTAAGAAAAATAAACTTGCATTTTGAAATAAGAGGACAAATTAAGTATATATTAGGGATTTTGTCTTTTATTATTTGAAGTCCTATAGAATTTTTAAATAATTATCCAGCAGAGATAGAAGATAATTAGGCACTCTTTCAGTAATATTTCTAATGTGGTGCATGAAGGATCCAGAATAGCCAGACTGTGATTATTTTAACTGCTGCGTAGATAAAAGAAAAACGTGAGCAGTGAATTGTGGAAAAGGTATATATATTATTATATTACTTCTCAACAATTTCCTTTTTCTCTTGCTCCCTTGTCTGGAAACAGTGATTAGATTGATTTTTCTCATGTAGTAAATAGACTTCCCTAAGAGTAAAGTGATCACTTGTTCAAAGCAAGGTTTCTGTTTTAAGTGATAGATCTCTGTTTTCTGAGCCAGTGAAACTTCTCCTCTGCTATAATGATGTTTACAGATATGGTACTTGGGGCTGACATTCCTTGCAGACCTGTAGAAAACCTGATGACACTCCCGACCATCTTTTCTTCAGCTTTTCTGCATCATTTTAGTTCTTGTGTCCAGGTTTCTGCCCTTAATCATAAGCTGGTTGAAGCTACATACAGCTGTCACTGCATTTGTAACTTCTTCCCTCCCCAAGGTCTCTTTCTTTCAAAGGCTGAGATGGATGTATTTCTCCACTCAGACACTCTTAAAGCTCTTTTCCGAGGGATGTATCCTATCTGAACTCGGCAGAGAATGTGCATGACATTAATTGTAGGACCAGTCAGCACTGTTTCTGACTTCAAGAGAGACTCACAAGAGAACAGCTGAGAAATTTCACTCTAACACTGGTGCCTTTGGCTCATGCTGAAGGTACAGTAAAATGTACAGTATGGACAGTTGTTATGTCCTTGATGTGGATAATTCATACATATTTTTTTAGTTTCCAGTGGTGTTAATTTGGCACCCCCTGGAGGAAATATGTTTGAAAACACTTACAGGAAGGAAATATTTTAGAAATCCCTTTTGATGCAATTGATTCTTTAACTAGACTGTAAATTTTCCCAATTATCTATGGAGAGGGAATCTTTGCAGAAATATTCATGTAATTTTTCGGTAGGCAGTTTTTCATCCTGAGATAATACAGGCAATTTTTTTTCTTCCTCAGACTAAACATGTCAATCTAAGATTGTGACTAGGGAAGTGCTGGAGAGTTTCTCCAACATCATGAATTAAACGATCAAAAAGAAAACTTGGAACATCACCTAAAAATTACAAGAACCATTAAAGGGACCCATGTGAATCTGGTCCAAGATATGTAAGAATCAGTATACATCCCAGGGTGGGCTCATGCCACATAAAATGGGGGAAGACCTTACTGTAGGACTGTGCCTAGATAAACAAAACCAATCTATGTCTTAGGAAACCTAAGGCTATTAGAAATACTTCCATTTTGCTAATCAAGTGGAATTGCTTTCTTTGTTAGACAGAAATGGCCATCTGCTGGGCTTGCAAGCTAGCTAAAGTGTTTGATGCTTAGAAACTAAAGTATGCCAAAGGCAAAAATTAAAACTGCTTTGCCCCTCCAGGCTGCAAGAAAAGGATGTAAAAAATGCCCAAATGCGTATTTACAAAGCTTTAAAATTCTATTTGAATGTAAGAAAATAACTGATGTTAGTCATTTCTAAAAAGAAATGTCAACGGGTTTTTTCATTATTATCATTTGTTAGCTCTCTGGGAAATACCTGGCTGCATTTACAAAGGGGTTTCAAAGAGAACTGAGAATGTTGTTTATCAGTTGCATCCAGTGAAGCTAACTTGTGAAGTGTGAACAATAATTGCATTATTTTTGATCTATGTTTGTCAGCTGGGCACAGAGCAATCTCTTTACTGTTCCTTCTACCTCAGCAACAAGTTCAGTTGGGGTGTCTACTGAAAGGAACTTCTTCCTGGGAACTGCATTGTTTCATTACCTCCTGTGTGCATGACTTTGGTGTGCTGGTTTTGTTTGTTTTCCTGGAAGGTCCTCTGAATTTCCCAGGGAGTCCTTCCTTTTGACATACTTAAACTCAAACCCATTGCTGCTTAACCTTATAACTCATGGGCAATTCAAAGGCTTTGCAGCAGACTAATGAGGAGAGAGAGTCACAACTGCTATGCTAGTTTTCCCTAGATTAAAATTTTCCCCAACACTAGCAGTGGTCAGTAATGGATGCCTGGATAAATAGCATAAGAAAAAGGACGTAAATGATACTTTTCCTGTTTCATTCCCATGTGATGCCTCTGGCTGTCTTCCTTTCTCTACCACATAATAAGGAAGAGATCTGGGGCTGGCTGCCTAACTCGGAATATCCTTCACGTTAGTAGTGCATTCTCATTTACAGCATGGCAGGACTGGGATATCGGTATTTGGAAAAATGCTTGACTAAAAGGCGGTCCTTGGTATGTTTTCTTTTGCACTACAAAGTTGTTTTTCCTTACCCACAGACAAGCAGCCTGCAGTAGGAAACCACAACTGAAGATGACTGTATGATAACATTACTCTTGCTGGCTTAGGATGATTTTTAAATACTTTGCTTTCCAGACAGAACACATAATTATTAATTTAATCATGAAGCATGTTTTCCATGTTGCATTTGCCCTATCTAATATTAAGAACTTAACATTAGTTTCACCAGAGGTGAAAAAAAATTGCACAAAAAATTAAGCAGCATCAGTCTTCCCAAATGTTATCTATCACAGGGTCATAGAGAGCTCCAGACCTTAACCCAATACAAAAACATTTGAAATTTTATAGTAGAATTTGAGTAGCTGCCTTCAGGTCCTTTCAATTGGACTGATTTCTATGTTGTTTTTTACCAGGAACTCCTAAATTTCTTTTGATAGAACCGGTATCAGAGCTGGCAGTTTCTGGCTTGTATCCATCTGCATCATGGAGTATTTTGAAACCGCTGGTATGTATACTGCTATTGCTAGGGAAAAAAGTATTTGCAGCTTCTTGTTCTCCTGAATCTAATATATGTATACCTACACAATTCGGAGCCTGAAAACTAATTCCATCTAGAATGACCTGGATTCTAGAAAGAAAGAAGAGGGGAGGTATACTGCTAAAGAAACATTAACTGATGGAACAGATGGGAATGACAGACTCTAGAAAAAGATCCTGTCCATTCTGCCCAGCTCAGGAGGGTGACAAATACAAAATAGCCCTGTGGAGGGATGGCTCTTTTGAAATGTCATGTAAAACTACCTTGAGCTAGGAGGGAAGTGCTGTCGGTGTAACACTGAAAGTGGTTGCAGCAGTCTGCTGTTCCACTGTACATAGCAGCAGATCAGTAAATCTCTAATTATTATTTGTCTGGCTGGCTAAGCAGCACAGCATTTAAAACCTAATTTGTTGTATAATTTAATTTTAATTGAGTCTCCTATCCACACAGGACTCGTTAAGCTAGCTGTATGTTTCACTTGCTGTCTTTTTACATGGATACTGTGGGAGAGCTGCAAGAGCTGAACCAATCATTTGCTTGCACTGTGCTATCACTGAGGTGCAGTAATTCCTTGGTGCGATTGCAGAGGGATCTCCTGGCAGGAATATTTGGAAAATACGTTTTCTCAATGCCACAATATAACAAAACAACTTCCTCGCTCAGCTAATGCTACGGTTTACACAAAAGATTTGGTTGTCGGGCTTTTAGTTGCATCTCCCATGTGCTGGTATTTTCCTCTGCCACTCAGAGATAACAATTACTAGACACTGTGAGCAGTAATAAAAATGAAGCACCATGACAATGCTTTTGAGTGATTGTAACTTCCACTGATGCATCTCTCTTTGAATGTATAAAAGGCACTAGCCCTCACTGAGGACAAAGTTGAAAGTAAGCAGGGTATTTTACAGACAAATCCTTTTGGAGGAATGCAGACACTCAGGCCTCGAACCACTTTTTGGTAGTATATTACTAAGGGAAGAGTTATAGACTAAGGTCAATAATGCAAAGCTCTTAAGTACATGCATCAATTTTGACTTACATGTCTACTTACGTTTTCTGCTCAACTGGGGCCCATGCGGCTGAGAACTGTGAAGCAATACTGTGCATTAGGTATCAGTTAAAACTGCAGATCCACAACACTTTTGTATTTGAATAATTTTGTTTGTATCTGTAGCCCCGCGCAGCTCTCCCGTGCAGGCTGGTATTGCTGTGAGATTAATGTGAGCAAGGGGATCTATAGGGTTTCCAGGAAAGGATAAGACAAAAGCAAAATCTGAGAGCTCAAGCCTGTGAACTAAGTAGAAGTATCAAAGCAAATAATTGCAAATTATTTTGTTTTCAGTGTTTTGGTTCTGGTTTCATACCTTCTGATTTAATCCAAAATTCAAAATCGTTTGAGTGAAGGGGGAAAAAAAAGAGGCTCACTGCCTCCATAGATATTGTATGACTAATTTAAAGAGCTAACCAGCAACCAGAAGGGAGATCCAGGATAGCTCACCTTCTTCCTCCTGTTTTAATGAATATAAAATTGTTCAAGTTCTTCAGATGAATGTGATAAAGGAGTAAGTATAAGGTTGCTACAGATGTTGTGCAAAAGACCTACAATACCTTTGCCTAAGAAGCCACTTCATATGGGGTGCTAATTGGCCTAAAAAGATTACGGTACAAGTGGTACAAACACCCCAGGAAAAATAATTAAACAAGTATAGAGAAACAGGCAGCTCAACAAGGGGTTAGCAGTGATAACGTTTTACACAGAGGGAAAGAACCACCAAATTTCAGGTACTGGCTTTCTCCATAGCTTTTGGGGGGCCTGGTTATGTTACCTGATTTGGATTAGGTTGTGGAATCCTTGAAGGCTCAGATGGAGGGAAGATGCATGAGAAGTCCTTCAGAAGACCGTTAGGAAGAAGCTCCAACTCTCTGGCAGAGGAAAGGCAGCTGCTGACTGGAAAATGGCCGGGCCCAGCTGGGCGGGCACGAGGGGCGGCTGCCTGAGGAGAGCTGGCCATGAGGCGGCATGGAGGCGGGCGAAGGCAGCCTGAGGAGAGCTGGCCGTGAGGCGGCATGGAAGCGGGAGAAGGCAGCCTGAGGAGAGCTGGCCGTGAGGCGGC